>JAGXJF010002966.1:0-488168 GCA_019208055.1 Stipa capillata | reverse complement strand
CTGCTGGACGAAAAGCCGACCAGACTTTGTCACGCAACGCGGTGTCCTTCTAGATCTGCTCCAAGCATAACCACTTACGGCGACGAATCTTGCTCACTGGGAGGGGAGCACGGGAGGAGGCAAGCCAACACCTGGGAAAATGAAGGCAGAGAAGAGGTGAAGAATCAAAGTCTTGCACTGCCTGGTCTGGCACCCATGCTCTTGAGTATGCGAGGGTACACGAGTGGAGTAGAAGACTGCTCCTCTTCAATAGTAAGAATGCCCGAGGACAAAAGCTGATGGCGAACTCAGGACGTGCGAGCCGGCTTCGAACTCTGGATGCAAGCCTTGCCCTGGTAGGACCCGGGTTGCTCCAGCCTACCCCTGCCTGTTGGGCGAGCTCCATCTGCTATGGACTCCGGGCCACGCTGAAGCATGGTGTAGGTCATGACTCCCTTCTGCTCCAGCAAGCTTCCCTACCCCGGGTTACACCGAAGCACGACTCCGTCCGCAAGCGCCAAGTGGTTCCTGCCAACAGAGCGGAGCTCCAGCAAGCTGCGAGCTCCCATCTACTCCATCTAATCCGGGTAAGCCGGCAGAGCACCGAGTTGCTCCAAGTCGCGCAAGAAGGTAGTATAGGCCGCGTGCTCCCCACTGCGTCAGCCCAAAGTATAGTGTCCTCCGCGGCTCGCTCCAGACTACTCTGGGTAACCCCAAAACTCGACGAGGGTCGGCTCAGAGTGCAGCGTCCCCTGTAGCTCGCTTCGGACTACTCCGGGTAACTCCAGAACTCGACGACGGCTAGCCCGGAGTACGACATCCTTAGCAGATCACTCCGGAGTACTCTGAGTAACCGCGAGACTCGGCGACGGTCAGCCTGGAGTAGGCGTCCCCCCCACGGCTCGCCCCAGGCTACTCCGGGTTGACACGAAACACTATGGCGGTCGGCCTAGAGTAAAACATCCTCTGCAGCTGCCCCATACTACTCCAGGTTAACCAGAACATGCCGTCAGTCGGCCCGGAGTCAACGACCTCCGTGGCTGCCACAGACTACCTTGATTTTCCTTGAGCAAGGCGTCGGCCGACCGAAGTACAACAACTTCCGGGGCTAGCTCCGGGCTACTCCGGGTTGTTCCAGAGTACGGCGTGCTACTTCGTGCGAGGGGGCGGACTCCGACACGGCTCCATGCTACTCCAGCCCAGCTTCGGCTAGGGGCATGCTACCCTGGGAGAGGTGGAACCCGGGCAAAGCTCTAGGCGAATGCCGGAGTCGAGCTAAGGCGGACCGTGGTAGGAGCTCCGTTGGCAGGCACGGGAGTTGGAGGTAGCAGCGGCTAGGAGAAAAGAAGAGGGAAAAGGAGAGAAAAAGGGGGACAATGGGACCTTTATAGTCCCCCAATCCCTAACAGCTAAAAAATAAAAATAAAAAAGGCCGACTCTGGACCGGTCACACCGGGCCGTTCTCCGGTTTGACCGACCCTGGTCCGGTTGCACTGGGCACCAACCCAACTATGTTGGTGATCGCCGATGTAAAAAAAGAGAGAAGGAAGAGAGACAATGAGCAAGGAAATGAAAAGGGAAAGCTCACTTCCCAAGAGGTCGTTAGTTTGGGCCGCGTCTCAACCCCCCTCATGGGAACAGAAAGTCGGCCCGGTCAGGCGCTTCTCAACCGCTCGCATCAGCAAGGGGCTACTGTTGTAGGGGGCTTCTGCGCTACCCCGAATCGATGCAATCACTGGTAAGACCCATACATCCTTCATCGTGGTAGATTAACGTTCGTCTTCCTTCCATTCGGCTCTAGGTTACACAAAGACATCGCTAAGATAACCACTCCTGGCGGAACGTCCCATATGACAGGGGTCTAGGATGAAGACATCACCAAGACAACTGCCCTTGGCAGAACGTCCCATATGACGAGGGTTTGGGACCAAGACATCGCCAGACAACCACCCCTGGCGGAACGACCTGTATGACGAGGGTCCGAGATGAAGACATCGCTAAGACAACCATCCCTAGCGAAACATCCTGTATGATGAGGATCCGGGCAAAGACATCACGAAGAAAACCATCCCTAGCAAGACGTCTCGTATGACGTACCGTACCGGACTTCATGAGGATGCTAGGGCATGTGGCTGTAGAGGTAGCAGAAAAATGACTCATGAGCCCTAGCCGTACTAAGGGCCGGGGGGTAATTCCGTAAACTGCTTAGTAACAGAATTGTAACTTCGCATCAAGCTCTCTCTAGCCTATAAATGGGAGAGTGCCCCACTCTAGGGGGGTACAGAATACATTGTGCATCATATTTCTCGCCTACCCAAAATCTTATTGGTACTCCGCGTGTAATCTACTCACCTATCGCGCACACTTAGGTGACCCAGCACTGAAACGGGGTGCCTCAAATTCATTGTCCGACTGAGTAGTTGACAACAAGTATAATTCTTTCAGGAAAAAAAATAGAACAATCTAAAACAGCCTTGCTTAGTAACGTCTTCTTTTAACAAAAGCTTGCTTACAATCAGATTGGGGTTGGTAAAGTGAAAATCAGAATAATACATTAAGCCACTCTCTAACCAATAATTTAGTTGTTAAGTCCTCTATTCATGGAACAAGTCGTAAGAAATCACTGGCAGATTATTTTCAATTCTATTCGAAAATTTGTGATGGTTAACTTCTAAGAAATGTGTAGGACCTATTCAAGCTTTTGTCTTTTCCTTTCACAGTAAGCATGATTGGTGTGCTGTTAAGCGTTGATTGTAGGAGGACAATGCGGAACGGGAGGAACAGTAAACAAAAGAATCAGGATCTGCCTAATACAGCAGAAGTCAAATGAGCAGGTACTCTTGCCGATGTCACTTTTGTCTCCCCCAATGGTTTTTTGCAGTAGGATGCATGCTAGGTCTATGACTCTATGGTCTCTTTTGAGGCTTGTGGAGAACATTAGAGAATACTGGTGGAACAAGTTTCTGGTATTAGAAACATACATGAGAACCATAAATAACAGGAATCATCAAAACGATAGATACAGTTCAATTCCTGCTGGAATAGGGGAGGGACGTCCCGCAGTCCAGACGGAACCTAAATGTAAACCGGTATACGATACAAACTTGAGAACTCCTAGCTCACTTTTCTACGAGTTTTCTTTATGTGAATTCTTCCTATGTTCATTGAGTTAGGATATGAATTTACATAATAAATAATAATACTGCTATATCACTATTGTAACAATCTTCCCAACTTCTTCAGGTAATGTTATAATTATTTTGTACTACATTTATTTATTTTCGTCTAAACCGGAAAGACGGTTCCCACCCTATACAACGTGGCATAAAAATACCTGCAAGTCATATGCAAGTCTCTGATCAGTAACAACCACGCTGTTGTTTTCTTCAAGAAACGGCCACTGATAAGCGCTGCACAGAGGAACAAGGCTGCTGTGCCCGTGACGAGAGCTTAGGAGCAGTTGGAAGTCCTGCGAACATACTCGTGGCATGTATGTAGGCCATGCAAGCACCTAACGCAGAATCATCACGCATCCTGTGTCCTCCAGAGTTGGTAGGCATGAATGCATTGTGTATTAGCTAGGAAGATAGGCCAGAAGGCACCATGTTACACACGTTCTCTAGCCATCTGATAAATCATCGAAATTCAGTTTCATCGCTCCAGTAACATGGCAAAAGATACAACAACAATGTCGTCAAGATCTTACAGATTACCCTTCACCCAAAATCTGTATTTACAAAGAAGACACGGAGCTGTAACGTCGTATTTGATTCCCAAAGGCGTGGGATACGTCTGCCTGTTCCCATGATCATGAACAATAAGATAACCTCCCTGCGCACGGCCCTGCATGTGGTGTTAGCATTAATCAGTACCATCCGATCTGTAACGACGCTTGTGTACAACAAAAGTAGCAGTATTAATTAGGAAGCAAAGCACTTACTTTGGCTACGCCTTTTTTGTACTTTGGAGCTAGTTTCACATATGATATATGATGTTATTGCCATGTGTAGCGCGAGTTTTAATATGGATAGAGACTTGTGACTTGTTAGGGGTGGGCCTACCATGATGCAAAAACGGTTATACTGAGACTTGTGACTGATCTATCGTAAGATTGTTCAGATCAATCACTGTAAAATTCTGATCCAGGAGGGGGGAAACTGATCACAAAATTATGTGATTTATTCACAAAATAATGGTCTATGGCTACTTTTGTTAGACATTGTAGTGTGCATATGCAAACCATAATTACCATAACTTCCTTTTCTTTTCAGCATTCTATAATCGCAGTTTTGCAGAAATTTCGCAGGAATGGCTGTTCTTCAAGTGGCAGTAGCTCTAATGATGTTTCATCAGTGTTACAGTCTACATTTGCATTTTAGCTTCCCAGTAAAATATTTCTTAAGATTAAACTTGTCTGAGAAATCTCTCCATCTACACTTCCCAGAGTTTAATCTTCAAGCAACTTCACACTAAAAATGAAGCCCGAAACGAAACATTAAGACTATTACCACTCTTAGACCTGGGAGGAAAGTTTAAACCTTTGGAATTTTCTTTAGATGATGTATACCTTTCGAGTTATTTGATGGAAGAATTATTGCCGAGCAGTTGAAAACAATGGCTAGTTAGCTCACTTATTCTATACGCATTGCCTAACAACCCAGCAGCCCTGCTGCATCTCGCTGTCCTCTGCTCGAAACCACCCTTCTTTCCCTCCCCTACATGCGTACAACCCTACTACTATATAAAACACCCATGCCCACCTCATCTCACCACCCCCAAGAGAGGTAGAAGCAAACAAGTAGCAACTCTCTTCTCTCACTTGTAACGAAGTACAGCAAAGGAATTACTTACATGGCGACTTCCATGGGTTGCCTAGTGGTGCTTTGCCTTGTCTCTCCCCTCTCCTTGCAGGCACCGTCCGCGCCAACCCGTGGTCCGGCTTGTTCCCACAGTTCTACGACCACTCGTGCCCGAAAGCGAAGGAGATTGTCCAGTCCATTGTGGCGCAGGCCGTCGCCCAGGAGACCAGGATGGCGGCGTCCTTGGTCAGGCTGCATTTCCATGACTGCTTTGTCAAGGTCTCTGCTTCGTCTTTGCTACATTATCATTTACATGCTTCGACAGAGCTACGATGATGCTTCTTGAACATAGCTCCCCGCAATGCAGTACAGCAAATACATAGTTCATTTCGAGTTTATGTTTAATATAATAAGATATGCATTTTATTTGTTAACTTCAGCTGTTCGAATACTTAACGCAACATGCAAAGCGTTCACTTTTAAACTTTTGCTATGTTTGTCCCTTGGTATTGGAAAAAGATCCTTACGAACATGGAAGAATCTGTAGTTTTTAGGTTAACTTTTTAGCAATGATAAGATAGCCTACCTACATTGCCCATGCGAGCACTACTTTTTGTCTTGGTGACGTGATCGAGACCGTGCCATGATTAATTTTTTTGCCAAAGAGATGGTGATTGCTTGATTTAAATGCACAAGAATTGGCGCTTATGCAATTCTCATCCTTCACTCGATGCACGTGCCTGATCAATCTATACTAGTATTTCGTTGCATGTGCCTAATCTATGTACTACTTCCAAGTGCCTAATTTATTGACCAACCTTTTCCGACAATGTCTTTCTCTCTGAGTGTAGGGGTGCGATGCGTCCGTGCTGCTGGACAACAGCAGCAGCATAGTCAGCGAGAAGGGGTCCAACCCTAACCTGAACTCCCTCAGGGGGTTCGAGGTCGTCGACCAGATCAAGGTCGCTCTCGAGACCGCCTGCCCCGGTACCGTCTCCTGCGCCGACATTCTCGCCCTTGCTGCCCGTGACTCCACTGTCCTCGTACGTAGCATCACCAATAATTCTGTCAGACACAGAAAGGACCAAAAGAGCATGACTTCTGTTCTATTTATATATGCTTTGGTGAAAACCTGCTCCTAGCACGAGCTGAACAATGCAGCCAGTGTGTGATTCGTTCGGACCCAACCTGCAGGTTGGTGGTCCATACTGGGATGTGCCGCTTGGCCGGAGGGATTCTCTGGGCGCAAGCATCCAAGGCTCCAATAACGACATACCTGCCCCCAACAACACCCTCCCCACCATCATCACCAAATTCAAGCGCTTCGGCCTCAATGTCGTCGATGTCGTCGCCCTCTCCGGTAACTTTCTTTCCTTTCCATGATTCCATCCATCCTTCGTTGTGTACAAATGTATACTCACGTTGCACACCACGTCTGCATACATATAGGTGGCCACACCATAGGCATGTCTCGGTGCACCAGCTTCCGGCAGAGGCTGTACAACCAGTCAGGCAACGGCATGGCTGACAGCACGCTGGACGTGTCCTACGCAGCGCAGCTGAGGCAGGGGTGCCCCCGCTCCGGCGGCGACAACAACCTCTTCCCACTCGACGTTGTCACCCCGGCAAGTTTGACAACCTGTACTTCAAGAACATCCTGGCCGGCAGGGGCCTTCTCAGCTCCGACGAGGTCCTGCTCACCAAGAGCGCCGAGACGGCGGCGCTCGTGAAGGCGTACGCGGATGACGTGCAACTCTTCTTCCAGCACTTTGCGCAGTCGATGGTGAACATGGGCAACATCTTGCCGCTGACCGGGTCACAGGGGGAGATCAGGACGAACTGCAGGAGGCTGAACAACTATCACTGAGTCACTGAAGTTGCTTTATGTGCTGAATTGTGTGGAGTTGGTGCCATATTTTATGTGAATAACCAAGTTTGGTTGCAATTTTCAAAACTGCTTGATCATTTGTGTTTTATGTAATTGCATTGCAAAATGCGTATGTAATAATTTCCTAATCCAATATATAAGATGAGTTCACTTGCTTTAGAGCTGTTTGTTTGACATAACTTACCAAGTTCTGACTCCCAAATTCCAACTCTAAGGTATATGTCCACCTATTGTTCAAGAGTTCCCATAGTACTACAGGCGTGCTTGACTTTGACATTTATCACCTGTCAAAAGAGAATGGAACAAGAGTTAGTTTGTAGAATATACCTAAAAGTGACTCATCCAATCATGTTGTGCCTCCAAGAAATCCCAGGCTGTCGTGGAACCACTCAAAAGTCAAAACTAAATATGAACTGACCAGGTTAGTGCTGACGACCACTACGGTACACCACATCGGATTTCTCAGGCACACTAGTGTAATAAAACAAGTAAACCACACAATTTCTAAATGAAGAGAATCAGGCAAATGTGGTCCTTTTCAGCATAGGTAGTTCAAAGCTAGCACCAGTCTTATCCTTAGATGACAGCTGCAGAATACCAATAATATTGGAATAAACTGTGAGGAAAAGTGCCTGAAGACGACGAGTCCAGTTTCCTCCCTCGCTGTCTGAAGAGCAGGCGAGGAACTATCTTGCTTGGTAACATCAAAATAACGCAAATTAGTTATTCCAAGTTTCACTATACAAATCTGAGATGTAAATGATGGTTGTAAATATAAATTCAAGGATCCATTATGTTGATCTTTCATCAAATGGATATTGCTTGTGCTGAACAGATGCATGTATAGAGCAAGTCTTTGCATTGGGAACTCTGTAGTTCTTGCTTTCACACTATACTGTTAGAACCTCTGGAGACCTGAGGTAGTAGCCGTTACCAGGCTGGGAACTTGGTTCCAGCCCCTTGTGCACTGGTGCCATGATGGCAACCAACAGCGGTAGCTAGAAGGGTAGCAGGTAAGAGACTTCTTCATTGCTTCTTGATTGATCTCTAAACAACGATTGCCTCTATCAAACCAAATCCTAGACGATAAGGAAACTAACAATAGATAAGGAAGCCAACAATAGGATCTAATAACTTCCCAACTAGAACTATATCCTGAATTGGAGTCTAATGATCAACTTGTGCACCAAGCCGGCAAGTGTGGCGCAGGTGACAGGGGCTATGGTGATAGTGATATGTGCGGTCCCACATAGCAAGCACATATAAAACAAGACCATAGTTTCAACATTTCATGCATGGATAGAGCCCTTTGGAAATTTCACTACCCCAAATCAGTCCTAGAGTTAATTTTACTCCCATTTACCTTTTCCTTCTTCCCTTTCCTCTAGAGGCCTCCCACATTTTTAATTTCTGCAAATTAAGTATGCATAACAAGGGTATATAGCTCTAACAGCTCCCCCCAAATTTCCTTTTTTTTCTATTATCAAAATCTGAAGTGCCTAGGAATCCATGATGGACGGTGAGGAGAAGTAGCATCATGGGATTCAGATTTAATAGAGCTAAGCCCAAGACCGTAGGAAATTATATATAACTTGGACCTGACTTGTGAATAGTGGAAACCTTATACATACCGAATGCAGTAGTCTATTCCTATATCAATCTATACCAATATAAAAAACATGAGTTAGGGTGGGATACGTTTCATCTCGACTATCCGAAAGTATTTATTTCAATTTCTTAATTCTCATCCAATGGCTATCCACAAAGTTAGGCCCTGCCGTAATCACTCGTATTAATTACACAATTAATCCCTTTGTTAACACACTTTTCATCTCAGCCTTTTATTTTGTCCCTCCATGCTCACCAGATGCACCTTTTCATATCCCGCGCTATGAATTTGTCCATCACTCCACATGATCTTTTGTCCTTTTGTTGGAATGTTTCCAATCCCCAAGAACTGAGCGACCCGATAAAAAATTTCTCACAAGTTTTACCAATATCTTTGTACTACTATAATCTAAAATTGAAGGATAAAGGTTCAGCGGGTTTGCTTTCAAGGCTAAGATGACAATTTCTCTTGTTTATTGTTGGGTTTCATGGATAGATCTCAATCATGTCTAACCATCTTGTGAATTTTATATGCCTCGGTACTTTAGTTTCAGGCTCAGTGCTTCCATAACAACATATTAGATGTATGTGCGGCTTAATTTACACTTGTCAACACGTGCATTGCATGTACACGATTGCTAGTCTAGAATATGCTCTCAGTATACAAAGTGTGTCCTGCTAGATAACAAAAATTCGTAACTTAAAAAGAAAACAGTGTCATGACAGAAAATCTTTAACTTTAGGGAGAAAAGAACTTCAGTAGCATACACTAACATATGCAGGGATATAGAAAGGATTTCTTTTGAAAAATGCATATCCTTTCTAATTCTTGATGTACAATGTGCACAATCACTCAATAACCCGTATAAGACCAGCAGGGAGAGCAAAATGCAGAAGGCAGAGCGTGTGCAACTGTACAAGTAGGCTGGCCCCCTGGGGAGGTTTATAGGGAAGGGCAGAAGGAGCTGATCGACAGGTCGGCAGGACCACATGCAGAGAGAGGGAGAGAACGAGAGTGCTCACTCATTAGTTGATAAGAACCAGCTCACCAGCCAAGGAGGATTTTTGCGAGCGAAATAAGACATTTCATAAACTGGCTGCTCTGGTGAATTAATTTTTGTGCTTCTTGTATCATGAGTTCATGATTATTTCTTCACAACTCCCACAAAGATGCGCAGTTTTCTTGCAAAACATATTTATAAATCATGCTTCTGTAAAACCAACCAGTTCCTAGATAGGTGTAGGCTAACCATCACCAATCAAATTAAAAATACATTGTTTGAAAGAATGCAGCTCCTTTAAATAGAAGGGTGCTTGTACCTTGTTCATATCTATAAGGTGCTTTCTCAGATATTTCTACAGGAACAAATGGAAGGGGGGTTGGCACAGCTTCTATCGTGTATTTACAGAATTTGTATGTGCAGGAGACAAATGCATCATTACATTATCAAAGATTTCGAAGGAAAGTAGATTTGTAAATTGGGCTGGAAAGTGAAAATAACATGGCAATAAAGAAACAAAGACCATATGAGTAAAATCTTTTACCTGCAGGTCCACTGCTCTTATAGTCTTTCTGTTTGCACCCTTTTCTCTTGTGCGATGTTTTCATCACACAGGCCTGGTAGCTGATCTAGCGGTTTACTACCCTCAGTTGATCTAGTTTGTCATTTAAGTGTATTTCCTGCTCACAAAGAGTAATTCCTGCACAATGAACTGGCAGTGGTTTCCTCTTTTCTCATGCCCTACCCAGCTCACATGGTGTATCCTGACTTTCAGAATCTTGAGCCATATCGCAAAAACATATGCACATGGATAGGAAAAGAACAGATGGTTACCATGTGTCCACCAGCAGAGGTCCTCTCTAACTGTTGGAACCTGTGGACAGTCAGGGTTCTCATTTGATTTGCTGTACATTGCTGGGACGAGAGAAACAAAGAACAGTTAGATCATGAAGGCTATATGTGTCTGTGTAATGGCTGAAATGGGCAGTTGAGTTTTGCTACATTTAACAGTTAATTTACACCTTTGTGAACCCTTCTGTTGCCAACTGCCAAGATAGGCCATGATGTTGACAAATGATCCCCTTACCTACAGAACACAGGATAGATGGAATATAATTCTCACGTGTGCATCACCAAGCATCAGTTATAATCACCACATCAGTTATATCTAGAAGAACATGATGTACTTACAAGTTGCTTTGTTTATGGGTAATGATACTGTGGGCCAGAAAAACTTCCCTAACATATTGCAACTGGTTACCAAACTTAACCAGAATTCTGAATCATTGCTTCAATTGCCTTATCAGCCTTAAGCAGCTCCCCTTTCGAACAGAGTGAAGCAATAGCAGGAAAATATGTGTCAAAGTCATCATAGAAAGACTTCCCTAGCAAATTACTGCTGTCAACATCAGCATCATCACTTGCTGTGCATAAATTATCAGCTCTATCTATTATGGGTTGCACTGTGCATTCAGAACTTTGGTGAAGGCAATTGCTAGAAACATCAAAAGCAACTGAACTTAAAACTTGTACTGAATCTGTTCTGGGATCACAAGCATCATCAGTTTTCTGCAGCTTCTTGAGGTGAGCAAGCGTATTATGACTATTAGAATCTAAAGAGGATACAGACATGAGTCCTACTTCATTTAGGATAGTCACAACCTCATCAATCCTCCCTTCCTCACATGCGGAAGACAGAAGACCAACAAGAGACTCTGTTTGGACCTCATCTCCAACACTGTTTATTAGCTCCACAACTTCTTTGCACTGAAACATCTCCCTCAAGATGCCCCTGGATTCTTCCATCCTTCCTTTTGCATAGAGTCCTTTGACCAGGCTCATGAAACCAACAAAATCTGGGACCATCTCCTTACAATGGTATTCATTAAAGAAACCTAATGCAGCTTCAGTATCACCTTTCAGACAGAGGCCACTAATAATTGCACCAAGTGTAAAAGCATCTGGAAGTAGAAAAGGTTCCTCAAAATGAGACATAAGCTCAAGTGCCTTTTCAGTTAACCCATAGTTACAGTAACCACTTATCAGCAAGTTATAAACACGGGTAGTGGGTATGATACCTTTGTTGGACATTTTCTGAAAAAATTGATATGCATCATCCAAGAAACCTTCTCTACACAAAGCACCTATAAGTATGGCATAAGTGATCATTGTTGGAAGAATTTTGCCACTTTCTAAGAACTCAAAGAGCCTGAATGCTTCAGTAAGGCATCCGTGCTGGCACAAACCACTGAGAACTGAGTTATGGATGATAATGGTTGGATGAATCCCCTCCCTTTTCATGCTTTCACACAGGTCTAATGCCTTCTCAAGATAACCACCTCTACAAAGGCCTTCCACTACTATGGAATACATGGCAAGATCCACTGAAAAACCACTTTGTTCAGCTTCCTTCAAAAAGTTATATGCATCCAGAATTTCGCCTTCTTTCTTCAGTGCATACACAGCTCCTCTTAGAACACTGACAGGAACATCGCCATTGTCCATGTAACTTGAAAACTGAATAGCTTCACCAACACTCTTCTTGCTGAGGTGACAAGACAGCATATTAATCATTCTAGGTTCGTGCAGGCCATGAGTCTTAATGAACTCACTTAACAGTGGTTGTATGACCTGTTCATTTCCATTTCGGTGTAAGCTCTTAAGTAGCTTGTAGAATGTTTTGCTAGTTACAGCAAAGGCTTGCATTCTGAGTATCTTGTACACATCCAGTGCTGATCGACAACAATCCCTTGTGCTTAAGAAAGCAGAAGCATAATTACAAATAGATAAAAACAAGTCAATTTCTAATTCATCCACCTTATGAATGAAATTCAGCACACCATGTTCACCACATTCTTTAAAGTGTGCATGAATCAACTTCCTGTAAGTACAGGAATCAGGCCTTAGTTTTTTATGAATAAGATCATAGAAAATCTGGTCAGCAAGGTTGACCTTTCCTCCATTACATAGTGCTCTAATCAGGCCATTGTGAACAACTGTACTGGAGAATGATGGATTTTTCTTGTACTCATCAAATAACTCCAGTGCCCTGTCAATTTCTCCATGTTTACACATCATGTCTATGATTGTATGATAGGTGACAGTATTAGGGCTTAAGCCCATATCAGGCATCCTACAAAACAAGCTGCAGGCATCGTCCACCTTATTGATCATAAATAATGCTTTGATAAGTACATTGCATGTGACAATATCAACTGCAATCCCACTACTCTCAAGCCTACCCTTTACTGCCATAACACCGGTTGTATCCTCTCCCTTAATGTAACCATGTAACAGCATGCTATATGTGAAGTTATCAGCAGCAACACCTTCAGAGATTTCAACAGCCTTGTTAGTATCACCAGCCTTACATAAACCATTAATTACTGCATTGTATGTCACAGTCCCAGCCTTTATCCCCTTATCCTGCATCTCTCCAAGCAAAGAGAAAGCCTTATCCAAATCCCCCCTTTTGCACAAACTGTCAATTAAAATTGAATATACATACTCGTCCACCACCACACCTGTTTGGTCTAGTTTCCTCACTATAGAAAAAGCATCTTCCAACCTGTTCCTCTTGCAGAAACCAGCAACAAGTGATGTATAAGTGATCAAATTCGGCTTAGCATTCCTTCTCTCCATCTCATCTAAGAACCCAATCACTTTCTCCACACTACCTTCTCTACACATCCCATCAATAACAGTAGTGTAATTAACCACATCAGCTGCAATGCCCTTGTCTAACATCAGTCGATGCTCCCGGAGCCCTTCCATGAACAGACCGCCACTCATGTATCCATGAACCAAGCTGCTGTAGAACACCGCATCACCAACTATACCCTTCCGCTCCATCTCCTTTACCAGCTCTGCCACCTCACCAATTCTCCCCTCCCTCCCGAGCAAATTGACAACCGCAGTTAGTGTCACCAGGCCTGGCTCAAACCCGCTGAACTCCTTCCTCACCCTAACGTAGAACTCCAACCCGGCCTCAGCCTTCCCGGCCTTGGAGAATCCAGAAACGATCACGCTACAAACACTATCGTCCACCCGACAACCCCTTGCGGTCATTACATCGAACACCTTGAGCGCCCCCTCCATGTGCCCCCAGGCACACAACCCCAACACCATCACACGATACGTGGACGAGGAAAGCACCGCTCCGTGGTCCTCGACGACAGCGGAGAGCAGCTCCAGCGCCTTTCGTGGGTCCCCGCGCTCGGCGCAGGCCCGGCGGAGAAGCGCGTCCCAGAGGCGACGGACGGAGGAGCCCGGCGGCCGGGCGAGCGCGAGTCGCCGTGCCGCCTCTCGGGGGCCCGCGGAGTCGAGGAGCGCAGAGGCGGCGAGGAGGTGGGTGCGTCGGGTGGGGCGCAGGGAGTTGGCGAGCGCCTGGGAGGCCAGGGCGCCGACGAGGCGGTGCCTGCGGCGTCGGAGGAGCGCTGCGAGGAGGCGGTCCACGTGGCACGCGGTGACAGTGTGGCCAAGCTTGATGAGAGACGGCAGCGGCGGAGGAGGGGGTTCGCCGCCGGGGAAGCCCATGGTGGGCGGCGGTTGGCTGCTGCTGCGGTGGGAGTGGGAGTGGAACGTTCAAACTGCCGCAATGAAGAGGTTTTTCCGATTTTGCCTTTCGGGAAGCTGATTGCTATGGGCCGTCCCGGGTTAGGTCCGGGCTGGATCCGCACATATTTGTCGTCTGGTCTAGGCCCGATCAGTTCAGTTGAGCAGAGCCAGTTTTGGGCTAGGGAAACGAGAGGAGGGGCGGGCAATATGATGCAGCAGGCGCAGTCGGCGGTGGCCGCGCCGCCGGCGGCGGCGCGCCCGCACGAGCAGGTGGGAGGAGACGCGCCGCCGAAGCAGGTGGCGCAGGCGATGGAGAGGCTGGGGCGCGCTGGCAGGATCATCGCGGACATTCGGCTCGGCGCGGACCGCCTCCTGGAGGCGCTGTTCGTCGCCGCCAACGCGCCCCCGCACTGCGCCCAGCAGCACGCCGACAGGAACGAGCGCGCCGTCGCCGAGGAGGAGGTGGCTATGCACCGCCACTTCGACGACCTCCGCGCCCTCGGCAGGTACCCGTCCCCCACGCCTCCGCCCTTGATCCGGAAGTTCTTGTTAGCTCCATTGGTTGGTTACATGTGGTCTTCTCTAGATTATGTTCGGCAAATTGTTACCTGTGACCTTGGGTAACCTTGTTCGAGTTGTATAGCTGATTTTGCAAGAAAATTGTAGTTTCTAGGGTTTGGGTTCTTCACCTAGATATGCATATCGCTGTAGGTTCGTTCAGGAATGCTGAATTTTGGCCTTTTGAGCTTATGTTGGGTTTTGCCGGTGATGCTTGGACTTTGGAGGTAATTTAGTTAAGCTCGCTTGCGGTTGTTGTGCTGAACTTATTTTATGATCTGCTGTAGAAAAGTAGCCATGAAAATTGGAAAAGGCTGGTTTGCTAACCATGAAATAGGCAAAAGCTGGTTGGCAACCGTTATCATAATCCACCACAATGCCAAACCCAGACTTAGATGGAGTTAATGTCAATTAGGTTTTGATCTTATTGTGTCCTGCTTGGCATGGTCTGGACTCAGAAGGCGAACAGTTTGTGTAAAATGTACTCTATAAAGACGATGAACATGATTAAATTTGATAACGTTGACCCAAATGTATTGAGAAATTTAGAAATAAGTTGCACTCGGATTCAACAGAATCTAAGAAAACCCTGGGCCTATATCTTGCTCAACCACTCCAGTTTGATCTATGGGACTGAATGTTCAAGGCGTTTGTAGCCTTTTCTCAATACATGGCTTGATCTATTACACTGGGATCATTTTCATTTATGTAACTTGCATTTTGTACTTGGCTCTAGTACAGTATTATAACCTTTGTTGAACTGCTGTGGCTAGAAATGGCATTTAGCAGCTATTGTTTTAGTGTGACTCGGGGCCATAATGTTAGGCTAGATAATCGCCCTACAAGATTATTTCAGCAGAGCAAAATATGTCATATTCAATGAGAGCTCTCATCGTTTATGGAAGAAATTTTGCACAGTTGGAATATCTGCCTCGTGAATCATGATACTGTTTCTGAACAGCACATGAATTTTTCTGGGAATACAATCCATCTGTAGATCAAAGGCTTGTGAGTCTTAACTAAACCCTGAATTTAGTAGTTAATTGTGATGCTAGATATAAGATTTAATTTTGAAAAACCTTGAAGTTACTAGATAAGGCTAATAAATCATGTGATGTGACTTATGGGATTGAAAACCATGAAGGTATCTGGAACCACCTTGAATAAAGTTGAGCAGAATACTTGTAAGTCCTGGGTTCGAGTTGCTCCTTTTGTGATTTATTCACATCTTCTCCTAATGAAGCTAATTAAGAACATGCACAAGGACAGCTTTTTCACTTTTCAATGCTTGGATAATTGTAAGTTTTGTTGTTTATCATGCTCTCACTTTTTGGTGAGTCATCATTCACAACTCTACTGGTTTGTTCTATGTGCCATTACCAAAATTTATTTTGTGTTGTTCAACTTTTCATTAATGGTACCTTTTCTTCATCGGTGATTGGGGGCTAATCATTTTCAGTCCTGAAAAGCTCTGGTTGTTCAGCTACAGCTTCAGAAGTATCATGTATTCCGTTTAGCATTTCTTTTGTGGTGAATGATTCATTTTTATTTTATTTTTTGCTGTTAGCAAGGCAATTGGAAGAGTCTGGGGTTCTAAATGGGGCCCTTAAAGCTCGAGGCAATTCATGGGGCTTGCACATGCCACTTGTGTGTCCAGATGGTGCTGTTGTGGCATATGCTTGGAAGCGTCAACTGGCAGGCCAAGCTGGTGCATCAGCTGTTGACAGAACTAGGTGAAATTCATTACTTCTATGGTGTTTGTCTTACTGTTTCAATGTGATGTGCTTCTTTTTCCATATTTATTTCCTATTGATGTGCAACATTTTCACCAACCATACCATTAACTGAATGTAGTTTAAACGCCTTTCTGTAGTGCCACTCCCTACAATAAAATGGTACTTTCTTGGAATCTCTCTCTGTCTCCCTCCCTCCCTCTCTATATGTGGATGTGTGCGTGTGGGTGTTTCTGATTGTGCCGATATGGAGACATTGCTCTTCCAACTTCATTTCTTAACTTATCATGCATAGCATTGCTGAGTGCTAAGTACCTAAGACTTGGCAGGAAACTTTGGATTTTGGGTTCATGCTGATTCAATGTTGTTTTCAGATTAGCTCTCAAGGCCTTCACTGACCAGAAAAGAAGATTCTTTCCTCACCTAGAAGATGAAGTTCTTAGCCATCTCCATGATGGAGAATCTGGTATTGCTAAAAAGCCAAGGTTGCCTGCAAGCAATGGAGAGCTAGAAGAAAAAACTTTGTCAGAGATACTTAAGAATCTAGAAAATGAAGTACCTAACATGAAAATATTCACGTATCGACGTTTTGATTGGTCAAAAAGAGCTTCCTCATTATTATCTCTGATGGATGATGACTTCGTGGATCCATCTAAGGAGCTGAACCTGCAAAATTTGAGCAAATCAAGATCTGGTGCTGTGACAACTCCCATAGATCAGGTTGCAGTAATTGAGTTGCTGGTTCCTTCAATATTTAGAGCTGTAGTGTCATTGCATCCTGCAGGATCTGTGGATCCTGATGCTGTGGCATTCTTCTCTCCCACTGAGGTAAGGATGCCTTCCAAAATCTGACCCCGTTCACCTCAATTATTAACTTTGTGTAGGTGCCAAGCACTGGTGCTGACAGTATGTGTTTACTGTTTAATTGCATGTAGTTGCTTATATAGCAAGACACTTCATTGTATTTAACACATTTCCAGGGTACACTACTGGGCAATTTTTTTCAGTCTTCTTGTTGATGAAATTAGTGAGTAAGTTATCCTTTCTGACACTTGAAATGATCTTGTATTAGGGAGGAAGTTACCTTCATGCGAGAGGCTTGTCAGTGCATCATGTTTTTAAGCATTTAACGGTAAATGCTTCTTCGATGTTCTTTGAATTGATTATTTGTTCCCATAAGAGGCATTGGAAGTGAAACATGGGTGTAATGAATACTCTATTTTGGTTATGTAGGAGCATGCTGACAAGGCATTGCAGTACTTCCTCAGTGTGGAGCCCAGTAAAGCACTTTCTCTACTATTGGTGAGTTGCAGCAATACTTGTCTTTGGGGTAAACATACTTCAGGACAGTAGTCCAGTCATTACCAAAACTTGATTAACACAATAAATTCATTGTCACTTTTTCTTTATTTTGAACAGCAACAACAGCACCTTACTTTTTGTTAAGTACTAACAAGATGTTAACCTCTTGCAGCGTTGGATTGCCAGTTATCAGACTCTATTTACTAAAGTTTGCATGTAATCCCCCTAGATATTTAACTCAATTCACATCACATTATTATCAGCATGTCTGTTGTACAGATAAGTAATGCTCTACATTATTCCACATGCAGTAAATGCCGACGGCTTCTGCTCATGGACAAGTCTTTGGCTTTGCTTCTACCCCCTGTCCACCGACCCTACCACCAGGTCTCAAACCTTGGTTCCGATCATCAGGAGGCCTACCACATTGGATGTTCTTCCTATGAGACCTGACGCTTCTAACGCACGCTGGACTTTTAGCTAGGATGTTTGTTAACAGTGTCGCCTGGCAAACTACATGTACTGCAACCTAATGTTTTGCACTGCACGTAGTACTGCTGTTAATTTATAAGAACAAAAGGCTTGCGATTGATGGATACTTAGGTTGCGTTTTCATCTCTCTTGTAAAGACCTTTTTGTCTTATTAGCACATTATGACAACAGTCGTTGCAGAACCTGGATTAATTATGTTGAGATTTTCTTGTGAACTGAGCTACTACATGGGCATACGTACTGTTGATTCGTTCGTCTCTGCGTGAGTAGTATTCTTTTTTTTTAGGGAAAATAAGTATCGACTCATAGATAATAAACTTAGAAATTGGCCAACTTTGAGTTGCAAATGTGGTATGAAACACTGAAACGATTATCTGGAAAGGAGTAACGGTACTGGATATTTCAAACCATTTATTCGATAATTGAGACTGTAAGTAGTTGTTATCAGTGGCAACGTTACTGCTTACAATTTGCACCAATATATACCAGGAGTGGCAGACCAGGTGAGTTTACTACTGACTTAACCTAAATATAGTTTTACATAACCAGCTTGGGAAGTATTTACAATACATATACATCTCAAGGAAGTTCTCATGAAAGCTCTTTGCAAGCTCCACTGCAGGTTAGTGGCTAGTCAAAAAGCTCTCTTTTGATCTTTTCACATACCGCAAACTATACTACATGTACAATTTACTACAGTACAAGCGGTGTTGACAAAACTATAAGATAGGAAACAGGCATGAATCAAGAGCTCTCGAGGAACGACTGCGACCGAGAAAATGCCGCTGGATTCGCCTGTAAAACCCGAGCAGGATGTGCATCTGATGTCTGGCCCTTGCTATCGCCCTTGAATTGGAAAGGCTTGAAGACGTCAGGGTCCCCAGGTTTGATGCCGAGGGTCGCCCATATTGAACTCTTCGCTGCCTCATCAGGGTCATCGATGCGGAGAGTCTTGGGAACCCACAATGATTTCTCCTCCTTGTCGTCTTTCAGTGGATTGGAATCCCTAGAATGCTTCCCCAAAGTAGGAGACCCGTTGCCTGAACAGCTGCTGTTGCTTGACGCTGACGGTGATTGACAACCGTTGGTTCCGATCCACGGTACGTTCCATGCCGTGGCTGGCCAGCTTGGTAAGCAACCCCACAGGGCAGGCGGCACAATAGGATATGGAAATGCTGGTGCAGGAAGTCTTGAGCCTGGCATCATGGGAGAGTTCATCCATGGAGCTGAACTTGTACTGCAGCTTTCTGATGGAAAAACTGACTCTGGCATACTTCCAACCGGCCCCATTACAGGAAGATTGTTCCATCCTATGCTCCAAGGGTATATGAAAGGAGCTCCAAGGTAATACTGCGGCACTGGGCCAACTCCACTATAATAAACTGGTGCTCCGCTCTTATCAATGTGGGTTGTGTTTTCAGGTAATCCGTTGTATGATATGACAGAAGATGCACAAGGGTTATCTTCCCTATTTTCACCTCTTGGTACTGGTCCAGCATTTGTTACATTCTGCTCTTCGATGTTCAGCACTGATGCCATCGATTCACAAAGTGGCACCTCAGGACCAAATTTGAGAAATGTCTCATTTCTACTGGTTGATTGTGTCGGGATAGAAGGCAAAGATGCAAGAGCCTCATGGTTCATTGTGTCACAGGTGTCCACTCTGGACCCCATCATACAATCAGGGGCCATCAACAAGTGACGATAGTGCAATGATGAAGTCTTACTTTTGCGTCTCCCAGCTCCAACAGGTACATTCCTCATAGTCCCCCCTGCAGTCCAATACCTTTGGCAGTTCTTACAGAAGTGCCTTGGTTGATTAACATTGTAGTTGTTGTAATAACAAAACTTTGTATCCATGCTGTTGCACCGAGGGCAAGGTATAATCTTATCTGGCTTCTTAAGCACCTTATCCTTGCCTGACTCGTCATTTGCTGTCTTATCATTCTCCTCCTTTCGGTCAGATGCTGCTTTATCTTCAGCATTGCTTATCTGATCCTGATCTTCTTTCTTACTATCCAAGGTAGATGGATCATCTGGTTCTGCATTTTCTTTCACTTGTGGTGCATCGACCTCCATTTCATTATCTTCTTTCTCTGCATCAACCGGCATTTCATTATCGTCTTTCTCTTGTGGCACATCAACCTTTGTTACATTGTCCTCTCTGCCTTGTGTTTCTTTGCGTTGATCCTATAGGATTGCAAATTGAGATACTGTCAAAAGAGTACTTCAATTCAAACAAAAGAGGAGTTGGAACATTACATCTTACAGCGGGGAGAATATTACGTTGGTCCAGATGCACTAACAGGTCTAAAAGATGCTTAAGGTATACCATGCCTGAATAGTTCGACCAAAAAGATTAATAAAAACATTAACAGTAATTGGTGTATCATTATTTTATCACTCCAAACATAGAAAGCTTGGAAGCATTAAGTCCTCCAATAGTACGCAATCAACAAAAGTTCAACCACGGCAAGGCAGGGTTAAAAAATCTGCAGAAATCCATAACATGATTCAAGTCCGGCTGCTTGAATCAAAATTCCATCAGCTTTAGCCTCCTCCATACGCAATACATGCAGCGCCGCAAAATGCTTGAAGTTAGGTCAGAAAAGGACCCAAAAAAAACCATTTGTCGATGGAGTACCATCGTATGGTCTGCTACACCAATTTTCCCTGCCCCGTTTTAACAAGTTCAAGGAATAATGGTCCTGGTCTTAAAAGGTGACCACTCCTGAACAAATGAAGATGAAAAGTCCATGGAAGGACCACCGCATGCTCACAAAAGCAAGAATTTTGCATGGATTGCTTACTTCCCACTCCTAACTGATAACCACTTTTGAGGAAGCAAGCATGACAACACTGTACCAACTGCGCTGTCTCCTCAGCCATATATATGTAGGCAGCATATGCTATGCAATCACAATTTGTGCTGCACTCCTGCAACCATCTTCGGCTCGTCAACAGATTTACAGGAAAAATTCCCAGAAACATTCTAGATTTGCTTCTCAATTTACTCTGCTTATGTATAGAATTTCAAGTTCAAGATCATTCTATCTTAAGTAACAAAAATGAGAGAAAAACAACTGGCACATGGTAAACAAAATGAGAAGACAATCCCTAATCCCCATTAATCAGCATCACGGCATGGTACAATTATTGCCCCCGCGAACCCCGCACTTAGGAAACCTTTTGTAGCAGCTTATTTGGACTCAAAAGATAGAACCTAAATTGGAGAAACCGACGTCGAACGGTGTGCGGCCAAAGGGATTATCCTTATTCTTTTGGGCCAATCCACTCTGAGATCCAAACCGAATTTTTTTCGCGCGCGCCTCATGATCAGCATGCACACCCTGACGATTTATCTAAACCTCGAATCCACCCTCCTTCTCAATTTCAACTGCTAAATTCTAAGCATTTATTTTTTTTATTTTTGCGAGAAGCTAAATCCTAAACATGATGAGATAGAGGAGCGCTTCTTTAGTTTTCCATGGGAAATCGAGGAACATGTGTATTTAATTGTCGATCAAACAAAAGCCTCTCGTTTTCCTTTTCCTCTCGTGAAGCAACAGCTAACCTTATCAGCCTCTGGCTCAGCCTCCGCCGGCGCCGGTGTCCGCAACTTCGGCAGCGGCAGCTGCGGGTGGTCGGAGCCGGCCGTCGCCTCCTCTTCCGGCGGCCCAGGCGCGGCGTCAGGAAGCAACGGGATCACCCGCCCGAAGAGCTTTAGACCGGAATCCTTCTGATCCGACATCCTCGATCCCGCCCGCGTACACAGCAAGAACGCAAGCTGAGTCGCTGCTGCTGTTGCCGGATCGAAGCTGAGAGAAGCGGCGAGAGCGCAGCCGAGCGGGAGAGTGGAGACCCACGAGAGAGGGTGGGGTGGGGGTGGGGGTGGTGCGCTAATGGATATAGCCTGTACTCTACATGGGAATGGGATGGAAATGGAACCTGAATGGGCAAAAAAAGTAGGAGAATTTGAGAGGGTGACTTCTTATTAAGAGAGGGGTTAATGCAAATGTGTCCTTTAGAAGTATAGTAGTTGCACATACATCCCCCGTGGAAAGACCAGGTCCACGTAACCAAAGGTTTTATATTGGTTTAGCTATAGGGAATCCCAAGCGTTTTGCTAGCCAGACTTATCATGTTCATGTTTAATGGTTGCAAGATCTCATAAAAAGCTCACCTTATCAAAATAGATTTTTGTCTCTAATCATCTGTTACGTCTTAAGTAAGTCACTGACGAGTGGATGCGATGTACAGTTACAAGATCTCATAAAAAGCCCACCCTATCAAAATAGGTTTTTGCCTCTAGCCGTCTGTTGCATCTCCGACAGGTCTCTGACGAGTGGGTGCAACGTACAGCTCCCCTCCATAGTTGATCTACCCTACCTATTGGTTGGTAGCCCATGACGGATGTTAGACAAGAACCGTCCACGACGACGAGGTTTTCCATAGCAGCAAACATGCAAGTAAGCACAAGAAGATGAGACTCTCAACCACTTGCTTGTGCAATGTGTATTCACCGACAGGTCAGGGATGGAATCCTCTCGTCGGCGAACCATCAATAGCCTGCTTCGAATCAAACTCATACTCAATTAGAGTGTTGGCTTACCGCGCAGACACACCAGTACACAATATTGGAAGACGTTAGGCTCCATCTTTACCCTCACTATGTGTGCATATGGAAACAACACAACAATCACAACTTCAACAATGCGATGGCACACGGATCCACACGTTTTTTATATATGGAGGAGGATACTCGGTTAAATGGCTCGTGACCGAAGCCAATTACATATGTCAACTTAAAATATCTTATTGTACGTGGTGTGAGTTTATCTACTAGCCATGTAAAACTATTTTATTTATTGTTTCTTGCTTTATGAATGCTAAGTTGCATAGATCTGACGTGTATTGTTGGAAAAATTCAAAATCTTAAATTAGGACACTGGTAAACAGACCTAGGATTTACGCAGCTATGAACATAAAACATGTTTTTACTAAAATTTACACAAAAAGCTACCCAAGAGTATCGTGTTTTTCTTAGGTGCGTTCGGTCAGTCAGTTTTGGCTAGATATCCATTCATCAGGAGTTGCAATATTTGTTGATAACGAGCGTGAGAAAGAAGTGGACTTAAAAGCGAAAACGTTCACGTGGCGTAAATCACAACGTTCGGCCAACTAGCGCAGGTACAACTATTTCACAGGGAACTCATCCTTCTCGTGCATTTTGTTGACTAGCTCAAATTAAACATCACCACCACAGGGAAACTTGACTACATACGTGATGACGTGCACATCCTCTCGACTGTACGTACCGCTTCACACTCCAATCCTTCCATATCTAATACACATGTTTTCTATAGTGATCATGTTGTCAAAATACAGCAGGTGAAATAGGTAATCTGCAGTACATGACTGCCGGTTAAGTTAACTAGCCTTTTTCGCACCAACTAAAGCAGCAGTAGTCTCGTTTACCCTACGAGGGATTTATATGCAGTTCTGTAGTTTCTTGAGGACCCTAGCGCAAGCAGATCTCCGTGCAAAGCTGCCCACGGGATGGTGACGCGGAGGCGCCTGCAGTGGGACAGCTGGCGTCCAGGTCAGCGGCAAGGGGGCTCGTCAGCCACGGAAACTCGTGGCTGGGAGGCCATCCCGCCGACGTCAGCGCGCGGGGATGCGAATCTTGCGGAAGCGGAGCCAAAAGGGGCGGCTACCAGCCACACTTTTCTATTCCATTTATTTTTCCCTTCGCTTTTTCTCGGCTTAAGCATATCCGTCTTCTCTCGCTCTCGGACGTCCCTCTCTCTCTCTTTTCGCCTTTCTTTTTCCTACTCCTCTCGCTGTGGGGAAAAAACGCTACTAGATTGCTGACCTTTTTTTTAAAATATTATTTTTTTATCTAGAAATTTTAGAAATATTACAACATTCAAATTTTTTACAAAAATGGCTTCAATCGCCACGACAGATGGCGGTAGGGTCCTAATCGCCACGACCCATAGCGATTTCTAGCAATCGCTAACCCATCTGCCGATTCAGGTCGCAATAGCCACGACTCGTGGCTATTGATCATAATAGCCACAACCCGTGGCGATTTCTCCTAAAATTGCTCGTAATAGCCACGACCCGTGGCGATTGGTCGTAATAGCCACGACCTGTGGCGATTGGTCGTAATAGCCACGACCTGTGGCGATTTCTCCTAATCGCCACTGGTTGTGACGATTACCCCCTTTGCACCCCCTTTGCTCACGCGTTTAAATAGCAGAATTGGGTGCAAAGGGAGAAATCGCTATGGATCGTGGCGATTACGACCAATCGCCACGGGTCGTGGCTATTACGACCAATAGCCACGAGTCGTGGCTATTACGACCTGAATCGTCAGATGGGCTGGCGATTGCTGGAAATCGTCATGGTCCGTGGCGATTAGGGCCCTACCACCATCTGTCGTGGCGATTGAGGCCATTTTTATAAAAATTTTGAATGTTGTAATATTTTTAAAATTTCTAGATAAAAAATAATATTTTAAAAAAAGTTCCCTAGATTGCTACGCCCGCTGCTGCCGCGAGCCCCGAGCCACGTATTTTTCGGTGGATCCCACTAGCTAGCATCTAAATTAGGTGTTAATGTGGGTCCACGGTTAATTTTCTGTTACCTCCGCTTTATAATATATTCGTGTCTATTTTAATGCGATTAGTCTGTATTTATATGAGCAAATATATATGATCCAATTCTATCAAATACGATTTGTCGTGTTTATTTCAATGCATGCTGGATTACTATGGAACTAAAGGACTACAACCTTATCATCATCTATATTTGATAAAGTGGTACCAGATAAATGTGTTAGAATTATATTAACATGTGTAATCCATGCTTAAGAAACCGCTTAGCAGTTGCTAATCTGGCAACTGCCGCCGGTTGCCGAACATCCTTGTAATCTATAAATACATGCAATTCTTCAATAAAGAATTCATTCGATTCACTGTTCATTGTCTCGATTACTCTCAAATTCAAACACGTTATCACGCACGTCTCTGCCGAAGAGCAACCACACACAACAGAAGCAAGAAGAACGAAGAAGGGTGAGATCCGCGATGCCTCGCTTCCTCACCGCGTTCCTCCTTCGCCTTCTCAGGGGTATTCGTCGCCGCAACCGTCCTGTTGCTCGTCGTCACCAGCGTTTTGCTCCCCGCCATGGTCGCCGTGGCCCTGGCTTCGGTTCCCGTCGCCATGCTCGGAGTAACCGCCGTCTTCGTCATCCTACGATGGCGGCGCGCCTCGGAGCTCCATCCCGCTTGCTTGCGAGGGCGCAAGCATCCTCCGCCGCCTCGGCCACCGGCGCGGCCTCGCCGCCGCGCATCCCGTCGCCGTGGCGGCCCTGGCCCGCCCCGGCCATCGCCATGTCCTGGTGCCCGCTGCACGGCTGGGACCCGTGCCCGAGCTCTCCATCGCCGGTGGAAGCCCTCCTCGCGCCGGCCGCCGATCCGACCGGCGAGCTCGCCGAGCCGCCGCCTCCGCCTGGCTTCTCCCGTGCGGCTCCCGAGCCACCAACGCCGCCGCCTCAACCTCCCCAGGCCGAAGGCCGCCCCCTCCCCTCGCGCGCCTCCGTGGCCGTCCGCCCCGGCCCCCGTCCGGGCGGATGGGCGCCGGCGTCGCTTGGGCTCGCCAACGGCCTCCCTAATGGCCGCTCCTCCTCCGCCGGCGAGGAGGAATACCATCCTCGCCGAAGAACGCCGGCACGCCGGCGTGGGAGGGCGCGACACCAAGGGGGGTCGCCGGGGTCACCGTGGTTGCCGGGTCGCCGAGTCCGAGCGCCGCCGCCATGGACTCGGGCGCCGCCGGGATCGGGCACCATCGCCGCCACCGGGACCGGGCCTTGGCCGCCGCCTTGGCCCCGCCGATCCTCCAGGAGCCGCCGCCGCTGGGTTGGGGGTTAGGGTTGGAAACCCTAACCGCCCCGCGCCCTGCCCCTTATGCCGCCGCCCCCTCCAGGCTCCCCCACCTGGGCCGGCCGAAAGGCTTGCAAGGCCCAGGCCCAGGTTGGGGTGGCCTGCCCCCCCATGCGCGCCCCATAGCCAGGCCGAGCGGGCCATAAGGCCGCCTGGGCCACGGCCCAGGTTGGCTTGGCCCGTTCCGGCTGGCAGCCCTATTTTAGCAAAAAACCCCCCTAGTTTCCGGGTTTTTGCATTTCAGTCCTTTTCAGTGCTGTTTATTAAAGTACTTGTCATGTTTAGGCCCCTGTACTTTTAAATATTTATGTTTCAGTGCTATTTTCTGTTAAGTTCTTAAACTTCAGAAAATATGTAAACATAATATAAGTCCATGTTCAATGTGTTTGCTATCTCGCAATCCCTATAACATGCACTTTTTCTATAAATTTGCAATCGAGATTAATTTTCTTGCAAATTTATATATCAATTCACCTCAATTAAGCCCTAAAATGCTTTTTAGCTCAATTGGCTTAATTCAAGGAATTGACATGCAAAATTCAAAGTGATTATCTCATATATTTGTGAATCACGAAGTAATGGATTAATGAGATCTACTGCTTCATTGCAGATTATCCACTATTACTTTTAAAATGTGCTCTTCCAAATATTTGAATTATAGCATATAATAACATAATAGATTTTTAAGCATCTACTGACGCTCGTCAGATTATGCTATCTATTACTACAAGATCTACACCATTTTGGTGATTATCTTCAAAGTGTTATGCTATATAACCTGAGATCTACACTTCATACTTCAAGTTTTCACTTGAAATTTCAGAATTTTGCACAATTATTACAACATAACCATGACGATACTTTGATTTACTCCTAAGTAAATTAATCAAATCTCTGGTTTAATTCCATGTAGATCAAGATGGCCAAAGAATTTGAAGAGCTCGCGCTCGATGGTCACAACTACCCTACATGGGCAATGGATGTCAAAATCGCTCTTGCATCCCGCGGCATTGTGGCAACGATCAACCCTCCCGTTGAGGTAATAGCTGCATTACCAGACCCTCAACAATATGCTGCCTTATACATTATAAGGCACCATGTCCATCCGGACCTCAAATCTGAGTACCTGATGGAAGAAAATCCACGTGCATTATGGCTAGCACTTAAAACAAGATATGAACAGCAGAAAGCGGTAATCCTTCCCGAAGCAACTCATGATTGGGTCCAACTTCGGCTTCAGGACTTCAAGTCCATTGAAGAATATAACCACGCTGTTCACAAAATCTGTTCTAAGTTGCGTTTCTGCGGAAAAGAACCCTCCGAAGCAGATAAGATTGAAAAAACCTTATCAACAATGCTTTCATCGGATAGGATCTTGCAGCACCAGTATCGCGCCAAAGAATTCCAACTTTATTCTGACCTTATACATGTCCTCCTGCAAGCGAAAAAACATGATGAACTCACTTTGAGGAACCATCATCAGCGCAATGTAGGCGCCGCCCCGCTCCCAGAAGTACATTATAATGCTCAGAATAACAATAAGTCTGCCGGCTCTTCTAAGCGCCAACAGCAGAACTTCAAAGGAAAACGTAAGCGCAACTGGAAGAAGAAGCCACGTGCCATGGATAAGGGGAAAGGCATTGCAAAGCCAAAATTTGACAAATCTCAAGTATGTCAAAAGTGTGGATGCTACAAGCATTCCACCAAACAGTGTCGTACCCCTCGACACCTTGTTGATCTATACCTACAATCCGTGGGACGCAAGAAACAAGCCCAAGGATCCAACTTTAAAGCACACTTCAACCTTCAAACGGACAACTCAAAGGAAGTCGGTTGTTCCACTGCAGTTCTTCCCGAACCAAAGGACAACCAGCACCTTCAACAATCCGACGATCCTCTGAACACGGAGAACATGATCATTGAATTCGCTTCGAATGACATGTTTGGGGACTTCGAATAAGTTCCCCCACTCCGTCAATATTATCATAGCATCCATATGATATTCTTATGTTGTAATATGTAAAAAGACATATTGTTGTCCTATATTGTATGTTACAATATTGTAATGGTACTCTTGTACCTAAACAAATTTGTATGTATTCTATATATCTAATCAAGAATTTTTTACTAAATTCTTCGTTTTTATATATAGATTTCTACGGGAGTCAATCCGATGGAAGAGGAAATGTGCCTTGTGGACAGTGGTACCACAAACTCTATTCTTAGGGAATTAAAATATTTCCAGACTCTTACTAAGAGACAAGGAGAAATTTTAACAATCGTCGGACGCGATGCCGTAATTGTTGGCTCAGGACGAGCCATAATTACTCTCCCTATGGGTACACAAGTAATAATCGAGGATGCTTTGCTATACCCCGATCCAACTCGTACTCTACTAAGTTATAGAGATATCCGTCAGAACGGCTTTCATATCGAAACCCCATGATGACAACAAAGAGGAATGTCTCCTCTTAACCAAAAACAACGGATATGGCAAACAAGTACTTGAAAAAATTCCCTCTTTAACGTCCGGATTGTACTACACATACATCAAATCCGTAGTACATGTTGCATACAAGGTAATTTTTCAGAATGTTGATGCATTCCAAACTTGGCATGATCGCCTTGGTCATCCCGGCATAGGGATGATGAGAAAAATTATCAGCAATTGCATTGGTCACAATTTGAATAATGCTAAACTTCCTCAACATTCGGATTTTATTTGCACCGCATGTGCAACTGGAAAGTTAATATTAAGGCCTTCGCACCTTAAGATTAACGTGGAACCACTCAATTTCCTTGAACGCATTCAAGGAGACATTTGCGGTCCCATACAACCATTATCTGGACCTTTTCGGTACTTCATGGTTTTAATTGACGCATCAACTCGATGGTCACATGTGTGCCTTCTCTCCACACGAAACCATGCCTTCGCAAAGATTATGAGTCAAATTATTAAGTTAAAGGCTCATTATCCCGAGCACCGAATCCAATCCATTCGCATGGATAATGCTGCGGAATTCTCCTCTCGAGCTTTCAATGATTATTGTATGGCTTTAGGGATAGAAGTCCAGCATTCGGTACCATACGTCCATACACAAAATGGTTTAGCCGAATCACTCATCAAGAGGATTAAGCTTATTGCAAGACCATTACTACACAATTGCAATTTACCAACTTCTTGTTGGGGTCATGCAGTCTTACACGCTGCTGACTTGATCCAATTGCGCCCAACTGCTTACCACAGCTCTTCCCCTCTGCAACTAGTACGTGGAAATCCTCCAAACATTTCCCATCTGTGAAAATTCGGATGCGCCACATATGTACCCATCTCACCACCGCAGCGTACATTCATGGGACCACATAGAAAATTGGGGATCTATGTGGGGTACAAATCACCGTCGATAATCAAGTACCTAGAACCTCTCACCGGGGATCTATTCACTGCCCGTTACGCTGATTGCATCTTCAATGAGGATCATTTCCCGGCATTAGGGGGAGATATCAAGTACCAAAAAGAATGCAAGGAAATCAATTGGAATGCCCAAGGTATTTCCTATTCTGATCCACGTACTCAAGAGACTGAACTCCAAGTTCAGAAAATCATAAATTTGCAACATCTTGTAAATAACTTGCCAGATTCATTTACAAATTACAAAGGAGTTACAAAATCCTACAATCCTGCTGCAAATGCGCCCGAAAGAGTGGAAGTTCTAAAAGAAACCACTCAACTCCCCATCAACAATAAGAGGGGGAGAAGTACGGCCGCAAAACAGGATTCAGCTTCACGCAAGCAACAAAGGAAACAGAAGAAGAAACCTTCTAAAATTGTAAATGAAATCCAAACTCCACAACCCAGCTTAGGAGTGCACTCAAATCTAGAAGCTAGGACATCGGAAAATCCTGACATGATCATATTGGAAAATCAAGATCAGTCATCAAGGGATAATGAAATTTCCACCAATTACATTGATTCTGGAGAATCATATAACCGTAAGACTACGATTGTCGACATTTACTTCTCCACAAAGATTGCAAACAACCTCCAATCTGATCCAGATCCCAAGACCATGGCAGAGTGTCAAAAACGCTCGGACTGGAATCAGTGGAAGGAAGCAATCCAAGCAGAGATAGCTTCGCTCAATAAAAGAGAGGTATTTACAAAGGCAATACCTACTCCTCCCAATGTTTTCCCTGTGGGATTCAAATGGGTATTCGTCCCGATGGAATCCCACTTCCGAATCCAAGCGCTAAACGCAACATGTATTGTGTAAAACTTAACAAGTCATTATACGGCTTGAAACAATCGGGTCGAATGTGGTACAATCGACTTAGTGAATTCCTTATTCAAAAGGGATACACGAATAACGATGATTGCCCATGCGTGTTCATAAAGAAATCCTTGAACGGATTTTGCATCATATCCGTGTATGTTGATGATTTAAATATCATTGGCAACGCACAAGATATTGATGAAGCACGTGATCATCTAAAGACGGAATTTGAGATGAAGGATTTAGGCAAAACTAAATTTTGTTTAGGGCTACAAATTAAGCACCTTCTTTCAGAAATTCTGGTACACCAAGCTGCTTATATCCAAAAGATATTGGAGAAATTCAATATGGACAAATCTTATCCATCTAAAACTCCCATGGTTGTTCGATCTCTAGACGTAGAGAAAGATCCTTTTAGACCAAGGGAAGATGGAGAAGATATATTGGGATCTGAGTTCCCATATCTTAGTGCTGTTGGAGCTCTAATGTATCTTACAAATTGCACCAGGCCTGACATCGCATTTGCAGTAAACTTATTAGCAAGGCACAGCGCTACTCCAACTAAACGTCATTGGACGGGAGTCAAGCAAGTCTTGCGATATCTCCAAGGCACAAAAGATCTCGGTCTATTCTATCAATTTCAGAGAAATCTGGACTCCAATTTAATCGGATATACTGATGCTGGCTATTTATCTGATCCCCATAATGCCAGATCACAAACAGGCTTTGTGTTCCTACATGGTGGAACAGCCATTTCATGGAAGTCTTCCAAACAGACTTTAGTGGCTACGTCCACAAATTATTCTTAAATTATTGCCCTATATGAAGCATCACGTGAATGCGTGTGGCTTCGCAGAATGATAAACCACATCCAACAATCATGTGGTCTTGGTTCCATTGAATCACCAACCATTATCTATGAAGATAATGCTGCTTGTGTTGCACAGATGCAAACAGGTTACATAAAGAGCAATATCACTAAACATATTGCCCCTAAATTGTTTTATCCTCATGAATTACAAGAAAGTGGGGGAGATAAACATCTTGCAAACCAAATCATGTGACAATCTCGCTAATTTGTTTACTAAGTCCTTACCAAATTCAATTTTCTAGAAATATGTTTATGGAATTGGTATGAGGCGACTTCAAGATTTGCAAGAATCAGGGGGAGCTACTCTCTGATTATTAACCTGTTCGTACATCATATTGCACTCTTTTCCCTTTATGAGTTTTCTCTCAAGCTTTCTCATGAAAGGTTTTTAATGAGGCAATATCAACACAAAATATATGTCGTATCTTCTATTTTCCCTATCGGGGTTTTTGAGAAGGTATACAAGACATATCGATTGTTCTCTAAACTCACTTATGGATTTTCCCTTAACAGGTTTTCTCATATGAGTTAAAGAAGAGACAATCACCATTATATGTTGTATCATTTTCTCCTTATTTTCCCACTGGGTTTTAAAGGAGTTTTTCACAACATATCAAACATTACTCCTCGTATTTTTCCCACAGGGTTTTTGGAGGAGTCTTTACCAAGCATGATGTCAACTCGCAAGGATAAGCATTGATTAGGGGGAGTGTTAGAATTATATTAACATGTGTAATCCATGCTTAAGGAACCGCTTAGCAGTTGCTAATCTGGCAACTGCCGCCGGTTGCCGAACATCCTTGTAATCTATAAATACATGCAATTCTTCAATAAAGAATTCATTCGATTCACTGTTCATTGTCTCGATTACTCTCAAATTCAAACAAAATGAATAATTTAGCACTGATAGTACGCATCATAGCACAACATCCACGTCAGCAACACTCTACCCAAGTTCTCTGTAATATGGTGTTACCTAAGCATCTATGGATGTGAGAGCATACGGCCCCCTTAGGGATAGCTTAGGCTTGTGCAGAAGCCAGCTGTCCAGATAAGCTTTGTATAAGCTCCGGTGAAAATAAACTCTGAAAATAAGCTCTGCCTGTTAGGAACGGCTTATAGATTTGAGCTTTTTCTGTATAGAGAATGGTGCAAAGTCTGAAATACCCTTAGACTTGTTTGTTTGCTGTTTAATAGATAGAATCATTGTTTTAGAGAGTTTATTTGCACAAGTAGCCAAGAAAATTAATTTGAAAAATTAAAACGACAATAATATGACAACTGGAAACACAACATTAACTACTGATTGCAGTTTTCAAGTTCTTGCAATAATGCAAAACAACATATGGGCATGTGTATTAATGCAGAACAACATATCTCTTGGTGTACTAAGTTTTAGAGACACAAAATTAGGACCTTATTTATCATCCATGGCAAAGAAATCAACAAGCACATCACAAACCAATGAATTATGAGGCCTATTAGGCAAAGAAATCAGCAAGCACATCATAAAAGCAAAGAATCCTACGGCACCACAACATTAGCGATGTCATTGACCTCTATCTCTTGCAATCAATCACCAACACATATACACATGAACCAACTAATTTCTTGCAATGAGTTTACACATGAACCAACTAATTTCTTGCAATGAGTTTACACATGAACCAACTAATTTCTTGCAATGAGTTTACACATAAACCAACTAATTTCTTGCAATCAATCACCAACACATATACACATCTTCTGGTCCTCATCTTAAACATATACCGATCACACCTTGATCTTGCAACCGATTCCTCCATCTCTTATCTTGCAATCGATTCCTCCATCTCTTACCTTGCAACTTCACGAATTAACCAATCAACAAAACCTAAAGCGCAACATTGGAATACTACATTGACAATTTCTATAGACGCATATCAATTGAATGGGAATATGAAGAAAAAAAAGAAAAAAACACCTCTAGGAGGCCTCGGTCCTGTTCGGCCGACGTTCGTGAGGAGCTTGCCGTCGGGGAGCAGCGTCGCGAGGAGGCCGGCGCGGGGAGGAGGCGGCAGCGAGCTGCTCTGCACCGGCGTCGTCGGATCTGCGCAGCCGCTGGCGGTGGAGCCTAGCTGGACGGATCTGGCGGCGCGGGCGTGGGGAGCTCGGCTGCTGCGGAGGGAGGTTGCCGGGCGCGGGGAGGGCGCTGGCTCGGGGCGGACTCGGTGTGGGGAGGAGGCCGCAGCGGGGAGGAGGCGGCGGCGGTGACCAGATTGGGAGGGAGGGCGGGCGCGGGGAGGAGGCGGCTCGGCGCAGGGAGGAGGACGGCGCGGGGAGGTAGGACGGTGCGGGGAGGAGGCGGCGGCGCGACCAGATCGGGAGGGAGGGCGGGCGCGGGGAGGAGGACGCGGCGGGGAGGAGGCGGCTCGGCACAGGGAGGAGGACGGCGTGGGAGGGTGGCGGCGGGCGGAGGAAGGAGCGCAGCCGGGGTGGGAGGGGGCGGCCGCGGGGGAGGACGGCCGGCGCGGGAGGGTGGCGGCGGGCGCAGGGGGGCGGCGGGCACGGGTAGAGCGGGGCTGCGGGGTGGGGGTGGGGGATGGGAGAGAATTCTTTTTTAGCCATAGTGGCAGTTTTTTTATAATATTTGTGGACTTTGAGGGCAATATTTGGGATATGGGTAAGTGAGGGGGGGAAGAAGCTCGGGAAGCCTCAAATTTGAGGCTTCCCGGTACCAACAGGAAACCAAACAAGCTTAAAATTTAAGCCATTCATAAGCTAGCCCTTAGGTTTAGCTTTTAGCTTTTTTCACCTATAAGCCCTTAAGAAGCTATCCCTAAGGGGGCCTACATAGTGTTACCACTTACCACCTTGAGGGTACTCCCCTACAAATGATGTCTCGACAATGAGAAAAATCTGAAAAATAGCAACATTGATTAGTGGCGGAGGGAGGATGGACCGGCAGGGGCGAGGGCTCCAACCATGATCCAATAGTTGCAGTATAATACTCATTTTTACCCTTTAGATTTCAAAGAATTGTGTTAGTATTGGCACAATTTGGCCCCCCTTGTCGATAGTATCGCAGTCTTGACTCATTTAGCCTCCTTTATCACCAATTCTTGGCTCCGCCACTTACATTGATACAAATCTATAGTGTCACAAAACTTCCAAGTCTAAATTTAACCTACACGTTGAGAAAAGATATAGGGAGATTCAGAAAAAGAAAAAGATAAAAGGTATTATTCTTTGAATTGTCTTTTTTGTTGGTCTTGAATCTTGATATACATCTTGAATTCAGTTGAATTTATGCATGATGCTTGATTATATCATACCCCTCAAATAATTCGAATTGAATCATACTATTTTGGGGGTTAGAAGTACCCTATGGAAGGTAGCACCAAACACGCTATCCTGTGTATGGAGATGCTTTTGGAAGCCACACTACATATCGCCTGCTCTCTTCTTTTTTTAAATTTTTTTATATAAAATGTACCTATCATGTTATGAATAGTGCTGGAACTACTATTTACACCAACATTTAAATTCGTCTAATATATATATAATCACTAGTGGATTTGCCTTTTTTATTTTTCTATGTGTGTCTCTTTTGAAGTTCAAAAATTGTGCCATGATAGGTGCATCTTATACCAACCTATTCAAAAAGTTTCAAATATTTTACGATATTTTAGTTGTGCTACCGTGGCTTGGCGCGCAGCACTGTAGCATCACAAGTCATGCTACCACTCCGTATGTCCGGAGCTACCACCTCACCTATAAGGTGGCTTTTACCAAACATGGCTACATAGTCATTTCTTTAGAGCCACCTTGGGCTACACCGCACTTTTTTAGCCATCTGATGTAGACTAATTTTTCATCAAAATTTGTCATAGTTTTGCTGTACCGCCACAACATAAGCGGCAAGCCACACTTTGGCTCATATTTATTTAGCAAAAGCATGCATACCACCTAAACTGAATGGGCCCACGAGCTGCATGTCAGATTAACATTAACATACACGTCTTGACCCAGTTCTACGCCGGTCCTTTGTATTAAAACGCTGGTTCAAGCTCTAAACTCAGCCACATGTTAAAAACAAATAACTCAGCCACATAAATAAATCCCCTTTGATTTCCACGTATCAAAATCCATTATGGCAGTGGCTAGGGCCCACCATGATCCCCAGTCCGTTTCACGAGCCACGTGACACGCTGGTGACATGGCACAAAGGATCTTCCTTCCAAGACTGTTTGGAAATGAAATGTAGAACAGAATAGAAGCCGCGTTTGGACACAATCGAATGTGATTCTTGTATTGATATACTTGTGATTACAAGTATATATATGAGTACAAGGGATGGTAGTTGCTATTCCCAAAAGACATGTCCCTTTGAAGGGATACGTCTCTTTGAGGAGATACCTTTGAGGAGATACAAGTAAAAAGACACGACTCCTCGAAGAGGTGTCTGTTGGGAGAGACAACCGCCTGCGGTTAAGACAAGGGGAGATTACCCCATAATTAACACATGTTAATTCTAACAATCCCCCTAATCTACACTTGTATATATAGCACCATCATCTTGAATGTTGACTCCTCCAAAAACCCTGTGGGAAAAATGTGAGGAGTATAGTGTCGTATATGCTGTTAAAACTCCTTCAAACTGTGGCGCACCCGGTTTTAAGGCCGGATAAGCCCTTGTGTTTACGGTACCGGTCCCTGGATCAGTAGCCGATACCCACAAGTTTACCTGTGTATCAAAATCATACACGCACTTATTAGATTAGAATACGTAATCCGATCTTTAAGATCGAAAAACTATACCTTTAGCCCAGCGGCTAGAAATCTTGCAGTGGAAAATCGAGCGGTGATGAGCCATCAATATGCCGTTCCCAACAGGCAACTGACTGGGGGTTCGCCCTAGTTATCGCGGTTACCGTCGTTGCTTTCGAACGGTCGATCCTTCGGTCTGGCCACATCAACAAGCCAGGTGAGTACATTGAATGTACTCGCAAGCGCTCCACCGGGGAGTTTGGTATGGATATGATCATGCTCGGAATTTATCAATAACATGGCTCTATCCTAAGTTTCATGTTGTGCGAGAAAGTAAGTTTGCATTGTAAATAAGTACATAGATATAAAAGCGATTTTGTCAAAAACATCTCGACGCAGCGAGATAGGGTATTGCTCAAAACACTTACCCGCCACAGCGGGGAGTTCAGTTTTGTGCTTTCCGATACGACGGCAAAGCACGGTACTGCCCGGTTCCACAGGGAGACGCAGCTCGCCTCGTACTTACGGGGTTCCCAATCACCCGGTTCCTCAGGTAGACGACGCTCACCTCGTACTTACGGGGATTCTAGGGTTTGCCCGTAGCTACGGGAAAACCCGACTTCACACCTCCCGATACGACGGGAACTTGGCAAACTGCCCTGCGAACACGGCGGATCGCGTCCTTAAACCCATAACCCAGAAATCCTTTTTGGGGCTCAGAAAGCCAGACTACTTTAGTGTGGCCCGACCAAGTTCGTCCATGACCGCGGACGCGGCTATTCGAATAGTTTTTAACACTCTGCAGAGGTTGTACGGCTTTACCCACACGATGTAGTTCCCCCTGGACATGCTACGCGTCGCATGTGTCCAGAGCTTGTACAACGAGACTCTTCACCGCTGTGAACCCAGCCATGAACCCGTCAGAAGGACATGTCCCACACCTAGCTCGAGTCAGTATCCCTGCTACGAGGAGGTTGGTGTTCCAACTCTGTGGCGAACCAAACCCGGAGTTGAAATTTCTCATACCGATGTTTAACCTTCATTAGGCCTGCTCAAAAATGAAAATCATCCAATTTCCCTTTTGCTTGGGATAAGGTTTGGTTATTGAGATACTTGCGTCAGACTATTGTTTGCCACGTCCCTTCCCCATTTCGAAGCTTGAAAAGTCATCTACAAAGAAGGTAGGTGTTTTTAGCCTCAAGATCTTGGATGCTAAGGCCATCTTGATCACGACAAAGGACACTCCATTTAGCATATCTATATTTCTTTTTTTCACCATCGATTTGCTAGTAGAATCTAGACCAATAGTAGTCAAGCTGTTTTAGAACATTACGTGGTAACTCAAAAAAGGAGAGCATAAACATGGGTAGCCAGTGAGAACGGAGTTAAGCAGATTAGGTGACACTAGCCAAAAGGTGTTTGCCACTCCAACTACTTAGACACTTTTCAAAATGGTCCTCAACTCCCTTCCACTCAGAGTATCTAAATTTTCAGAAATGAATCGAAATGCAAAGGTAGAAATAGGAATTACCCAACCCCTACATCCAAATAACTGGGTATATTGTTCCTCATGATCCTTAACCTCACTGGAGAAAAAGAGCTCGCTGCTATGAAAATTGATCATAATCCCGAATTGCTCAACGGCACATAGGAGGATCTTAAGATTCATTTCCTCCTCCAAATCAATTAGAATGTTGTCATCCGCATATTGCAAAATGGAGTCCATCGTTAACTAGACGAGGAACTACCCAATTTGTTCATTAGGTAACACTATTAATTAATCGTCAATTTTGTAAATCCTCAGTTGCCCAAATTTTTTCATAAATAATAGTCATATTAAATTGCTTAGCACTAAGTCTACAATTAAAGTCCAAATAAATGTGCAATTTTCATAAAATATTATTGTAATTTAATTTTTAGTCATTCATTTTTTAGTCAGTCGTTCATCCTCTCCACAATTATGTATAACTTAGACTTTTTTTTGTCTTTTTAGTTCTCTATGAGGGTTAATCAACTCGTAAACTTATGCCCAACATAGATTAATTTTAGATTGATTGTACACATGAAGTGTGATAGAAATGAGGATGATTGGACGTTAATTCAAAAACTAAGAAATATGACTGAAATGTACAAAAAAATATTAGGCAATTTAGGAATAGAAAATAACTATGAAAAATTCCTAAACTGGCCTATTAAAATTCAAAGTCCCACAAGTACGGTAAAAGCTCTTCAGCCCGAGAACCTTAAGCTTAAACAAACACCCAACTTTTCGGAAGTGGTTTTTATAAGCACTTTTCCAAAAAATGCATATATTAAACAGTCAAGTTTTATTATAGCACAACCTACTAAAAAAATTCTCCAAAAGATATAATAAAGAATATTTCCTCAGATAGCTGACGTTTTAGACATTGACACGATCTTCGATATGTATCTTTGACTTAGCAAAAAATTTATAAAAATCTATATTTTGAAAATACTTTTCATGAAAAATCTAATAATACTATTTTCACCTCACTCTAAATATTTTTTAACCTATTAGTACTCAAAGTCTAAAAAGATTGACTGCACACTCTATAAAATGTCATATATTTCTGAACGGAAGTAATAATGTATGTACACATATGTTCATAAAGAAAACTTTATATATTTTTTTATCGTATGAGTATATTGTGATGCTTTGAACATCATTGAACCACCAAGGATATCATCTATGCAAGTTCATATTAGAAGATGGAGTCAGAAATGGAACTCGACACGATCGAAAGACACGGGTGAAACGAAATGCTATCTCGGCTTACATACTGAGGATAGGTTTGCTGGGCGATGACATATTGTTACATTAGACCACTTAGACGAAACGTGAGAGACACTATTCTAACAAACATCATCCTGCATACTCGATCATATGATCATTGGATCAGTGGATATTGAGAAAGATTAATATGGACCTAGGCGTGAGAAAAGAATGTATTGAGCCCTGAAATCTCGTACGTGAGTGACATTGGCGTATTATTATACCTAGCCAATAATACAAGGTTGGATGTTGCTTTTGCATGAAATTGTTGACAAGTTATAGTTCTGAATCAACGAAAAGTCACTGGAACAAAATCAATGATGTCCTCTTATGCCTAAAATCTACAAGTGATATTTGACGTTCCATCGTAAATGTCAAATTACAAAGATAGCGTGTTACCCGGAGCCGGCCGTATCCTCTGCAGTACTGTTATTAAGGCAAACGTTCCCTTAACTCTCATCTCAGTCCTCTAACTTCATTTAGTCACATCCAACGGCAGCAGATCAGTGCTAAAGTGTCCCTCTTACATGAGCTTAAATCCACAAGGCCCAGACTGACAGCTAGCCACGACGTTGCCGCCGAAAGATCGTGATCTCCCTGTTCGCCCAAGGTATGATGTCCAAGGAGCTGCGATCTCGTTCTTCTTCCCCTAGAGATTTGTGATCGTTTTCTTCTCTTCATCTCGAGCAAAGAATCATGATAAACTGATACAAGCAAAATTAAGCATAACTTATATCTGATTCACTACTAACCTGGTACACTGATACAATAAGAACTTGACATGGAACCTGATTCACTAAATGGTACATTAAGCCAACAAACGCACTGAACAAGCACTCCTGAACAAGCTCCCTATAGTGCATTAAGCAAACATATATACAAGCATGTTTTCTCGATAAGTTTCGACGTGCAGATTGCTGCATACGGCTTTAGCTGTTTAATTCGTATGGACTAGCGATTGGCCCAAACAACCTGGTGCGGCTTGAGCTTGGTCCACAGCAAGTCCAGGTGATCCGGTGGGTTGCCGTCTGAGTCCCGTCGCGGTGGGCCATCGCCGCCGGAGTCCCGTCGCGGTAGGTTGTCGTCATCGCCGGCCACGGCGGACAACGAAGACGCGGAACGCAGCCCCCGCGAATACGTTGCGTCTTCTGATCCCGCATGCTGGCTCGGGTCGCCACCGCCACCTCCACCATGGCCGAGGGCGCGTTCCAGCGAGAAAGCAGCTATTGCGGTGGGCGGTGGCCGGCGATGAATCGTGGCGACGACTAGAGCAACGTGTGAAACAGTGGGCGGCCCTTATGCGCTAGCTATCGGGCCTCGTGGATGAAGCCCATCTTAGAGGGGCACAGCACTGAGCTCGTGCTGCCGTTGGTGTGCCTAAAGGAAACTTGAGGGGTAAGATGAGAGGCAAGACAATGTTTAACTTAATAGTGCTACTGCAGAGGATACGGTTCCGTGTTACCTAGATGCTAATTAACTATCCTTTTGATACCCGTAACGCCAAATATTCCCAAACTGGATGTCTTCCTGAGCAAAACCAATGCTATCTATTGGAGATATGTCAAGCAGGTATTGGTTGCTACACGAAGTCATCAACTAATCATCGTAAAAATAATTGCACTATATATGAGATCACTTGAGAGTGCATATAGCTTAGAAGATTAATCCACCATAGCAGAGAGTCATGTAGCACAGAAGTGGATAAACACCCTTACATGAGGATAATTTAGATGGCAGTCTACGATCGGTTAACTTGTTTCCGGTTTCCCCTGGAATTGAACTTAAAACCAACACTTGCTCCGGGTGTGGCAGTTCCCTCCTGTTTTCATGCAGGGCCACCGGTTGGCGCCAACCCCGAACGCTGGTGTGCTATTCAAGGCGTCCCTTCCACAACCGCACGTCTCTTTTCCTCCCACATGCCCGCCATCGCCGCCGTACAGCTCCATCCCCTCCCCCCACCTACCGCCGCGCTGCCCCCGGCAGCGCCGACCGCCACATGACACAGCCTCCCCGGCGACCCACCGCGACCGCCGAGCCCGCCAGCTTCCTCGGCGCCACGTCCGTCCCCAGCCCGCGGCCCGAGCACGCCACCGACATCCCCACCTTCCTGTACCCGCCTCCCCCGCCGCCGCCGCAGAAGCACCAGCACGGCAGCAAGCACCGGTCGCGCCCCACCAGACTCATCCGGTCCGTGCACGCCGCGTTCCGGTCGTTCCCGATCCTCCCGGCGCCCATCTGCCGCGGCCTGCCCTCGCTGCCCCACCTCCACGGCGCCAGCGCCATCAGGAACCACTTTCACGGCTCCACGCGCACCACGGGGACGCTGTACGGCCACCGGCGGTCGCGCATCACCATCGCCTTCCACGACAGCCCGGGCAGCCCACCGGGGCTGCTGCTGGAGATGGGCGTGCGGACGGCCAAGTTCATCCAGGACGTCAGCGCGGCCGGGATGGTGCGCGTCACGCTCGAGTGCGAAAAGCAGCAGCACCACCACCAACACCTCCACCACCACTCGGGTGAGATGGCGCCGGCGCCGCGGCGGCTGCTGGACGAGCCGACCTGGACGGCGGAGGTGAACGGCGAGAGCGTCGGGTACGCGGCCCGGCGGGAGCCGACGGAGGAGGACGAGCGGGTGATGCGGCTGCTGCACGCCACGTCCATGGGCGCCGGCGTGCTGCCGGACGACATGGCCGACCCGGCCAACGGCGAGCTCACGTACATGCGTGCGCACTTCGACCGCGTCGTGGGATCCAAGGACGCCGAGACCTACTACATGCACAACCCGGAGGGCTGCGCAACCGGGCCGGAGCTCACCATCTTCTTCATTAGGATTTGATTAGTTCTCCTCCTTCCTCTTAAAACCATCTTGTTCTTTGTATTTGGTATGTGCTTTTGCCATCCCAGAATTGTCTGTTTATAGATTATTACTACATATTATTGAGTAAGACTAGATTGCTTAAAACGTTAAAAGAAGAAAAATGTAGAAAATGTTCCTTTAGATGAAGATGTTAAATGAATAAACTCCATTCTGTTTAATTCGCATTTGTATAAGCATTTTGATGATAGCATGGTGCATGCATGCTTTGAGGTAACTTATACAAGCATGTCACCACAAATTAATTCCATGGTGCTCCGTGCATGCTTAGCCTAGGGATGTAATCTTTTATTACTAAATAGCTACTTTCCACTACCTATTTTTTCTACTCTGTGTCGAGGCCACGTCATCTCAATTTTATTTTTAATTTATTACTTGCCAATTAGTTTACTTCCTCTCCAATTTTTCTTTATGCATCTTCACTTATTTATTGCTTGCCAATTAGTTTAGTTCCTCTCCAATTTTTTTTATGCATCTTTATTTACAAAAAACGTTGGCCTTATGAGTTGTGGTGATATCATTTATACAAATTTGCACACATAATTTTTTACTATCATGTTTGTTGATCTTTGGAGGTTTGTTTGATTTGGTTTGTTGTCCTCCAACATGAACTTATGTAGTTTTTGCCTCTTTGGTGACTACGTGCATAGATGCATATATGGCTTGAAAATCATGCTTACTTGCTGTTGGCATAATTTACATAATAACAGCTCACGAGTTCTTTGCGTAGTGGAGATTACTGACAATATCTCAAGAAAGAGAAGTAAATAATCATCATTATGGTCTGAGCGTGACTACAAGTATAGACAATCTCCTGCACGGTTGATGGTTGGCTCATTGCCATACCAAATTATAGACATCAAGCTTGCAGTTTGTTATACACCAAGAAAATAGAATTATTACCCTACTACATGCTCACTAAAAAATTATTAAGTGATCTAACTTCAATTCCACAAAATCCATATTTACAATTTCCGCAGCAACGCGCGGGGTATCATCTAGTTCCTTAAAAGGCCAACCATTAGTTCTATTTGTTCAAGAGCACAGATGAGGGAAAGCAATGTTTCAAAAAGATGGGGGTACATGAGGTGAAATTTTGAGAATTTGAAAATCATTTTGGATTTAGTACCAAATCGACATGTTCTTTTTCCGGTGAATTGGTCAACTAACTTTCTTTGTGAAAAAAAAATCACACCGTTTGTTTCGTGTTGAGATTCTTATTTCTCCCGATAGTCCATGGCAAGGATTTGGCCATCTGCCGGGAAACTTGAAAATTACCGGTAACCGGTAAAACAGGCAGAAAATGGCAAAACTGTCGTTGATGTAGATTTAGCAAACAAAATTGAAAAATAAAAGCACCAGGTCTGTAATAAACTGATAAACAGCATAATTAGCACATCTAGCAACCAAAACACATGCACATGGAGTATCCATTAGTCAATTTTTGAAGTAAGAGCACCATTTATGTATCAAACTAGTAAACAACATATTTAGCACATTTAGCAAACAAAACACGTCCAGAATGTGTATCCATAAGTCAATTATAGTCCACATAAATACATAGGATCCATTAGAATCTATGGTCCTTTATAGTCCATTACAATTCATAGTCCATACAAGTCCATTACAATCCATTACAAAAAATATCTAATAAGCCAACAGTCCAGCAACAAAATAAATTACTTCCTTCCGGGCTTCTATGTCCTCTTCCTCCTCTTCCTCAAACAAATCAAACTGTAGTATCTCGAGTCAACCACAAATAACAGTCACATAACACAAATTGAGGCTAATGCAAGAATAACTATATAACATAAAGCCAACAATCCAGCTAAAGATCATTTTAAGATGAAATAATATGGCAGCAAGCATATAAGCAATAAATATGGCAGCAAGCAATAGGGTTAGCAAGCAAAATACGTTCAACTTTTTTGGAGGGGATCCACACTAATGGCAGCAAGCATATATGTTCAACTTTTTTGGAGGGGATCCATGCTAATGGCAGCAAGCAAGCAATAATTATGACACTAAGATAGATAATTAGTGGCATGAATTATTATCTTCTTTTTTTATATAGTCATAGTAGTAGGGATGATGGTCCATAACAATTTAACATTCTTTGTGCTCTTCCTAGTAGACTTTCGGTGCGTTCGTTTATCATTCAGAGGAAGCTCCTCATCATTACCTACAAAAGTTATAAATTAGCACTTGCATCATATACATACTCGAAAGAAGGTATAAACAAAGTGTGCAATATAGCAATGTTCACCTACTTCGTCCTGAATGGCGTTGTTGACATCATCTCTATTGTCATCATCACCGTCAACGTCATCGTCATCATCATTATACTCCTCTCCAAAACGTTGTGGGATCAGCATTCCCAAAGTTCATAGCAACAGTAGCATCCCCCATTTCTCATAACTACAACTATTCCATATTCTATGATCCACTTAGATCTGAGACACGATTTGTAAATTACAATGAGACACAAATTGTACCAGTAAAATTAGCAATGATGTAATAGCAACTAAACAAAAAAAATTGAGAAAAATTGATTGTATTCTGATGGTGAGTAGTATGTTTCTACTGTATACGAAGAAGGTATCCGTATACAATACCCTGGATACACGGAGCAGCTGATGTATTCGTAAAGGACTCCAGGAGATAAGGTAACTCCCTGCGGGATACCAGATATCCTTTAAACTAGGAAGCTTATCCCTACGTTCAAAGATGGTTCGAGTCCTTGTCGAAGACGACTTTATATCAGATACGGAGTACCCCCTATAAAAGGACATGAAGGCCCTGCGGACAAGCCTTTTAAGATCGCTAATAGAGAAGTTGAAGTTCAATCCAACAGAAGCCTTTCAACATCCCAGAGAAGAACCATCGCCTCTAGGAAGTCAACCGTGTCCTAGAATTGTATCAATAAAATTAGCAATGATAAACAAAAAAATTGAGACAAATTGATTGCATTCCTAGACTAGTCTCCAAAATTTGTAGCACCCTTAGAACAAATCATACTTAACAAATGGAAAATGATAAGCAAATCCACTAGTGAAGTTTAGTTGATTACCAACGGTAGGATGTGGCACTGGTGGAATCCAAGGCGCAGAGCCTCTGGCCCTGCCATGGCCACCCTCAGCTATGCCTGCGACAAACCCCCTTCCACAGCCCGCATTCGACACATCTCCCCTTCCATAGCCTGCATCTGACACATCTCCCCTGCCACTGCCGTAGACGCACCCCTTGTCAACGCCCGATGCTTCAATTTCACGATCGTCCGTGACTGCCCTAGCCCTCGACAACTACACCGACTCTTCCTCGCCCACCAATGACGATGATGTCGCCTTTGCCCTAGGCGCCAACGACGATGGCATCGCCTCTGCCCTAGGCGCCAACGACGATGGCATCGCCTCTGCCCTAGCCGCCTATGCCGTGGCCACCACCAATGCCACTGGTGATTGCTTTGCTAGCGACCACAACAACTTTGTTGGCACGGACCGATAGCACATCGCCTTGGCCGCCAGCACTGACCGCATCCTCTTTCTTGATCCTAACCTGAGCCAGCGCCCACGTAGACTCATGCGGTGCCTCTACCGTTGGCTGGAGAGGAAGAAGGGATGAAGAACACCGCCGCCCACCAAGAAGAGGAGTTGGGGTTTTTGATTGAGATTATTGATAAATGCCCCATCTTACATGTGCCATTGTTAAAATGCCCCATACTACATTGGAATAGCTAGGATGCCCCATCTTAGATTGCCACCTAGCTTGATGAAATGCCCATATCAAGTTAACTAACATTATCCTGTTAATTGGGCCTCCAAAATGTCTTGAATAGACCAAAATGCCCTTGGGGCAAGTCATCAAACCCAGTTGTTAGGGCATTTTGTTGGTGTGGCTAGACCCGAACGCCTCATCTTCTCACTCTCGCCCTGCTCTCCTAACGCAGACCTGAGCTCCCCCTCTCGCCCTCACCTCAAACCCTAATTCCCACACTTCGATGAGCTCATGGTGGCCGTGGTTAAGGGAGATGTCGCAGGAGAGCTCTGCCACGGCGCTGCAGTTCCACATACCGCTCATCAACTGCCCAAGATGCGGAGGAATTCGACAGATTTTGCTTCTCACTTCGATGACCAAGACAAATCCGTGGAAGATGTTTGTCAAATTGAGAATAATCACGAGGATAAGGTTAGCTCATTGTGCAATCATTGGATTCGTTTGTTATCAACTCTATTTTGGTCAATTTGATTTTGATTTGGGCCTTTTTTGTTGTTCAATTGCAGCCGAGGAAATGAACATTTTTCTTTTGGTTGGATGAATATGCCTAGAGGAAATTGCCAAAAAGAGCAAGGATGCTACTGGAAAGAGGAAAGATGAAGGGAAGAGCAAGGTAGAAGGGATGAGCAAGGAAGAAGACATGACCTATGATTCTATTAATTGCTGAAAAGAGCAAGGATGCCTACAGATGAATGACTAGCAGCATTGCATGGAAGAATCTGTAGAGCGGACTCATTGTCAAGATCCACTGTCACACTTAATTGACTAGCAGCATTGGACTAAACATTACAGCCACTAGAGTATTTTGATGCATCAACACTTGATGTTCTGGATACATTGCATGCACACTGCAATTCCTTATCCCAGATCCATCCACACTAGGATTCCCCAAAAGAATCGAGCGTGAATAGCATAGTGGGAGAAATGCAGGTCTAGATGGAGGGGGAAGCTCACCTGTGCAGCCGTCGATGGTCTCCTTGCTTCGCTCCTGTTGGTCTCCTTTCCATCACCTTCGCAGCCGCTAGGTAGGCGAGAACCGCTCATTGCGTTCGGGTCTAGCCAAAATGTGCCGAACCACTTGGTTTGATGATTTTCCCCAAGGGCATTTTGGTCTATTCAAGATGTTTTGGAGGCCCAATTAACAAGATAATGTTAGTTAACTTGATATGGGCATTTCATCAAGGTGGCAATCTAAGATGGGGCATAGGAGCTACTCCAATGTAACATGGGGCATTTTAACAATAGCACAAAGAAGATGGGGTATTTTATCAATAATCTCTTTTTGATTTCATTGGAGGGGAATTATGTGTGAGAGGGTTCAAGAGTAGAGGCTTTAGAAGGGCACGAGTCAAACTCTATTGGGCCGTCCTAGAATTTAAAAAAGCCAGAATTTTTTTGCCCAGTAGGCCTATTTGCCGAGGCGGGGGAGGGGATAGATTTGGTTAACGGATGATAACCAAAAATACCACCCGGTAACCAAAATCTTGGTCCATGGTTGCAACCAAGACGTATGCCCCCAATGACACATTTATTTTTCAACTAAATTATGATTTATTTTTCTCATCGAGCTCCTAACCATATATTTCAGTAGATGGCCAGCGAAACAACGGGGAGGAGACGAGGCTGTGTGGATATCAGAGTGATCAGATAGTTTCAAATTCGACTGAGAATCCAAACTCATTTTTACCATTTAAACAATTAATCTATTCATATTGCTCATAATACCTTGAGATCTCTCAAATTGTTTACAAACCTTTCCCCAACGGGTGACCCAACCCTCACAAACACGGCCGGGTACCCCATCCGGGCCTTGACCTCGGCCTCAAATCCGTGCATCGTCCCCTCCCCCGCACCGCGCCAGCTCCGGTGGCCGCCGAACTCATCCCCGGTCCACACATGCCTCCACGAGCCCCCGTTCGGCACTGGGAAGTAGGCAGTCACCGTGCTCCTGCCCTTGTCCAGGACCGGCACCACCAACATCTCCGTCCCGACCAAAAATTGTTGGTATGTCAGCCCCTGCACGTGTCGGTCCTCCGGGTAGTGGAGGAACAGGTGCCGTGCCACGGGGAGTCCCTTCTCCGCCGCCTCCTGCGAAGAAATCAATCACCCGATTAATTAGTAGCTAGTTAGAATGGCATCCATGGCGGATTCTCCATTGCCGAGGTGGCACAGCGGCATATCATCATCCATGTATGTGCGTTGTGTTGGTGTATCATCCGTGTTGATACCTTGACGAGCTGGATGCGGTAGAACTCCCACGCTTTGTAGATCTTCGCGCAGCGTGCGAAATGCGCGAGCGTGCGGCTGTTGGAGTAGAACTGGCAGTTGGATCCGGGCTTGTTCCCCTGCAAATCGATCATGGTTATGGCTGGCTGAATCAGCTCGTGTTTTTCCGTCTGAATTCGACCATGCATCGTGGTTGCATGATCCGGTGCGCACCGTATATATGCGATGGCCGATGTGTACCTCGTGGGTGCGGAAGACGACGGTGAAGGCGTTGACCTCCATCCACCGCATGAGGAGCTCCTCGCTGCGGCGGTAGCGCAACAGCGGCAGGTCGACGGTGCAGTAGCCGCCGGCGTCGCTGTGGTTGAGCGGGAAGCCCGACAAGCCGCCGCTGAGCAGGCCGACGACGCTGCTCTTGATGCCGTCGTTGGCCTGCCAGCTCACCATCTGGTCCCCCTCCCAGAACAGCATCGCCCACCGCGAGCTCTCCCTGAACCCCGCCCTCACGAAGAACACCAGCCCCTCCTCCTCCTCCTCGTCGCCGCCGTAGTCGTCCTCCTCCTCCGTCCCCGCCGCCGTCTCCGCAGCGCGACGGGTCTTGGCCGACCTCCAGTCGTCGGTGAACTCACGGTTGACGCGCGCCCACAGCTCCGGGTACCGGTTGTGGGCGGCGACGGGGTCCTCCCCGGAATGGAGCCGCGCGTCCAGCGGCAGGCCCTCGCCGAAGTCGGCCATCCAGCCGGCGACGCCGCTGTCCGCCATCCCGCGCAGCACCTCCTCCTTGAACCAGGCGCGCGCCACCGGGTTGGTGAAGTCCAGCATGGCCACGTCGAACGCCGTGTTGGGCATCATGTACGTCTCGCCGGCCTCGTCCCTTACCAGGATCCCCAGCTCCTTGGCCTCCTCGTACAGGTGCCTCCGAGCGTTCGCCTTCTCACCCATCTGCATGCACAGACACCACAAACTCCGATCAGAATGGCAATGCTCATGCATCTGAATCTCATTGGTTAATTTGGGATTTTGGGGTGCAAGAATGATCGGTGATCGACGGACCGGGACGAGGCAGGGATTGCAGTAGGTCATCGTCCGTATGCCGCGGCACCGGAGATCGCGTATCAGATCCTTCCATCCGGTGTAGTGATCGGCGTCGACCTCCCAGTTCCACCAGAGCTGGGAACCGATCGCCGTCTTCCTCTGCCCGACCCAATCCTGCATGCATCCCACCATTGTGCACTGGTTCAAAATTCGGAATTGGCGCGGAATTGAGAGCTGGTTCTGAAACTGTGTTTGTTCAGACCTGCAGCCAGAATGCAGAGACCGGGACGTCGTGGTCTTGCAGCTGGCTCCACACGCGGCGGACGGCGTCGGTGCCGCCCTGCATGCCGACGACAGTGCCGGAGGTGATCCATCGGGGAAGGACCGGCGGCCGTCCGGTCGTTTCCGTGTAGCTCGTGATCAGCTCGGTCGGCGAGTCTCCGTGGAGTATTCGTCCCTGAACTGAACTCCCATAAACCTGGAAAATAAGGTATGAATTGCTGAATGAGCTCAACCTACATATGAACATTTATTTATGCTCTTTTATTTCTGCACAACAAATTGAGCTGGTCTGCCGATTCTTGATTTCAGTTAAGTTTCATAGAGCTCAGACTGATTCGAAATGCGTGTAGGCTGATGAATGAAATGGCTACCTGAATCTGGACTCTGTCAGGTTTTGTTAGGTCAAATATGGAGTAATCGTATCCCTCCAGGTACAGGGACCTCATCTTGGAGGTCATGTAGAAGGGAGACGGAGCATAGGTGGTACTCCAGTTTCCTCCTGACCTACAGAAAACCACAAGCATCTCAAAAATCAAACCCAAAAAATTAGGACTCGTACAAATTAACCAAGTCACATCAGCAGTAGGAAATTCTCCTGCGTATTGATTTTTCTCTGTTGTTGGTTGTAGTCTATTATGGCACAGGAGTTCAAAGCACACACACGCAAGATAACCGTGGCGCAAGTAGACAACGCAGTCACTTCGCTGTGAGTTCATAGTGTATAACTACAAGTTCTACAAGTAACAAGATAAGTTCACAGTGTATACACCTCAAGTAATTCAGTTCATTTAGTGTCTGTCATTTTTCATTTCAAATCCTTGTACGTTTCAAGTTCATCAGTGCGCGCCTAGAAGTAACACCGCTGAGATAACAAGATAAGTTCAAATCTATGCCAAACTCGCAGTCCCGGTACTTACCAAAGTATTAAAACTTTAACCAGTAGTACATTTGAAAGCACATGTATCGATTAGTTGAAAATAATGTCATTTGATTTGTGTCGCATACATATTTTTATTTGTTTTTATATCATATCATAATTGAAAATCATAGTTGAATTCTTGTATTGGTGACCGTTGAAAGTGATGACTAGTAATGAGTTAGTTACGGGGAATTTACCTGTAGCTGAGGAGATTGGCGGCAAAAGTGATGGGCTGGTCTCCCCTGCCGATCCCCTGCTCCTGCACAAGAACGGGCACCCTCCTCCCCTTGAACTCCATGCGGCTGAACTGCTCGCCGAAGCCGTAGAATCGCTCGTCGCGCTCGCTCGCGTACGTGAGGAACACCCGGTTGAACTCCTCCGGTCGCGCCTCCGCCTCCGCTGCTGCTGCTCTCTCCGGCGGCGGGGGCAGGAGCGCCGAGAGCTCCTCCCTGCTCGGGAACCCGGAGGAGAGCTTCTTCTTGATGCTGCTGTTCCTCTGCACGCGCGCCGCCAGGCGCAGGCGCAGGCTGGTCCGGTGGGGCCTTGGAGTTGCCGACGGTGGCCTCGTCGGATCGGCGTGGTCGCAGCTCCATTGGTAGTCGCCGATCTTGACGCTGAACGCGACCTGCGTGTCGCTCTTCTCCTCGAGGAGGACCCAGTACCGCGCCGAGAGGACCGGCTGTCCCGCGCCGGCGCCCCTGGCGCGCCGGCAGCACGATGACGCCGCGTCCGCCTTCTTGGCGGACACGAAACCGGTGATCACAAGCACCGGGAACCGTGTCTGGTCGGATGCTTGGAACGCGGCGCCGCGCAGGAGGTCACCGCCGGCGTCGGCGCCCGCCTCGACGTCGCAGCGGTATAACGCCCTGATCCTATCGATGCCCTGGCGGTCGGGGACGAGGCCGGCGCGGCCGTCGCGAAGCGCGAATGAGCCACGGCACTCGTCGGCCTCGGTGGTGGCGTGGCCCGCGGAGACGAACGCAACGCCGGGGATGGTCTCCCACATCACGCGGCGGCGCGGGTCGCCGCGTGCCAGCGAGACCGCTCCGCCAAGCGAGGGGTCCCAGCGTAGGCTGAAGCGCGAGCCCACGGGGAAGTCGTGGGCGTGGGCGAGCTTGGAGGACGGGCCAAAGAAGAGGGGCGGCGCGGCGTCGCGGTGGCTGAAGGCGGCCGCGGGAACGGCGCGTGGGAAGGGGTTGTTGAGGCGGGAATTGTGCTTCTTGGTGGTCTTGGGCTGCGCTGGCGCCGGCGACGGCATGGTGGTGGCGGGAGAACGGGAAGGTACTCTTCTCGGTTCAAGGGAAGAACGACGAGCCGCAATTGGGTGAAATAGATTCAGGGAATGAGGGGATGGGGCCAGGTGGTGGGGCAGGGAGAGTGGGCCCGGGGAACACGCGTTCGTTCCTGACTGACGTGGAGATGCTAGTACTGAACTGCTAGGTCTACCAAGATGGCCAGGCACAAAAGTTCAGTACACGTTTGGAGCCGTTCGATGCAGTTTGGATGGCCGAGATATATTTGGACAATTAATGACCTGGTCCCAGTGGGCTGGTTTGAATAAGGATGTAAACGGTGGCCCTCTTAAGCCCGCAAGTAATACTATAATAGTATAGCTAATTTAAATTCTTATATATAAATCTCCTGATTTGAATATCATACGGGTTTAAGTGGACTTAGGCCCTGTTTGGTTGGGCTGTGGCTGTTGGAAAAGCAGCTGTTGGCTGGCTGGATGGAATAGCGGCTGTGGCTGTTGGCACATGAGGATTCGGTTCTGCGCGTTTGGTTGGGCTGTAGCTGTTGGCTGTATATGAATGAATTGTCTGAAATGCCCCTAAGATCAATATGAACCAAATTTTAAAATCGACATCGTCGGAGATTCGATCAATGATACAAATACAAATAAAAAAGAAAAAAATTATAAATACAAATAGAATACAAATTCTTTCGTAAACTAAATTTACAGAAAATAATAAATATACATAAAAATAAATTATTTAAATTAAATTTATAGATAATAAATACAAATATAAATAAAAAATAAAATAAAAAGGGGCCAGGGGGCATTGGCCACCCCAGCCCCAACTCCACCCCGCGCTCCTTGCCACCGCCGCCGGCACCGCCTCCTTGCCACCGTCGCCGGCACCAGCTCCGACGGCCGCCGCCGGCTCCAGCTCCGGCGACCGCCGCCGGCTCCCCCGGATCTGCCTCCCCGGCCGCCCGAGCCCCTCCCCTGCCGCCTCCCTCCATCTCCCTCCCTTCGCCCCCCTGTGCAGATCTGCCGCGCCCCCGAGCTCGCCGCCCCCGAGCCCGTGCTCGCCGCCCCCGTCACGCGAAGTTCCTCCGCCGCGCCCCCAAGCTCCTCCCCCGGCGCCGAGCCATCCCTCCCGCCGGCGTCCCCACGTCGCCTCCCTCGCCGCCAGATCCAGCCCCACGCCGGCCTCCTAGAGCTGCCCTCCTCCGCCGCCGGTCCTAGGTACCTCGCTCGCCGCCCAGCGCTGCCCTCCCCGCCGGGCCATCCCCCGTTGCCGTCCTCCCCCGGCTGTTGGATGGATTGAGGGAGAAGGGGATGGATTGAGGGAGAAGGGGATCGGGGGATCGGGAAAGGGCATTTCGTGAAATTTCTTTGCAACTCGGAGGGCAGTTCGATGTTTGTTTAAGTGCACAGTGCGGGCTACTGCGGGAAGCTGCGGGGGAGGAGCTACTGCGCGAAGTCCATTTTCCACATGACCGCACCCTCGGCTGTTGGCAATAGCTGGCCCAAAAGCCCCTCGTTTGGTTCGGCGGTGGCTGTTGGAAGGGAAAAGCCGAAGCCACCGCCGAACCAAACAGGGCCTTAAACGGACAGCCACTTATATCCCTAGGTTTAATGCATTCCTTGTAGTAATATTACCCATATAGGAGGTTTCTTGTCGGATTTTGCCAAATGTTGATGCCAGGACTTGTGTATTATTTCATGTAATTGTATTTGGTTGGGCTCCACACATTTTACTAAGTTAGTCAAACAAATTTGTTTCTCCGAACTGAAAGACCTAGTTTTGTACTCCCTCCTTTTTACATTGGCTTACTATGTTTCATGTAGTATCTACTTGCAAGGTCTCTTTGATTTGAAGAAAAGAGAAAGAAAAACGTTGGATTTAAATTCCTATGGATAAGCATCGTTTGATTCATCGGAATAAAGCAAAGGAAGAAACATATGAAAAATTCGTTTAATTTGCATGGCATTTCGAAAGAAACATGTATAAAATTTAACCTTCATCAAGAACTTCTTTAAAATTCCTACGTGTAGGATCATGGCGAAGCACATTGCTTGTGTCATGCTCAGTCCCATCTAGTAAGAATATATCACCTTGGATGTAATTATTTAGGTTCATACATTTTTACCATTCCCTTGTTTCAAACAACTCACGTCATAGTTTTCTATATTTTTCAATCACTTGTTCTGCGAATTATTCCTATTATATTCATGTATTTTTCGTATTCTTATGTCTTAGAATCCTGCGAACTAAAAGGCATGCAACATTTGCATGTTTAAGAAGAGTATAATTGTGAGATAAGAGTTAATATTGAACCATTGGCACAAACAGAAAAGATTTGCATATGGCCAACCATGACAATGCCAATCTGAATGGTTTACGTGGCACACCTAGTAGTCAATATTCTCTCGAATGACCCTTTTGATCTAATGTTTGGTAATTTAGGCTCAGTTTGTGGTTGTTGAATTGTGTCATGCTAAATTTATTTTATAATCTATTGTGCAAAAATTAGTCACGAAAATAGAAAAAAATTAGTTAACAACTCATAAAATAGGCAAAATTTGGTAAAACAAACAGAATTATCGTAATTCACCGTAATACGAAACGGAACCTTAGTGTCCATTTCGTTCGGAATAGAGTAATGGCAGTTTGGAGACTCCCTCGGAATCATGACATTACATCAATTAGATACTTCTTTCACACCTCAGCATCCAGAAATACATTAGCTAGTGATATTAGTATAAACTGCTTGGTGTGCACCTATCGAATTTCCTTGTGGAATTTGAAATTGGTCAAACCCTTGACTTGCAATCAGAAGCGGTCTCCCCTGTTCGGCCGGCTAAACTGTCTCTAAACATAGCTGCTTACCATGCATACAGGGTATCTTCGGAAAGTTTGTGGCCCCGTTGTGAACACTGACGTGATTCTGGGAAGATACACCACGTACAAATTAACAAGCCGTGTACGCTCAAGTCGTGTACCTTTGGCAACATACGAGCAGACTTAATGGGAGTGAGATCTCTAACTTTAGTTCTATTCCATTTTTCTAGGGAAAAAAACTATAGTTCTATTCTAGTGATGGAATGATGGATATAGCTCAAGATACATCGACCTGCCGAAGTGGCCAGATACAATGAACCTGCTAGCAGAACTTCCCGTTTGAGGCGATAGATTGGGGGCTACCAGAACTTCCCGTTTGAGGCGATAGATCGGGACATTACTACTAACGCGAGGTTGGCACAAGTTTGTGCTCACGCGGTACTCAAGTTCTAGCTACATGTATGTAGAACGGAACTACTACAAATACTATGTATTGATTGTGATTCTGATACAATCATAAAATGAGGTGACAGGGGCTTTCTTATATTCCTTTATGTCATATAGAGATAACATAAAAACATGATCTGAGCTTTTTTCCGGTACCCCGGTACTCCCTGAATAGAGATTGGAGTACCGAATAAATCCGATCGTCCGTTTGTAAGGCTAAAATAGACATTTGACCTTGGAGCTGCAGCTAATCTGGACTCGTCTTCTCTCTAACTGATTCAGCGCGCCGCCGCCTCTCCAACCAAGCCGCCTTCGCCTTCAGACACCTCCACCAGCCCATGCCTCCACCTGATCTCCGGCCTCCGTCCGACCTCCGGCCCGACCGCGCCCGCCTCCGCCCGGCCGTGCCCGCCCGCGTCTCCGCCGGCGCACGCCTCCGCCTGGCCGCGCCCGCCTCCGTCCAGCCGAGCCCGCCGCCTCTCCGCCGGTGCGTGGGTCCACCGACCTCCGGCCGCGCCCGCTTCCGCCGGCAGAGCCCGCCCGCGTCTCCCCCGGCGCGCGCCTCCGCCCAGTGCCCGACCGCGCCCGCCTCCGCCCAGCGCCGCCGCCTGGCCATGCCCGCGTCTCCACCATCCCGGCCAGCGCCTCCACCCGCCCGTGGTCGCGTCTCCGCCGGCCCGCACCTCCGCCTGGGGGCGCGCGTGCCTCTGCCCACGTGCGGGTGCCTCCGCCCGGCCGCGCGTTTTTGATTTTTTTTTACATGCACTTCTCATCGTTTACTTCATAAATGTTTGCCAGATACGCTAGGCATAAAGCCTCTAGCTTAGTTGGTGAATTAGCAAGGCTATCAACCTAGGTAGTCGTGGGTTCAAAACCCCACCGTAGGCAAATTTCTAATTATTTTTTTATTAATGGATTTCTAACTGTTTTCTTCAAATTGAAGATGACGCGAAATGTATATAATTGGGAATTAGGGATACGGGATTAGTGTTAGGGTTTGAATACATTCCTAAAAATTAATTTGAGAAAAAAAATTATTTTTAACATAACATTTTTGCCCTCAATACTAAGGTACTCCATAAATTTTTCAAACCCTTTAGAGGTGGTACTCCTTAAGTGTAGTATTGGAGTACCAGATTAGATTAGCCATTAGATTAGAATAAATTAACGGTTCATATTCATTTTGGGGTACCGTAAAAGAGCTCATCTATAATGATAGAGTGATTGTTTTCTCTTGTATTTAATGTAGTCATCTCACGTATTCCTTGATTTTTAGCGTATAAATCTTTTAGTCTTTCCTTCATGTGAAGGAAGACATACTTCTCTCTTCTCTTTTACTTTCTTTTATGTTAGCAATTTTTCATACATTTTACCTTTGATGTCACTAAGGTGATCTATTTAGCTCTGGCCCCACATAAAGGATGTACGTAATCAAGGATTGATTCGAGGTATGGTAAAAAAATAGTACGAGAACATGTCATATGTAGAATAAAGGCAAAATCTGATCTTGGACATTGTTATTTTGAAAATTTTGCTCAAACTGACCGCTTCCAAACCTATTTGCTCGGTACTATTGCAAAAACATATGTCTTTGCCGGAATAGACCGCACAAATTAATAAGAGAAAAGTGCACATTACCCCTTTGAACTATGGCTTGAATTTAAGTTTCAACCCTAAATAGAGAAAAGTGCACATTACCCCTCTAAATTGTGGCTTGAGTTTAAGTTTCAACCCTGAATTCTAAAACCGGTTAGAAGACATCCCTCAACTCTCAAAACTATTTACTTTACCACCCTAGGTGGTTTTGCTTGCACATGTTGTCCACGTGGATGCAAGCTCAGCACCTATGTGGACATATTCCTTCACTGATGCTGATGTGGATGCCATTTGTACATCATCACTGTCATATTAGCCCCTATGCCTTCTTCATCCCCTCAATTTCTCCCCATGTTTCTGGTTGTGCCCTTTCCCCACCCCCTACCGCAAGCCATGTTGTCTTCGCTCCTCAAAGCAATCATCAGTCCACGATCCTTGGTTGGAGGGTGAACACATGGCTCCCGCCGAACATTCTAGAAGCGATGAAACAGGCGGAGCAGCACGGTGCAATTACACCAGTGGCAACAAGTGGCGAGGGAGGTGGATTGCCGTGGCAATAGGGCTACGGTAGCTGAACTTTGGAATTTTTTTAGCAAAAAAGCTCAGAGGACAAGAAGGTGGTGAAACACGAAGTAATCAAGAGGATACTCATCCTACGTGAAGAATGCAGCCAAGGGATCTCGCCAGAGTTGAGCAAGAAGCTAACAATTCTGGCAGAGCAGTGGCCGACGCTAGCTGATGATCATGGATTTGGCTTCGGCACATCAAGGCGAAGCTCTGGCTGGAGGGAATTGAGCCTGGGCGGCTCGATTGCTCCAATTGCATGCCAGCGATGGGAGAAGCTCATGGTAGCAGTAGAGGATAGGCTCAGCGATCGCGTGCGAGGGATGCAGAATTAGAGGGTTGAGCAATGGGGGTGGTCTAGTGGGGCTAGGGGCTACGTGGAGGTGACGTGTCATGGAGGCGTGGGGAACGGCATTGTCGTGAGAAGATAGAGAGCGCCAAAGGAGGAAGAAGGGAGAGAGGAGGGGATGAGTTGACAAGGGCCAATGACTTGGCTACTATGACATATGGGTCCAATTGTTACTACAGTGCCATGTCAGAGAAAAACCACCGTGGTTTGGATTACGGGCTAAAGTAAACGGTTTTGAGAGTTGATTAGTGTCTTCTAACCGGTTTTTAAGTTTAAAAACTCGGACCATAGTTCAAAGAGGGTGATGTGCATTTTTCTCATTAATAAATTATTTCCAACCCTTTAAGGTGAGAGGATCATTATAAATGGTAATTTTGGCGTTGGCTTACTCAACCCCCCCTCTCTCTCTCCCTCCCCCCTGAACATCATCCATTAAGAATGTATTAGCCTTGTGTTAAGTGTTATGCTCAACGTGAAGCATTAAGCACGTATTAGTCGCTTATGTGCTTTTCACTTGTATGTGTGTGTGTGTGTGTCTATATATATATATATATATATATATATATATATATATATATATGAATAAAAAATAAGGTTTTAAAAAAACTTGTATATGCATCTTCCCGCTATCACGGTGTTGTTCTTCGAAGCAAACCATGCATATGGTCCAGATGAAGGCCAGAACAATCCTTTTCCAGTAGTAATCCGTGCAGAACTTGAGGGTTCACAACTTCACTTCGACACCTACATCTCCACCCTCCAATTTACCATAAAATGAACACAACATAACATGTATGCCTTCATGACTTTTTGTTTCTAGAGATAAAATTTTGGTTTGGCAAGATTAGACCATTCATAATATAATTTTTTAGAGGGTGTTTGAATGAGTGATCGCCTTTGGTATATATATATTTTTGGGAATTTAAGTCAAATCATCTCTATGAGGGAAGAATTCAAATCATCCTAAGAATTTAAATCCAAATCCCCTATCCAAACAGGTCCTCGGCTGGGTTTCATATTTTGTATATCCCTGTGCCCGGCCCCCTTAGTTACGCATGCAGCCTTGGTCGCTTAATTAGTCTCTTAGAGGTGCGTCAGGCCATCCATGCATGCATCTGGACGTATCCGCAGCTTTGTTCATCCCTGCTCATTGGCTGAAAGCCATGCTTGCTCGCATCTTCCCGCCATCACGGCGATGTTCTCAACTGAGCAACATTTGCAACTGACATGCATATGAGCGTACGACAATGTGTCATCACTCGTAATGCCCCATTAGGTTGGGTCGGATAGAGACGAGTTACATACAGACATGGAGAATCTTACAGACTGAATCTAGATTCTTATTCTATACGTCGTTAAATAGGCGATGTTCCATCATCGACACGGCCTTCAACGCACACATGTTTGATCACTGCTTTTTCTTATTATGTAGGAGTTATCATTTAGAAAAGTAATAGTACGCGATTACTTCTCCTGGCGCATGTAACAATATTAGCATTGTCGTATGGCAAATAGAAAACTTCAATCATATCAGTCACTTATGTATATATTCCTTTTGAGACTGCATAGAGATATATGCTTAGATAACTAGAATACAAGAGAAAAAATGGAACTATACACATGATAAACCAAACAAAATAACACGCATTGTTGTTCCAAATGCCAACATGCATGCACGTACTTTCACAGATAAATAAAAAAGAAAAAGACAAATGCGACTATTGGTAGATAACTTATCGTTTCTTTCAACCCAACCCTATATAAGCCCTGGGGCGTATGTACTCTCAACACTAATGTTGAGCGGACTTCTCCGGCGTACCATGGTTCGTTGGAGAAGTCCGGCTGGACATGATTTAAGTATTATGTCACTATATAAAAGGATAGCAACTAAAAAAAGTTATCTATATAAAAAGTATAATCAGTCCATAGGCGTATTGGATATGCCTGGGAGCCCACACGTGTATTGAATATGCCTAAGATGTAATGCGTTTCAGATCTCGCGTTGGGATGTTTAAAGGTGACTTGAGCAATGTACATACTATATATCAAATAGCGGCCAAACCCTAAATTGATTGCGTGAGTGCACAAAGGGTGAATATGTTGCATCTAAGTTTAGTTCCGATTCTCAACAAGAGTTGCATTTTTAATCTTTTGTTTGTCTAAATCAGGGTTATGTTGTTTCCTCAACTCTGTACATCTCGGGTAAGTTTAAATTTATTGTGTTTGTTTTTTGTGAAACTTGTAACGTGTCTCTCCTTTTAGCTATGTGGCCCACATGTCATGCCACAATTTTTTTTTGCTATTTTGGCAAACAATTTGCTAAAACAAACCATGTCTTATCATACTTTTGCCATAAAATTGTAGCAGTAGTTAAAACACCATGTAATTCCAGCCAATAATATAGGTATCAGTTGGAACCGGGACTTCGGCCACCACATTGGACTCCGTAGCGTGGTCCAAACCAGCGGCGGAGGCATCGGTGAGCGTTTAACTAACGTGTTTCGACAGGCACGTGACGGCGGCCGATATCGAGCACACAATGTAAACATCGAGGGAAAACGCAAGGAAACAAGCCAAGACCGTCGGGTTGACTATTCTTGGCCTGATGGCGAAACTTACCACATTAGTGCTACTCTGGACGGCATGCGTCAACACATCCGTTTGACCTTCGTCTTTCGTGAAGTGGTCATACTGTCGACTCGACTAGTACTCGTTCTGGAATGCAGCTGGTCACAGCAATTACAAGTCACATCCCCACGTGTTAAAGAAACGAAGTAACTCGATTCCTCATCGACTGGAGCACCACTAGAAAATAGTGGGAGCTGAGCTACTATAAGTTAATATTGTTGAGCACGTAATTAGCATGTTATAAGTTATAAGTTAATATATTTTTTCAGAAATAATACGACGTTTGAAATTTTTTCAAAAATAACCTCAATCGCCACAGGTGGTGGCGGTAGGGACCTAATCGCCAGGAGCCGTGAAGGTTTCGGTCTAATCGCCACGGGTGGTGGTGATTTCTGGCTATCGCCAGCCAAGTGGACGATTCAATATTGAATCGCTACGACGCGTGGCGATTTCCCATAATCGGCAGCACCTATGGCGATTTCCCATAATCGGCAGCACCCATGGTGATTTCCCCTAATAGCCAAGAGCCATGGCTATTTCTCCTAATCGCCATGAGCCATGGCGATTTGTGCTGCAGTGGTGATTTCCCCCTCGATCCAGGGCAATTTCTGTTGTAGGTCGTGGCGATTTTTCCCTTGCCGACAGACAATCCAGGACAATTCATTATTGAATCGCCAGACGCCACGGCGATTTGCCAGTAATCGTCAGACGCCATGGCGATTTGTCAGTAATTGCCACTAGTCGTGGCGACTGGTCCGCACCCCTTGCTGCTATTTAACCGGATGAGCAAACGCTCCCACCACGTAACTAATCTTCACTCAGTTCTTCCGGAAAATTGTTGGTATCTCGGAGTAGATTGTTTATATTTAGAAGGAGAAGAAGTAGTAGTTCGCGGATGGATAGCGACGATAGAGGTAAGTCTTGTAGTAATTTTCCTCCTCATATGCGTTGAAATATTAGATCTACAATTTGTGTTTTGTGGAATAATAAAGTTTCGTGCAAATTACTAGATGGCAGTGATGTTGTCTGGAACTCGAGAATGGACTACCAACTTCTTACTGGTGCAGGAATGAGGAGGTGGAGTTGTAGAATTATGTGTTCGCAGATCTTTGAGGAGGTTCATACACGTGCTCTTGCCGAGGTGTTAGCGAGAAGGGGTTTCCCTGGAATTACGTAGAAGCAGGTGTGCAAACGTTTGAGAGAGTTCCACAAGATGTCGGAGAGGGTGAACGAGCTTAGAAAACTACCTAGGGCGAAGTACACAAGAGGCGAATTCTGCGAAGGAACGATAAGTATCCCGCAATCTCGGTACAATAAGCATATAACGGTTAGCACAATTCATTTGTTCTTAGTTCGTAAGCATTTCATGAACCGTTTTTATTTGATACATCACATTCTCTGTTTGTAGGCACATCCGAAGGATGTAGGGTTGCTGAACTGCGAGATCCGAAACTTCGGGCATGCGGACCGATTATGGGGAGACCCATTTGCTAATAGAAGACACCTAATAAAGACAACATATGAAGAAGAGAAGCACAAAATTGCTGAACTCCCCCCTCTGGCAAAACATGGGCGCACATCTAAAAAAGATGTTCGATCATCAAAGGATAAAGGCGCATGCAGCTCATCAAAAAAGGCGTGTACCGAGTGCTCATCGAGTGATGAGGATTTCTCGAAGCTGTTTTGCTTCAAAGGCCCCGCTCCAGAGCCCAAAGCAAGCGATAGCGAAGATGATTTCATGTAGTCGCATTAGAAGTGGTAGCGAATAATTGCTTGTTCTACATACGATATGTGTAGCCAACTATTAATGTGGCAGTGTAACGTGGCTCTGTAACCTATGCTTATGTAATCGGATTTAGATGTTAATTCGATATGATTCGTCGATCATTAAGTAGTAACATCTAGCGGTGAATACAGGCGTACTAAATCATACAGTACGAAATGCTGATAGAATATAATGTAATACACTACGAAAGTCATGGACGCCTAGCCTCGTCGTCCCCTCTTCCTGATCAGCGACGATGAGTACCTCGGCCTAGGCTACCCCGCTCCTGCTCTAGGAGCCCTGCCCACCCGAAGTGCCGGGTCATCCTCCTCGTGAACCTGTGTATCCTGTGTGGACAACGGTGGCTGAGTCTGCTGCGTCGTGCCGAACTGCCCACGTGGAGTCAACTCGTCCGCCTCGTCGTCGTCGTGAGAGCTGAAGCCCTGAGTGTCGGGACTGTTGAGGAGGTAGTCAAACGGATTAGCTTGCACCTGAAGCGGCACATGAGCTGTATGTAACCAGAATTAGTGAGCACAACGACGTAAGGAATAATGGTTTGTACGAGATGAGAATTGTTTTACCTTGTGGACTCATGGAGAGTGGGGACGCACTCTGCTGCCACGCAGAACCACCCGCCTCTGAGGGCCCGGGCGGCTGAGAGGTACGAGGCTGACGGTGCCTCGTCTGTGAAGGACGCGGTGGTCTCTGTGCTCCCTGGCTTGAGCTAGCCCTGACAACGACGTCATCCCTGCACGTGCACCTGAATATGTCCATGATCCTCCTAGTGAAATCCACGACCCTGGACAAGCTTGCGTGGTCCTCGGTGCCGGGTGGGTGACGCTGAAGAACTCTTGTGACCTCCGCGTTCGCCACTGTCGCCCACTGTCCCTGAAGAGTGAGAATCATAGGTGCGCACGTAAGTAATAAACAAATAAACATGGAGAAACGAAGCACGAAATTCACTAACCGCCAAATCTAGGGTTTCAGCCGCGAGGATCGGGTACATGTCTGTCGTCTGTGCCGCTGCCTCGTCAGGATTCTCGCTTCCACAAATAAGGTGGACACGTGTACGTGGCTGAAGAGTGAGAATCATAGGTGCGCACGTAAGTAATAAACAAATAAACATGGAGAAACGAAGCACGAAATTCACTAACCGCCAAATCTAGGGTTTCAGCCGCGAGGATCGGGTACATGTCTATCGTCTGTGCCGCTGCCTCGTCAGGATTCTCGCTTCCACAAATAAGGTGGACGCGTGTACGTGGCAAATACCACTGCAAGTAGGCGTCGAACTCCGCGTAGCGGAACAGCCGCTCCTCCGGCAGGACTTTGTTCAGAGCAGTGTCCCACGCGGCAATGAAAGGGGCCAGCCGTGATGCCCATTATGTCTCCCTAGTACCCCCTCCCTTGCGACTCCACCTGTTTACGTAATGAATTTGTATCTCGTAAAAGCAATAGTCATTCGAAATCACGCGTGATCAGGTGTACGAGTACGAAACACTCCGAGATCACGGTCTCCTGAAGCCAGCTGCCTAGACCGGTGCTCTCGGTCCTCTCGCTCATCTATAAGCTCGAAGCCAGCGATACCTATTCATGCGATGAAAAAAAATATTGAAGTAACACGAAGTAAATATAACATGAATACATGTAGTAGTACATTAAATACATGCAGCACACGAAGTACATATAACACGAATACATGAAATACACGAAGTACATGAAGTCAAGAGTCCACGAAGTACACGAAGCACATATAACACGGATACATGAAATACATAAAGTACGTAAAGTAAATACGACACGAAGTTCAGACGCACTAGCAAATTACATGATACAAACAGTGCGACATATACTACTAATGGCCTGACCCAGAGGGAGCACTAGCCGCCTCCTCCTCCCTTCTTTTCTGGTCTTCTTTCATCTTCGGACGTGTCTTCACGTGCTGGCCAAATTTTTTACAATAGCTGCATTGTTTGGTTGGCCCACCAGCCTCCGCCTCGTCCATCGTGTTATGAATACAGCGAGTCTGGCGTCGTCCCACGGAAGCTCGGAGGAGGCTAAAATCGGGGACATAGAACCGTTCGCCTGAAGGTACCTGCGTGAAATTATCCACCACACGAAAACCATACAGCTCTCCTGTCCAGGTATCACGGACAGCCTCCTTGTGAAGTAGTACGACACGAATAGCCTCGTGTCCATCTTTGTCTTGGCAGCCGTAGCAAGGACGTGAGAGCAAGGCTTGTGAAGAAGCATAGGCGTGTTGCACGTACACGTAGCAAAGATATTCGGTTCCACATGGAAAGTAACCTCCTGAGTAATCTCCTGTGTGCAAACCCCAAATCCACTCTTCTGCTTCAAACATACCTCGAATCTACGTTGCACATTACCCGTGCGTCTGGCCTTGTGCATTTGCGCCTTCTTGGCCTTCTCCTCAATGTACAACATAGTCTCAGCGCAATAAGGTGTTCTACCGAATTTTTTCATATGCAGTACAGCCTTTGCACGCCTCTCCTGAAAGTACCTCATTGTGCCGTGAAGCGAACCCTCCACGATGGCCACCAGGGGTAAACCTCGTACCCCCCTGAGAACAAAATTGTAAACCTCAGCAAGATTGCTAGTCATGATCCCATATCTAGCGCCGTCTGTGTCATGGAGGAGGGACCACTGCTCAAGTGGTTCCTTACTTATCCAATCCGAGAAGCACTTCACCCTGTTTGAAGCCTTCCTCCTAGTGTTTGGATCGTCAACTCCCAAAAGGTCACAAAGCCTGTGTGTTACCTCCCCAGGGTTACGTTGTCTAACCTCCTTCTTCGTGAACTCGTCGAGTCTGCTCCAGTACTCGTCAAACTTCCTAGACTGATTCTGTTTGCATAACGTTTTGAAGAGGTTCATCAACTGCTTGTTCTTGAACTGGCGATAGAAATTGGCCGCTAAGTGGCGCGTGCACCACCTACTCCGTATGTCGTACCAACTGGAATCTTCTGGCAAATCTTCCCCCTCCTGAGTCTTCGCCACTCCTTACTGTAGATGGCGAATTGCTAACAGCAGCCCGGCATGCCGATCATGAATAACACACACATTTGGTCGATCCTTCACAAGACCTTTCTTCAGACATACAAGGAACCACAATCAGTTATCGTAGCTCTCGCAGTCAGCGAAGCCCATTGCCAGTGACACTAACTGATCATTTCCGTCTGCCCCAATTGCGGTAAACAGTGTCCCCTTCAGTTGGCCTATCATGAATGTCCCGTCAATACAAATAACCGGTCGACAATGTCTGAACGCTTCTGCGCACGGGCCAAAGCACCAGAAAGCACCATTCAACATAATTTTTCCAGGCACATCCGCACATGGCAATAAGAGACGGCTAACAAATGTCACATCATTCCTCTGGCTCAGTGTGTCCAGAAGATATGGCAAATTGTGGTATGAATCGATGAATGTCCCGAACCGCCGCTCCAATACGATCTGCTTAGCCCTCCATGCCATGGCATAACTTATGTTGTACTAGTATTTGCTCTCCATAGATGTCTGTATGAACTGTGCTGGAATGCAGACATTCTTCACTATCTCGTGATACATCAACCCAGCCACGAGTTCAGCACTGATATTCCGATGGGTGTCAGGAACACCGCTTATCACACATATATGCGGCACCACCCGTCGTATGACCCACTGCACTTCGTACTTCCTCAGGGACGCATGCACGTAACCCTCACACCCAGCAGACTTACACTTCACTAACTATTGATCCCTACAACTTTTCTGCACTCCAAATGTCCTCTGTGTCGACATCTCCCAAAGCTTCACCGCCTCTTTCACCTCTGTCTTCGTGTCATAGAATGCGCCTTGGATAATCTCGTTCGGTTTGTACGGATACCTAGCTTCACTTGCGCCCTCAACATTCATTATGGTGGACATGTCAAGATTCCACATACTAGGAATCGGATCGCCACCCCCTTCTTCATCCTCAGCTTCGTCCTCTTCGCTGCTACCGTCTTCGACATTCCTCTGTTCCTCTCTAGCAATGGCATCATCATGCTCCATGATCTGCACTAGTTTCTCGCGTATCTCTCCCTCGTCCACCGAACCGCTGAGGTATTCGGTAGCTCCTGTCGCGGAAGGTCCAGCAGAAGGTCCACCGACTTCCACTACAGTGTCTTCTTCGCCAACAATTTCGCCTCTGCCTCCGCCTTCTTCATTGCCTCCGCCTCCGCTGTTCTGTCCAACTCCATTGCCTCCACCTCCGCCTTCTTCAGATGACACCTGCTTAGCTATTGCCTAGACCAACAGATAATGGGAACCGTTGCGTTCCTTACTTGCCCTCAACCAAGCCCACCAGTCTTTTGTCAGATCGAGCGGGAACAAATCCCACCGGACATGCTTGCAAGACTTGCTAAAATACGCCTGCAAGGTTACACTTGCGACCTCCGGATCAAGACCAAAGGCCCATGTGAACCATTCTTTAATATCATTGATATAGTATCTATCTGGATCTTGCATACTTAGTCTCGTTTGTTGGAAGCTACTAAGATCGACGGACCCAGAGTCATCTATACGGATGGTACCAATACCGTAGTAAACTACAAATTCGACTATTTCTGACATTCCTGCCATCCAAAACGTAATATTTTAACCTATACAGTCTCAAATTCCGCCATGCGTCAAAAATTATTCTACTCGATTTCTAAGTACAGTACGAGTGGATACAATTTGTTCTGAACTAATCATCTATATAATCTACCATATGTTTCTATTTAAAATATTACTCTATTTCTACACATTATGAGATCTAAATACTACGAATAAATCCAACTCCTCCTCTCACCACGCAATCGGGTGGCGATTGCGAGCCTTTATATAGGCCCGGGGGTAATCGCCACCACCCGTGGCGATTTCGCCAGGTGGCATGGCGGTTGGTGGTTTCCGCGCGGAGTTAACTTCCAATCGCCACCACCCGTGGTGGTTGGAGACTTATTGCCACGGCCCGCGGCGATAGCATTTAATGTCGTAACAGCCCGCAGCGATAGCCAGAAATCGTCACCGCCTGTGGCGATTAGACCTAAACCGCCATGGCCCCTGGCGATTAGACCCTACCGCCACCGTCCGTGGCGATTGAGGCTATTTTTGAAAAATTTCAGACTTGGTACTATTTCTGAAATTTCTGAAAAAAAATATTATTTCAAAAAAAAACTCGCTGTTACGCGATCCTACTCCTGCACCACTTCCTCTCTCTTCTCTCGCATGCGTAGATTAGGAATAGGTCTCTTCTGTTACTACGTGTATGCTGAGTATATATTGTAACACTGATGATCAATATACTTGTTGAGCATCAACCATACTCTAATCCTCCACATGGTATCAGACGCTCGTTTTCTTTTCTGAAAATCGATCCATTCCTCTCGCTTCCGCCTCTCGTCTCGCCATGGCTTCGTCTGCATCCTCCTCGTCCTCCCACGACGGCAACCCCTTCGTTGATGCTGCTCCCGTTCCTCTTTCCTCGGCCACGCTCCAGATGGTGAACATCCGCAGTCACGTCCCTCTTGTGCTTGATCTGCAGGAGTCCAACTTCACCCAATGGAGCACCTTCTTCACCGTTCTGTTCAAGCGCTTCGGTCTGCAGGATCATATCAATGGCACTGTCGATGCGCACCTCCAGCTCGCTCATGCTGAATGGTCCCAAATCGATTCCTGCATCGTCTCGTGGCTCTACAACACTGTCTCGAAGGAGATTCTTGACATTATCCTTCGCCCAGACGACTCGGCCTATGACGTTTGGTCTGCCATTTCCAATCTCTTCCTCGACAATCGTTTCCAACGTGCTGTGTACCTTCAACAGGAGTTCCATAGCCTCTATCAGGGTGACATGTCGATCACGACATACTGCATGAAGTAGAAAACTCTTGCCGACCACCTGCGCGCCGTCGGTGCACCGGTTACTGACGAAGCACTCGTCATCAACACCCTCCGCGGCCTCGGGCCGGACTTCAGCAACGCCGTCTCCAACCTCACACTGCTCTCCCCGCCGCCGTCTTTCCTCAAGGTGTGCTCTCACCTCCTGCTCGAGGAACAACACATGCAGCAGCGTGCCAAGATGGCTGCGGGAACTGCGCTGCTCACTGCCAGTTCTAGCTCCACGGCGCCCCGGCCACCTTCCGGCTCCAACTCCTCCCGTGTCAAAGGCCGCAAGAAGACGCGCTCTGACGGGCGCCCCAACTACAACTGCTCCGCCGACTCGCCGCATGCACCGACACCTTCGACGTCGCCCTGGCCGCCCGGCGCCCACCCATGGACTGGGGTCGTTCACGCCTGGTCCATGCCCGCCTGGCGCGTCCCGGGCACCGGGGTCCTCGGCCCTCGACCTATCGGCCCACCACCTCATGCCATGCACGCCTTCTACCCGTCGGCGACCCCTCTGCCGTCTTCTGCTGACGCCGCACCGCCGGCACCATCTGCTCCAACCTGGGATCCAGCACTTTACTCCGCCCTCCAGAACATGCCCGCGGACGCCCCATATGCCGGTGGCGATGATTGGTTCATGGACACCGGCGCCACCTCCCACATGTCATCTACTACTGGTAATCTCTCCTCTCATGCTCCTTTCTCGTCCCGCTCCCGCATCACCATCGGCAACGGTGCCACGATGCCAATCACCCATGCCGGTCACGCCGCTCTGCCTCATTGCTCTTCTCCTATTCAGCTTCGCAATGTCCTTGTTTCACCTTCTCTTATTAAGAATTTGATCTCTGTTCGTGCTCTCACACGTGATAACTCCGTTTCGGTTGAATTTGACCCGTGGGGTTTCTCTGTCAAGGACAGTTCTTCTCCGCAGTGACAGCATCGGCGACCTCTACCCCGTCGACGGCGCTCGCTCCCCTTTCAGCCTCTCCGCTTCGGTTGACGTGTGGCACGCGCGCCTCGGCCATCCTGGACGCGCCCCACTGGCGACCATCCTTCGCTCGTTCGGGTTTAGCTGCACCAAGACCACGCCTCACACTTGTCATGCCTGCCGCACTGGGAAGAGCGTCCGTTTACCATTTACTTCTTCTACGTCAATGTCCCATTTTCCTTTTCAACTAATCCACTGCGATGTCTGGACATCTCCCGTCATTAGCAACTCTGGTTATCAATATTACCTCGTGATTCTTGATGATTTTTCACATTTTTGTTGGACCTTTCCGCTGCGTCGCAAATGTGACGTTCTGTCCACCCTCTAGTCGTTCTTCGCCTTCGTTCGCACACAGTTTAACCTCGTCGTTCGCTCCGTACAAACAGATAATGGTCGGGAATTCGACAACCACGCCGTGCGCGCCTTCCTCTCATCCCAAGGTGCTCTTCTTCGCCTTACATGCCCGTATACTTCCGAGCAAAATGGGCGCGCCGAGCGCATCCTCCGGACCCTCAACGAGGGCGTACGCGCGCTTCTTTTCCATGCCTCTGTACCTCCGCTCTTGTGGCCGGACACCCTCGCCACCTCGACGCATCTTCTCAATTGACGCCCATGCCGCATGCGGCACAACGCCACGCCGTTTGAGCTGTTGCATGGTTGCCCACCCGACTACGGTCACCTACGCGTCTTCGGCTGCCTCTGCTACCCGAACACGACAGCCACAGCTCCATACAAGCTCGCCGCTCGCTCCATCCCGTGCGTGTTCCTCGGGTACCCTGACGGCACCAAGGGCTATCGTTGCTACGACCGGTCTACCCGGCGTATACTAACGTCCCGGCACGTCTACTTCGACGAGTCGGTGTTTCCCTTTCTTCAGGTACCAGATGCCGTCCCTTCGCCATCCAACCGCGTCGTCGACACTCCTTCTGCCGACATCGTGCCACTGCTGATCCCGTCGGCACCTCCTACGCAACCCGCGCCACGCCAAGCTCGGACCCATGCACGTGCTGCCACCACACCTACCGCACCACCAGCCATTACCGCTGCTCCGCTCGCGCCACCACCCATGACCTCCACCACATCTGCATGCCCTCCGCCGGCATCGCCTCCCCGCCACCAAATGATCACACCCGCACGTGCCGGCATTCGCCTGCCCAACCCGCGGTACGCCCACGCCGCATCCACAACCACTCCACCGCTGCACTCGCTTGCACCCGCGCACTCCTCGTCTGTCACCTCGCCATCGCCAGTTCCCAGGTCCATTCGCGCTACGCTTCGTGATCCCAATTGGCTTGCTGCCATGAAGGATGAACATGACGCGCTCCTCCGCAATCAGACTTGGACGCTCGTCCCGCGGCCGCCGAGGGCACACGTCATCTCCGGCAAATGGATCTTCCGCCACAAGCTTCGCCCCGACGGTGCTCTCGAGCGTTACAAGATCCGTTGGGTGGTGTGCGGCTTCACTCAGCATCCCGGCGTAGACTTCCGCGACACATTCGCGCCTGTGGTCAAACCTGGCACCATCCGCGCCGTCCTTCACCTTGCTGCGTCTCGCCAGTGGCTCGTGCACCAGCTCGACGTGTCCAACGCGTTCCTGCACGGCACTCTATCCGAACGCGTCTACTGCCAACAACCAGCCGGCTTCGTCGACAGCGCCCACCCCGACCACGTCTGCCTCTTGTCCAAGTCCTTGTACGGACTCAAGCAGGCACCGCACGTGGTATCAACGGTTTGCGACCTTCCTCGCCACCATCGGCTTCACCTCGACACGCTCGGACTCCTCTCTCTTCATGCTCCGCAAAGGTGCTGACACGGCATTCCTGCCACTGTATGTTGATGATATCGTGCTCACAGCGTCCACGGATCATCTGCTCCGCCACATCATCTCCACGTTGCACTCCGAGTTCGCCCTGAAGGACCTCGGCATCCTCAAATTCTTTCTCGGCATCCAGGTTACACGCTCCTCCTCCGGCTTCTTTCTCACCCAAGAATAGTACGCCGTCGACATTTTAGAGCGCGCCGGCATGATCGCTTGCAAATCGGCCAACATGCCTGTCGACACCAAGCCTAGGGTGCCGGTGTGTCCGCGCACGCTGGCACACCGGCACCCGACGGTCCCTTCTACCGCAGCATTGTGGGGGCACTTCAGTACCTCACCCTTACTGGTCCCGACCTCACGTACGCCGTTCACCAAGCCTGTCTTCACATGCACGCTCCTCATGATGTGCATTGGGCGCTAGTGAAACGAATCCTTCGTTATGTCAAGGGCACCATACAGCACGGCAGCAACATTACAGGCGCCGGCAGCAACACCCTCGTGGCCTATTCCGACGCGGATTGGGTAGGTTGTCCAAACACACGACGCTCAACCTCGGGCTACCGCGTCTTCCTCGGCGGGTCTCTCATCTCTTGGTCTTCCAAGCGCCAACCGACAGTGTCCCGTTTGAGTGCCGAAGAAGAGTACAGAACCGTCGCTAATGCTGTTGCTGAATGTTGTTGGCTGCGGCAGCTCCTACACGAACTCAACTCCGGTGTCGACAAAACCACGATTGTCTACTGCGACAATGTCTCCGCGGTATACCTTGCTACGAATCCAGTGCATCACAAACGAACAAAGCACATCGAACTTGACGTTCATTTCGTCCGCATCAATCATAGTCTAATCCTCTAATCCTCCACAAATATAAGTATTAGGAAATCAAGTACTGCACCGTAGCATTGTAAAGTTGGCAGCAGCCTGAGCCCCTTCCCCCTGGTATGGTGGTTTACCCCTGTCATCTTTCTCATCAAGTCAAAATGAGCTAGCACAACATGACCATAAATGAGCGCACCATGCTCAGAAGTACCAGGGGGTTGGCTCCTTTCTCCGTTCTAGCCTAGATTTGCTGCTACACCTTTTTTTCTTTTTCTTTTGGGAGGATAGCTAAGCTTGATCCATGTAGGACGGGTGATAATAGCAGGAGCGTTCTTCTATATCATACACAATGGTCAGCTTTACTTAGCGCGCTCAAATGTCAAGATGCTCTAGGTTGATCATGCTTGAGGCCTTCTGGATCAATTCCTTCCTATAATCAACCTGGAATGAGAAAAGGTTGGTGTCAAAGTGAAACGTAGTGTAAACTCACAATTACAAGAGTACTCAAAGAATTCTTTGGTTGCTAAGCGCAGTCTGCTTTCTTGTTTTCTTGATGTTAAAATTTCTCACTGTAACCGGGTCTGTAATAACTTGGCTCATGTGTTGGCTAAGCACCCAGCAGGGTGCTGGGTTAGCGCCGGGTTCTGCCCTTGTCTAGCATTCTGATGTACCAGACTTTGTTCTCGTTGTACTGGCCAGCGATTTAGCTGCGTCTGCGGTTTAGTAAAATTTCTGTGTTTTCCTCAAAAAAAAAGAATTCTTTGGTTGCTTACCCGAGCACCCATAAGAGATGAGAAGACAACGTTGGCCTCAGCAGCATCTTCAACCGTCAGCTGCTTCAATAGCCTCCTCTCAGGATCCATTGTCGTTTCCCATAATTGTACAGGCATCATCTCGCCCAAACCTGTTTAACCACCAGAGAAAAGGATACACAGTAAACATCTAGCATCAAAATAATGACGTAAATGATGCACGTGCACACTATATTAGAGCATACAATTTTATAGACTATATTTGTAGTGATGCCATGCATTTGGTATCCATGAATTTTTCTAGCAAAGCTAATCATAAATAATAAGTCTATTCTGAACTCAGCAGTCGGTATAGTAGTCAAGGTGGTAGGTAGTATATGCATATGTGATAACTAGGCTGAAGCATACAATACATCTAGAAATTGCATAGCTGTACAAACCAAGTGTGGTACCTGACAAACCTTGTTTCCTAAGAATACCAACAGTTTATGTTCTTGGAAATCATGCCAACAGTTCTAGGTACCATATTTAAAAGGATATAATTATCTCACAATACTATTTCTCACATCACATGCACCCAGGAACAAACCAGATTTGACATACAGCTTATAAGTCGATGGGAAAGGTGGATGTTATGCGTGAAAAAATGCAAGAGAGGAAGGAACTAGGGGAGGGAGATCCCCATGGCATGCTGGGGGAAGGGGCATGATGGGGGAAAGTGGAGATCAAGGTAAGTACTTCAACAAGAATGAGAAGCTTTCAGTAGTAACAATGGGGAATTTCTGTATTTTAGGGAAACATTTGTTCATTAAGATGCACGCGTGAAAATAGCAAATAATGGAAAATGTGAAAGAAAAAAGATGGATACTGATTGAGTTAAAAAATCATAGTGATAATTAGAAAATAACCACATAAGAAACTTCTTTAGTTTATAATTGTTGTCAGCAAATAGTTTCAATTTTAGCAGGTGATATCTTGTCACACAGTGAATGGCCTCTAGACAGACGGGTATTTTATTAGATAAATCAAAAGAACAAAAAAAAAGAACACGTCCATTTTATTAGATGGACCTTCACTCTTGCTTGAGTCCAGAAAGTTTACTTAACTAGCCTTGCCCACGTCAACTTAAATTTGTCCTCCTAAATGCCCCTTAAGCCAAAACTAGGGATTCCAACAACAACAAAACTTGGCACACCATTGTCAATTTGGAATTGGACAGCACAATAGTTTCTAAATAATCTCATCAAGATAACCTCAGAGGCAAAAACACATAGATGAATGTATTGAGAAACGACTTTGATGTGCTGACAAATGTTCTTCATAGTTCATGGTTGCTCATTAGTTGGATGGGTTGAAACGTTATACCTTTGAATCTTTGGGTATTATAAGAAGCGTTTGCTGGGAAGGTGTTAACTAGCTCTTTAAGATCAGCATCATCATAGCAGTAGTGCACTTGTTTTCCACGCTCAACCTAACACAAAAAGATAAATATCAACTACACATTTTAGATCAACTATTTATTCAAAATTTAGAGCTATAGTGTTGTGGCCACAAACAAACCTTGTAAAGAGGAGGTACACCAACGTAGATGCAACCCTCATCGAATAATGCTCTCTGCAAACATAGTAATACAGTATGAGAAAGCAAAGCCCTTTATTGATCATGTGACAAGCATTTACCATCATATTATGGTATTGACAGTTGCGCTTAAAAGCGCATATCATTTGGTAGTTCAACTATAACAAGCTAGTAAATAAAACTGGTAATGGGCCAAGGCCCAAACCCAATCCGATACTCACTAACCGGCCCACCATTATAAACAGATAAACTCCAAGCAAGTTCAACTGATCTTATGAAAACCACAACCCAACCAGTTATGGGGCCTTTGGACTTTTCTGTTGTGGGAGGCGGAACCTAATGGATCTCTATGCTGTGAAGCAACCCTAGCATTTCCATGGCAAAATTGACCAATTCCTGACTTCATTGTTAGCCAAATCTCAGTCTCAAGTTTCAACCACGTTCGAGCCAATAGTGACAGACCGCCTGTGCAGTTTTTGGGCCTTTGGGTATATTCTGCAGTTGAAAGGGGTCTAATTGGCCTTTAGGTTGAGAAGCAACCCTAGTTTTCCCATGAGCTAACCATCAGGTTTGAGTGTTTCACGGTTTCACCCGTTCCTGACAGCCAAGTTATCAACCCGATTCCAGCCCCAAATCCCAACCCATTTTCCTTTCCCATTTCAGCCCATCCAATGCTGGCCAAATCAAACTCCATTTTTCAATCCTATTGAGCCCAACCCATTACCAAGCTTACTTTTACAACAGTAAAAAATGGAAACACAATTGCACAGACAGCAATTCATTTGGTGGATGAACATGTGGCCTAGCGATGGGAGCGAGGGTGTTTGTTCTCACCCACAGGGGTTCGATTGCTAGGATCGACACGGTGTGCTGTATCCAAACAGAGTACATACTTCATGTGTTTTCAGTGGTAAAGCTTGTCCACACGCTACGTGAGGCTCCCATGCCTCCACAAAATTGCGCATTGTGGTGTGCATCCTCCAGTACTCCAAAAAAAAGTGGCAACTAATTTAAATGCAAGACCTCTAACAGTAACAGACGAGCTATATCTCCAGTTTGCATATGCTTCAAGAAAATGAAGAGAAGTACCTGATATCTAAAGAAGAAAGTAAGGAGAAGAGTCCGGATATGCGCACCATCTACATCAGCATCTGTGAGTATAACTATCTTATGATACCGAAGTGCTTCCTTCTTAAAATCCTCACCCTGAAAGAATATATTAGAGAGAGAAACGCCAATAGCAAGAAATGTCTAGACCAAACAATATGCACCTTCACTCCTAATCCAAGACCAAGAATAAGATTTTGGATCTCTTCATTTTTGTACATGGCTGCTTCATCCCTCCTTTCAATGTTGAGAATTTTGCCTCTTAGAGGCAAAATAGCCTGCGTCCATTTTTGAAGGCATGCTTAGAACTAGTGAATGACAGCAATATGATATGTAAGTTGTAAACAAATTTGGTGTAGAAAAACATATTGTAAGCTTCCATCTCACATTTCATAACTAGGTATCTCCATCTACATAACAAACAAGTGTGTACTGCTCTAACCATTATGTTGCCAATTACTGCTACATAAATACTAGTGTTTTATTCCAAACATCGGTGAATGCAATTTGCAGCTGCTAGGGTTGTGAAGTAAAAAAACAAATAATAGCAGCTTTGAATGGAGAGGAAAATTTCAGTAATACTGATTTCATGTACAAACATGAGAACATCGACTTGCTACTAGCCGCTGTTAACAAAGCCCTCCTATCATCAGTCAAAGAAGGAAATAATCATCTTAAAACTTGATTTCGAGAAGGCCTTCGACACTATTGAACACTCCACCATCCTGACTATCAGGAAGCGCTTGAAGCGCTTTAGTTTTGATGATCGATGGATCATGCGGATTGACTCCATCCTCTCTTCGGGTACCTCCTTGGTCCTCCAAAGGGGTCCCAGGAAAGAAACTTCATTGCCGAAGGGGAGTTAGTCAAGTAGATCCCCTTTCTCCCCTTCTCTTCGTTCTTGCTGCCGATCTTCTTCAAGCTGTTGTTAACAAAGCCCACGAACGCAATCTTCTTCACTTACCGATACCTACCCAACATGGTTCCCAATTGTACAATACGCTGATGACACTATCCTTGTCATGCAAGCTTGCCCTCAACAGCTCCGCTGTCTCAAAGGCCTTTTAGAAACCTTCAAGCAGTCCACGGGCCTAAGTGTTAATTTCCATAAGTCCTGCCTTCTCCCAATTAACGTCTCTTCAGACAAAACCTCCCACCTCGCTGGCCTTCGGCTGCAAAATTGGCTCCTTTCCGGTTACATACCTGGGCCTCCTTATGGGCCTAACCAGGCCGAAGATCCGGGACTATGCTCCCCTTATGGACCGTATCGAACAACATATGGCCTATTGCTCCACATTTCTCTCTTTTGGCGGCCGCATCACGGTTACTAAGGCTATACTCAGCTCCTTACCCACCTACTACCTATGTTCCCTCAAGCTTCCGGAAGGTCTCAAGGATAATATCGACAGGGCCAAACGCATTTGCTTATGGGGCAAATTGGAGTTTTCGAACAGAAGCAAATTGCTAGCGGCTTGGGACAAAGTCTGTAAACCAAAAGACAAGGTCAGTCTCGGCATCATCAACCTCTCCATTCAAAATGATGCGTTACTCATGAAGTTCCTACACACATTTTACAACAAACATGATATCCCTTGGGTCCACTTGGTTTGGAAACACTATACTGACTCCATTCGCAACTTCTCTACTTGTGCACCATCGCTCGTGGGGATACGATTCTCTTTTGGCAAGACCTCTGGGCTGGAAATGCTCTTAAATCCAGACTGTTGCGTCTTCACTCCTTTGCCATTAATGACTCCCTCTCAGTTAAAGATGGGATCAGCAGCCCTGAACCTTAGACTTCTTTCACCTGCCTCTTTCCAATCAGGTCTTTGATGAATCACAGGAACTCCGTCAAATTATTTCAAGCACCAGCCTAAGCGCTACCAATAATGATTCTTGGCATTACATTTGGTGTACCAGCATGTACACTTCCAAAAAATTCTATACTTGGTTCTTCCATATGACCATGCTCCTGTCTACCTGTCTTGGATTTGGGATTCCAAGTGCACTAATAAGCTTAAGGCTTTCGTCTAGCTGCTCCTAAATGACAAACTCAATACCAAAGACATGCTCCAGCGCCAAAACATCCATGTCACAGATGATTACAACTGTGTTCTTTGCAATTCCGGTGGCCTTGACATAAGAGATCATCTCTTCCTGAATTGCACTTCAGCTGTGCCTATTGGAACCTCATTGGCGTCAACATCGACCACACCATGGACCTAAACCACCTTCTTCAACATGCCAAGACCTCCTTCAACGGCCCCTTCTTTATGGAAGTCTTTATTATGGCAACCTAGCACATATGGAAACAAAGAAATGGCAAAATCTCCGACAACCTTAGAGCTAGCAGAACTCTTGTTTATTTCTTTTCAAACAAGACTTGCTCCTTATGACTCATAGGTTAAAAGTGGCACTTAAGGCGCCCCTTAGAGACTGGATTGCCTCTCTCCCTCAATCTGCAGCCCCCCTTTTTTTGTATTTCCTCCTTGTACATTCTCCTCTCAAGGGTAAATATATCCCTTATTTTATACCATCGGGGCCTCCCTTACAGTTTTCAGTCCAAAAAAATTCTATTTTGCAAAAATCTAGGAATAGACCACTACAAAATTGGTGATACGATAATGAATAGTTGCAACAAGAAAAATATGATGGATTTAGGATAAAACCATCAAAATTGGTCTGCGTGGAGGACAACAGCAAACTTTCTGTTTTACTTTTTATGCTTGGCAAACCTGGAGAAATGCTGCAATGGTGGAACTTATGCAACCCTCTCAAGTGCCTATGTGTGGTCCACTACACTGCTGTGACAGTAAAATTGATGTGCAACAGTGTGTAAAAGCCACCATTAATTGTCCTTGTTGATCAATGCATAATGCATTCCATGTTGTTCTTTTGAGCGAGTGGCTTAGTAAGTTAGTATGGAATATAACTTTTAATATCCATCCATGTATGCCATATTTCCTCACAAGTTGAGGACATGCTATAACATCCTTGCAGATAAAAGCCATAAACCAATGCATTGGAAAATTATTTTCTGAAAATAATACATATGTTCAAGGAAATTCTGGAGGTTGGCATAAAGACCACCAGTAGACGAGTGTAGTTTGATATCTGTATCAGTTTTATTAGTAGCGTAAACAAGAACTAGTCAAATAAAATTTCCTCCATCAAAGGAGGCCAAATGACACGACACTGAATACCTATAACGATCTATTACTCCTAACTTCTGGAATCTTACAATACTTCTGGTGGTAGAACTGTTGAATATATGTTAGCATCACTAGATTGGCAAGGAAACATTATACCTGAAATTTCCTATCCCGACCTTGCTTTGCACTGCCTCCAGCCGAATCACCTTCAACTATGAAGATTTCTGAATTCATGTGTGATCAGCAAAAGTCAAAGCCTAGAAATAAGATAGGATATCTAATAATTTTATAATAAAAATATGTAACTGGAACTGTCAGAAACTTCCTGTCACAGGAAGAACAGGAACACCAGATGTATAACAGTCAAATTAGAAGGGACAAACAAAATAATACTAGACAATTCAAATGAACTTGAGTCATTTATTATGCTAATCTGTACCTATATTATATAAAAGATGATGCAAGAGTTTACTAGCGCAAGTGGCAACTTACCGGATTCTGCAGGATTAGAAGATGCACAGTCAGCTAGTTTCCCAGGGAGTGAAGAAGATTTCAAGACACTCTTTGTCCTCACTAACTCTCTAGCCCGCTTGGCTGCCAATGCAGCCTGCAACAGAAAAGTACGCCATACACTCCATCAGAACCACAATAAATGGGCTCTTGGGCAGGATTCTTGCTAGAGCAATGAATAGGATACGACACTTTTTTCCCCTATTGTAGCCTGGATCTTTACTATTCAGAAGGAGACAAGATGAATCATTTCAGTCATTGCAAAGACTATGTACCTTGAGGGCATTAAGGGACTTCGCCAGAATTGAATCTAAAACATCTGGATGTAACTCTAAGTATTCAGTTAAATTTTCTTGAACAGATTGTTCAACTATTCTTCGTACTTCTGGATTTCCCAACCTGGTCTGTAAAAGAAAAGAAAAAAAATTGACCAACCATCAGGAGAAAATAAACAAAAGAGATGTATAGTCTGGCACATTTGTTGAATTCTTTCATGAAAGGCAGCATTACCTTTGTCTGCCCTTCAAACTCTGGATTAGGGACCTTCACTGCAATAATGCATGTCATTCCTTCTCTTACATGCTCCCCACTCAAGCTAATATCTTTATCCTACAAAAAGCATCATCTGTTTAGAAAATCCCTGAACAAAATCACCGATCCAGTTTAGTCAAACTTTCATTCAACTGGATGAATAAGCAATTAAGCATTCAATGTGCAGATTGAAAAGAATTTTTATTTCCTACATCCTTAGTAAACAAATGTTAGCAGAACAGTTTTTAAGTCAGCAGGTTAGAGTTGTGAAAATGAGATAGAGTGGCATTTACCAGGGAAGAACAAAATAAACAGTATGTAGTTATCACCTTAATAGCCTTTGACTTCTTTGCAAGGTTATTGATTGTTCTTGTCAGTGAGGCCTTCAGCCCCTCAATATGGGTACCACCATCAACAGTACGGATACTGTTGGCATATCCTAGCACTGTATCAGAGTAGGAATCAGAGCACCTGTAAATTGTGACACACTGTTGTTTCAGAAGAAGGCATATGATTCTTCTCTAGAAAAGTGAGGGGTGGGGGGGAGGGGGGAAGGGGGGGCTAAAAGAGGAGTTCAGTGATTGCGCAAATAGAAAACAAAGCAAACGAAAGACACGATCTTTGAAACTTGACCATGGAAGTATGGAACATTGTTTTGGAAGTTCCAATAGCTTCTGGTATGTGCCACGAATAAAAGAGAAACCCTTACAGCTTTTGTATTTCTAAGTGGTCAGTATCATTTCTTTCCTTTGTCTAAAGGTTTTCAGAACCGGTGCAGCACATCAATTAATTGCACCAATGAAGAACAGCAAGGATACACATTTACCTTCGCACCCTTCCTGAGATGTCGGTTGAAATTTCAACACTTTGAAATTTGAATATTTTTATTGAGTTGCATGCACCCAAGGAACAAAATATCATTAGTAGCGACCAACATATCGTTGCATGATGCACCTACCGGTTCATCCAAAAGCTCAACCTAATGGGGAAAGGTGGGAAATATACTCATACTTCAATGGTCTCGAAACCTATAAATATTGACTCCAAGGGTTTTAATTGTAGAGCTGCATATTGGTTGTGTTCCCCCAAAAAAGATTGCTGGACTATCATTCATTTATAACCCGTCAAAGGTATGATGAAGGTTGTAAGTCACGGTTTGTAGTTCATCATGGCAACAGGTAGGAAAAAGCTATCACGGCTATAGCAGGCTATCAGGTAAGCTATGTGCGGTTTACTATGATATTTATATACTGTTTGAAATATGTTGTATATGTAAATAATATGTAAAGAGCTATACTAAAATTTAGAGTATGTGTTGACCGTTGAGATAGTATATATTAGAAATACAATGTGCAAGAAAATATTTATCACTACATAAATTTAGGCGAGGGATTTGGATTCCATTTAATTAATATTTCCTATCTACAAGATCAAAATTAATTGAATTTCAGAATATAAATATGATAACGAAGAAGAGTATAAGCAATACATCATCAATGTTTAGGAACTCAAATGGAATTAACACGTGTAGCATAGTGGAACTATCGGCACAAAAATAGCAGCTATAGCGGTAGTAGCTGGGTTTAATACAATTTGTGAACTCAACTGAGTTTATAAATAAACACACTAGTCTATAGCAGGGGAAATCAAAAGATGAATATGCAAGGTAACAGGAAAATGGACAACATAATACTTTTAGCTTATTTTTGGCACATTTAATGAGTTATGCAAGATAAGTTTGGATAACTGTAATTGACATTCAACCAAATATAAATTCAAAAAAGATAGTGATTTGTCAAAAGTTGTTAATTCAAGGTAATCCAGACTTGGCAGAAAATTTCAGGACACATAAGGTCATTCATTTTGGAACCTCTAACGGTATAAAACACAGTATCATAAACTTAGAAACAAGAATCAGATGCATAAACAAGACAAGACAGCCGACAAATTATCAATATTTTCAATCAGATAAACCATCTATTACTTGGAGGAACACGATGCAGGATATAAAGAAGTTCAGTGTAACACAGTGGTACTTTGTAACTTTTCGTTCCGTTTTTCTTTTCTTCGCAGAATTTCAATCCAAGGAAATACACTTTACCATTGAAGGGAGACATCCACCATTATTCCATCCAATTCCTTTCCGAATGCTATTGGGTCATGAAGGGGTTTCTAGGAAAGAAAGCATACACAAGGAATGGTGTTAGGGTTGTTGCTGGATAGCAATATAATTTACATCTTGTTGTATGCAGCAGAAGTAGCATCCAATCTGATGTCTTAGTAATACCAACATGGCTGTTATTGGCCTTACTTTCGGATCAGCTGATGTTAGTCTCTTCAAAAGAATAAAATAAAGAAAACCGTGTGATAGGAAAATTTAACCAAAATAAATATAGATCTTTTAACAATTTAAAATCAAAAACAGAAGGCAGACATCAGTTCAGTCTATGGGAATCTGGCCTAATTCAACTCTTGATGCTTTGCCCAAGAAATATAGCATAATTTCTGAATTAGCAACAGGATAGACGTATGCTGGTCAACATAAATTTCGGATGGTTCAAGGAGTAGCATTAGTAAATGTATGTCAACATCAGCATTATGTAGAGCAGGTTCATGTATTGCTTTTTTCATTATTTGTCAATGGGAAAAGAAAGGATTAGAACTGACCCTTCAGCTTTTTCATAAAGAAAGGATTAGAACTGGCCCTTAACCTTTTTCATGAGTCACTCAGAAAAGATTAGCTAGATCGACTGCAAACTGTAGGAATTAGGTACTATTATGACCAGAGGGTACTTGAAATAGCATACATACACAGCTTTGTATGTGTGAAAACCTTAGCCAAATTGGAACTGCATGGAACATATAGCTTCGGATGATATGGGCAAACCTTGTCTGTATTCAACCATTTAACATATTCAACCAGGCCACCAGCATAACAGTATTCATTGTGTTGAACTTCTACATCCTCTTCTTCCTTTGTCAATGTTATTGTCAGCTGGTATGGACAGAAGTACAGAACAATGTAAAATTAACCAGAGGTCTACTTTTAAGCATAACAAATATTACAGGAACATTGTGCATGAAAATTAACATTAAAAATAAGATAGTAAAAATGCATAGACACCAAATGATATCAAAAGTTTGAAACCAAACTGCCCAATTGCAACCCTTACAGAAGTTGAAATAGACACATAAGATTTCATAGAAAATCTAAGAGTGATACAAGTAAAACTGACCTAACAGAAAAAATATAATCAACTTAAATGCATGTAAGACATGCAGAGAGAACGGCAGACATAAAATGAATCGAGATGTGCAAAAGACATTTGATTTGAGCAGTTCTTGGTCAAATTTTAACTCAAGAATTAATATGTAACAATATTTCACCTTTTCTATTGCTTGGCGGTGGTTTGAAAATGTTCTCATCAACATTAGTTGGAACATCTCCACAAATAGCCACAATTAGCAGCTGATGTCCTCACAAAGTTTATCTTCATGTCACCAACTAAAGATTTTATGAAGCAGAATGCTTTCTCACCATAACGCCAACTATATATAATATAGTCTTGACTATGACTAGAAACGGAAAGTGAATCATATCCTTGATAATGACACATTACCAACAGATGTTTCTTTATAAATATGTTGCCATATAACACAACAATAGAGTCTAGAGTCTAACTAACGCAGTAAGCTACTCCAATAATCTGACAGCCAAGGTGTGTTTCCGGCAGTGAGGACATGGGAATCCCAAGTGTTTGGCCTGGGTTTAAAGCCAACGGCCAAGCAGAGGTAAAAAAAATCTTTCTAACCTGACAGAGAAATCATGATTCATGAATCAGCTATGCAATAAACAAAGGAAATAATGATAATCCTGTGATAAATTTGAGAACTAGCAAAGGGTACAGAGCAAAGCAATTTTTCTGGTTGAAGGATTATCATACCTCAGGATTTAGAAAAGCAAGTTCCCGGATGCGACTGGAGATCGTATTGAAGTCGAAGTCAATTGTGGTGGTGAATACTACATCAAACAATAATTAAGCACTGGGGCAACATAGCATAACTAGTAATGCTTAAACCAGAAAACTTTCTGAAAAAATAGAAGCATACTATCTTTGTCAGGCCAAAATCTGATGCATGTGCCCTGACGAGAACTTGATTCACCAGGCAGTGTGATACTTGTTAGCGCTGTGAGTGGTTTTCCACGAGAATAGCTTTGTCGGTATTCCTTTCCATCACGGCAAACAGTAACTTCTAGTGCCTGAAAAGCATTGTAATATCATGACAAACGACAATTAATTGCACGTCGATTGGACATACGTGTAGGAGTAGCATACCCAAAACATGTTATCCTGCAATAGAGATTTTAATTTTCATATTACGCCACTATAGAGTTATGGTGGTTGAGGTCATGGTTCAAGCCCTCATTCTATTCTTAAAAATTAAATATAGGTAGTTCATCCTACTATTCTAGTTTAATTTCATGGTAATCGAACAGCTATGTTACTATGTACTCCTGTTTTCCATTCTACAGACAAGCTAATCTAAAACTACTACCAGCAAAATTTCCATGCATATGCTTACTAGTAACATCACAGTGTAATGCAATTTTATCCAATGATCATACAAGATCACATTATAAAGCAGAGATTTCCCGCAGGCATAGGGTGGTGGAGCTTAACCAGCAACAAGGTGGAAGCTTCACCACCTCGTTGCGGTGAGCTCGATCTGCACTGCCATCTCAAGCACCACTATTGGAATTCCTTGGTGTAACACACATCCACCGCCTCGCCAGGCCACGTGCATTGTTGCCAGACGTCGCACGGTCGCTCACGCTCCCCTAGACCAGCAAGAGGACCATGTTGGCGCAGTTTTATCTAGAACCATAAGTGCCCAGGCATGGCAGCTGCACGTGGAAGCTTGCATTCGCCCATCTCGCGGCACTGTGGCTCGAGCCGCCGCTTCCACCCTCCTATGACAACACGTGTTGTCACCGAAGCTGGAGCTTGCTCACCCAGGATGGCTGCCACCACACAGGATTGCTATCGACACACGTATCGACATACCAAACAAATATGTGCATTATTTCCTCCAAAGGGTTCATTTTGCATGGGGATTTCATGTGCCCACAAAAACCCTTGTAGGATTTGTTTTCCTGGTAATAAAACCCCTGCTACCCAAACAAGCCCCGAAATAAATTTAAAGCATATGTACAAAATTAATCGATTGTTTTTTGCCTGGAGTCTAGGGGATAGGAACGTTGTCAAACTTAGGCCCTGTTTGTTTGGGCTTTTTCTGGCTTCTGCGCTTTGGCTTCAAAGCCAGAAAAGCACCTATTTAGGTGCTTTTGGCTTTTGGCTTCGAAAAGCCTGAAACAAAGCAAAAAGCCAAAAGCACCTAAATAGGTGTGTTTCAGGCTTTTCGAAGCCAAAAGCCAAAAGTACCTAAATAGGTGCTTTTCTGGCTTCGAAGCCAAAGCGCAGAAGCCAGAAAAAGCCCAAACAAACAGTTGTTTCAGGCTTTTCGAAGCCAAAAGCCAAAAGCACCTAAATAGGTGCTTTTCTGGCTTCGAAGCCAAAGCACAGAAGCCAGAAAAAGCCCAAACAAACAGGGCCTTAGTCCATGGAGTGCTAGTATTCATAGAAAAATATATGAGAAGCTACCATATTTATTATTTTAAACCATGGCAGGCCTGAGAGCAATGGTTCAATGTAGAGAGAATTTATCTTCCACCCAATGGATCACGATTTTGCATAGAGAGAATTTCAATTTTCTCAAAAGATCTAAGATTCATAGTAAATAAAGGTGAAAATAAGAACCTCTGATAAAGCATTAACAACTGACAAGCCAACACCATGTAGCCCTCCAGCAACACTGTAGCTACTCGTTGAGCCTCCAAATTTGCCACCAGCGTGCATTAACTGCGTGATTAAAAGATCTTTACAACATGGAAAATGGAATTTGTTGAACATTTGGGCATGCCAATTGTTGACCAATCAAAAGAAAGATTCCAGGGTTTCCAGATGGACAATCATCCTGCACGGCCACATGATGCACATGGCAATAAAAATGCATTGAAGAATTTGAACAAAATATGGGTATGCACTTATGGTAAGATTAAGGTATCGTCTCAAAACCTAAATAACCACAGAGGTACCAATATGTCAAGAGTTCTTCCTTTCCATAAAATGAAATAAATAAATAAAATTTACTGGCATTGGGATCAAGATGGTTGAAAATGTAACAAATGGCATTGTTCAGCTGATAGGATCTAAAGGGTGCAGAACAAATAAACAGTTAACAATACCGTTAAGACAGTCTCCACGCATGATTTCTTCGTCTGGGGATGTATATCTGTAGGGATCTGCAGTATGGCCAGATTTTAGCAGTAGTTCAATAAAACGACAGGCAAGAAGATAATGCAAGAGTAATCAGAGCACTATATGTTGCATTTTGACTACTCAAAAGTTGTATTGTAAATCTACAACTTGCAAGAAACAAACAAATGCAAAATTGCAAAACTATAATAAAAATGGTAACACAAAAGTTCAATCAACAAAACTAAGTAAAATGGACTCCGACTGCATGATGATAAGATACACCCCACCCCACCCCCCACTTTTTTTTCTGCCACCTCCATAGGCAACATTATGTTATCTCTTTTCCGGACCATGGACGTTCAATCGCCTTTATTTAATCCAGAAAACGAGAGTCATGGAGAACATTCAGCGGCCATATAGCAGCATACATCAAACAAACTCCTAAAAAAGAAAAGCAGACCAATCAAACCCTTCTCACCGTCCTACTTGTGCCTTGTGTCACCATTGACTCTATTGTTTGATTGTGCAGTAGATCTATGTGTGCCTGTGTGTGTTAGACTCTGGGGAACAGCACTAAAGGAATATTGGTGGCATACAGAATAGTGTCTCACGTATGCAACATGCATATGGAAGTTCATCTAAGAGTTCAGGACAATCTGTGGGCCAAGGATAGCAGCAGCAGGAAAATATAGTCCAGAGGAATAGCTACGGCAATTGGAGGGAAGATCAGACAAGGAACACATAAGCCAGATACATACTCGTACAGGGAGAGCTAGCCGGTGCAAGCATCATCCAGGAGCAGGCGTAGGAGTTAGAAATCAAGAGGAGTCCAGTTGGAATCAGAAGTCAATTAGTTGCATTGTTACGAATCCATGTAAATTAGAGTTTGAATATGTTAAGGAATCTGGCATATTAGTTTGAATACGTTAAAGAATTATAAAAGGAGTTGGCATTGTAATTGTTAAGGCAAGCAAGAAATAGTATTATATCTTCCAATTGCTAATACATATCCCTCTAAATTCTCTTCTCATATCCCAGCTACTCATCTCCGACAGCCATTCTACTTGAAGTCGTCACCATCCGACCTCTCTCACAACCGTGTGAAAATGTGACTACATAGATTACTTTCTACTCAACAGTCTATTTTGTTCATTTCACTGAAGACTTGCTTGGCACATCAGATATGTACTAACAGCAAAGTGCATATTTCATGTAAACAAAGGCTTCATTAACATTTGTTAGACTTCTCTTGATTCTCCAACAAGTAGAATTACGCACCATAACAGTAACTAATACAGCAGCATAAAACATGAAATTCATAATAGTCACATGATTCACAAAATCTGTAAAAGCATTGAGCATACAGGAAGTTATCCTTCATTGGATTTTAGGAACTGCATACCCCACGGCCATTGTCTGTTACACTAACTGAATTGTCGTCATGAAGGACAACATTAATCTTAGTAGCATAGCCTGCTTGAGCTTCATCCACAGCATTATCCAATATTTCATAAACCTAGATACACCAAAACAAACAATGAGTGGGCAAGAAACAAAATGGACCACCTCGTAACATGGAAAAAATAAGCATAATCTGTTCCATTAGATAGTACCAGATGATGCAATCCGCGTGGTCCTGTGCTCCCAATATACATACCAGGCCTTTTGCGAACTCCATCTAATGCTTCTAAGACCTACAAAATTAACAATTTGGTATAAACAAAAAATCAAGCCAAAGAACAATTCGTTCATAAGACAACAGTTAATGGTGACACGCAGGAGAAACCTATAACAAGGCTGTGCAGGAATATATATTGTTCTTTGTTTCTTTTCTTTACTTTTTTCAATGAATTATTTTTTTTTACGAAAAAGTTATTAAGCTCTATACTGTACAAAGCTACGGTACGCAGATAGTTCAAAAAATCGGCGTATCAGGGATAGATACTGACCAGATACTCGGATACGTATCCTGCACGTATTGGAGAATTTCCTATTTTTCAGAAAATAAATCCGATACTTCTTGGATACCTCCTCGATACGGCTAACCCTAAACCACTCAATCGATGAAGCAAAACCCCTGTTTCCCACCCCACCCATTGCACTGGCCCATTCCCACCCCGTCCATCGCACTACCTCTTCGAGCCTCTCACACACCGCCGGTCCCTCCCCAGATCTGAGCGCCGCTGCTGCGCTGAAGGAGAAGGAGAAGGCCGGCCGGCAGCTGCTGCTTAATAGCGTTTATATATTCCACAGTCATTTAGAAATGAACTGTCCTGATAATAGAGTATGCTAAATTCTCAGAAAAAATGAAGACAGATTCTTAACAGTAGTATTCTTAACCCCTTCAGCTCTGGTTCACAAGCCACCATGTAAGTATGAAATCCACAATATGCACCAACGAAGTTAAACCATTTATATGACATGTAAAATTATATATGCACGCCGTGTATTAATTCATTGTCTTGACTCAAATTAATTTATGTAACATTTGCGTGTACACCCACATAATCTGGAGAAAACAATGATAAAAACATATGTATAAGATTGCAAAGCTACTTGGAGCTGATTAACTCCGCTCCCACCGTGCCTACCTCTTACATACTCACACACACTTGCACCCCCTCTCGTCTCCCTCACTCCCCATCTCTCCGCACATCACTTAAAATCTGAGATAGATATTCCAATTACTTGCACCCGAACTCCAACCTAACCCCTTAGCCACAGAAGCCGCGCACGAGATTCACCTGGACGTTTGCGGCGGTGTACTCCCCGGCCACCCGCCTCTCCTGCATCGCATCGGACGCCGCCGTGGAGGCCATGAAAGCCCTCACCGTGACCCCATTCCGCCGCGGGACAGCCTGCGCCACAACCCTAGAGGAGAAGAAAAAAAAACACGCCGAAAACACCACCAAATCAGCACCCAAGCCGCTCCAACGAGAGAGACTGCCTCGCCGAGAGGCGTAGAAGGAAGGACGAAGCGGACATAGAGGTAGGGTACCTGGGCCTGAAGAGGAGTCGGGCAGAGGAGGCGGGGAACGGGAGCAGGCGGGAGGGGGCGGCGGCGGTGGAGAGAAGGAGGCGGAGGAGGATGCGGAGGTGGGTAGGGGGGGGCGACGGCCGGAGGAGGAGCGCCATTGGCGGCGGCGGCGGCGGCGAGGTCGCGGCGTGTCGGCCTGGGTTGGTGCTGCTGTGCTTGCTTGTGGTGGGGGAAGAAATGGGAGGAGGGGTCTTGGGGTTTAGACGGATGGGAGGGCAGTGGATGAGGAAAGAGACGACGCGGGGCTCGAGGGTTTTAGGAACGGGTCGGGTGAGAGCCTGAGAGGAGAGGAACGCTCTCTTGGGCCATAGTGCATTTGGCCCGGCCCCGACAAGCAGGCACTAGTTTTGGGCTGGACCGGTTCGAGTTTCGCAGATGCACTGAATTTGACTTAGCCCTGTTTGTGGGTTGGGATTGTGCACAGCCCTATAAGCATGGCTTCTCCTAGAAGCTGCTGTCATCGTCTGCCCTTGTGTGATAAAAGTCATCTTGCATTCGTACTAGACGCTGTGCCTTTGCTTTACAGGCGCTAGAGATTGGGTCATTGTACCAGGAAGTGTGGATTAATCTCCCATGTTTTATCATGTGGATGAGATGGAGAGAGCTTCTCGACTTTTTCAAATAGACTCCTTTCCTCAACGGTTGGTGTTATTCTTCCAGCGACGGACAACAGCATCTAGACAACTCTCACTCTCACGATAGCCAGATTCGTTTGTTATGTAGCGGTAGAAAGAACGACAAAGTATCCGCCGAGCTCGTGTCCTCCAGTAGCTGGAATGCTCGATGAATGGAATATTATTGCAGCACTGTTACAGTGATAGTCTAGTATTTTAGAGAAAAGGAGATTAGTCTACTCATGAGTCACGAGGACCGATGGATGCATGCTTGTGCTGGAGCCTTGCAGCAGCATGAATTTGTGCGGTCGGATCCGTCCTCGTTTATTATCATCCTTTTTTTCTTGAAAGTTTTGCTTCAAACAAGATAACACTTTGAAAGAGACCTTGACCGCTCTTCTTCTAGTTTCTTCCACCTCTTTCCTCTTTAATCCAGTTTTTCCCGATTTTCTAAGATCTGAGCCTCCTCTCCTGCCATTGCTGGACGGCATGCTCGCCAACAGTATGAGGAGAGGAGGCCCTATCCCCTTGTGCATCGTGTATAGTTCATAGAGTAGCCCCCCTCCCTTTTTCATTTCTTTTGGTGTTCTTTTCAGTGACTTTGACGTCCGCCTCACTGGTTGCGGTCGTCTCCGGCCTCCGTTGCCCTACTTCCGCCGGTTTCTCGTGCATGAAGCTCGAATCTGGTGGTTTCGTTCATCAACCCTTTCTAAAGATCATGTATGTCGAGACCCAAAATTCATAACAGAGAGTTTTAGGTGGAATCACCCGCTAAGTCGAAACGTCAACCCCGACCTCAACCCTTGGGTATCAATTCCAAGAGGAGTGGAGTGATATAGTTTCGAATAGTCCGAGACGTCAACCCCGAACTCGCTCCGGCATCAAAAGGCACGGATTGAGTAGGGTGATATGGTCTCCTCACTCTTTTTATACTGAGCCGAAACGTCAATCACAAACTCGTTCCGGCAAATTAGACAGTTCCCGGTGAACACCCACCTACCACCTAACCCATCCAGAGTATTGGAATTACGACCTTTACATGTCTAAGCATGTCTAAGCATATTCAACATAATAAACAGTATAAAGGTATGCACTATACTACTCTAGTTAGGTTGGGTTGGTAGTGGCATTGATTGAGCGACAAAGTAAGTTCAGGCAAAGGAATAGGGGTAATACTTAGCGAAAAGTAGAATTTGAACGCATGCGATATTGAATTTGGAAACAAATAATACTTTGCAAATAATAGGTGTTGGCAATATGTTCAAATGGGTTGCTTGCCTTGTTGCTAAGCAACTACACTCTGCTGGTGATCGAGATTATCGTCCTGTAGACCTTCCGGCTCTATCGGAGAAAAACGAAAACACCGGATGCAAAATAAAGACTAATGCAAGTGGAATCAATTTAATCGGAGTCTAGATGCTCGAGATATTGCGATCCGAAATTCTCCGGCTAATCAAGGAAACCCTAATTTAAGTTTTTAGCTATTTATGATTTTCTTAGCATGCAAACATGTATGAAAATAACATATTTGAGTAGCTCTCATTTTTCTAAACATTTTGATATATTATTTATATTTTTCTGATTAAAAATGAATTTTCTATGAATTTTCTAAGATTTAATCCATTTACATACCTTTTTTGTATTTTTCTCAGTAAATAAAAATAAATATTAAATAATAATTATTTTTGTTACTTAATTCATTTTTAACCTCAGAGGCTGACAGGTGGGCCCCATGGTCAAAGTTTGACCAAGGTTGACTGAGTCAATGATAGGTGGAACCCACTTGTCATAATTTCTATTTTATTTAATTTTTTATTTTAATTTCTGTCAGGTGGGACCCATATGTCATTCGGACACATTAAATGAGCTCAATTATTACACTGTTAATCATTAAGTATAGTCATTAATGTGCCAGTTAGTATTAATTAACGATGATTAGCATTTAATGAGCAATTATTAGCACTAATGCTGTCGGAACAGTAATGATTAGTGTTTAATACCGAATTAGTCACAGTTAAGCATTTATTACACATAATTAATTATTAATCATTAATTAGACATTAACGACCGGATTAATGGGTCATTAGTGCCTTTAATTGTGCTGGGGGCTCGGTCGGGTGGCTTCGCCCAGCGGCGGCGAGCCCCGGGGAGGAAAGGGCGGCGGCGGCGGGGCTTACCGGGCTCGGGCGAGGTGCTAGGCAGCGATGGGGAGCGGCACCGAGGCGGGAAGGCGTGGCCGAGGCGGGACGACGGGGCGGCGAGCGAGGCCGGGACGGAGGCAGGCGCAGCGTCAGCGAGATGGGGCGGCGAGGTTGAGCGGCGAAGCAAGGAGGGCGGCCGGGGTGGTGAGAAATCGAGGCGGGGCGGCGAGGTCAGGTGGCGGAGGTGGCCGGCAGAGCTCAGGCTAGCGAGAGAAATGGAGAGAAGGAGAGAGACAGCGGCCGGTCAGAGGGGGGTTAAATAGGGAAGGGGGATGGCGGCAAGCAGGAGGTGGCCGGGGAGGGCTCGAGCGGTTTGCCACGGCGATGGGGCGCGCCGGCCCCGAAGCAGCTCGGTGGCGTGGCACAGCGGCGGCGGCGTATGGATAAGGAGGAGGGGAGCGGCCTGATGAGAAAGGAAGGGGGCGAGCCAGGTGGGTCGGCGCACCGACGCGGGGGAGAAAAGGGGAGCTGGGCCGAGGCCCAGTCGGGAGAGAGAGGGGGGTGAGGCGGGCCTGCGCGAGGGGAGAAAGGGATGGGTCGCCGGCCCATCTGAGAGAGGGGGGGTTAGCTGTTAGGGTTTTTTTCCTTTTCTTTTTGATTTTTTTTCTGTTTTGAATTTTTGCTCAAATTCAAACCAATCCAAACCAAATTTTTTAAACTTTCCAAAAATTCTCTTCTGTTTAATTATGTACGTGCACATGCTATGATGCTCAATTATGGAATTTCAACTTGGGGATGTTACAATGTATAGCATAGGTTCTCCTTCCCCTCCCTTCCTCGACAGTTTCCCCTTGCTCGGATGTCCGCCTCGTCAGCACTGCGCTGTGGCGGCTGCTTGGTTCCTTGCAGTTTCCCTTGTCGGCTAGGAGACCCGCCTCCCCCCTGTACTTGTGAGGCTTCAACAGTCGTCTTCTTCACCGAGATCCACCATCCTTTGTGACGGTAGTTTCAAATCTCTCGGTCCTTGGAGCTCCGTAAGCTTCCCATATTTTCCTTCTTTGGTTAGATCTGGCGTCCATCGCCTCTTCTCCTGCCGCTCCTCTTCCTTTAGGGCGACATGGCCATCTCCTCCTTTGTGCTCGAAGCTCCTCCAAACCAATACCCGCTATGTCGATTTGGGAAGCTGTCAGAGCTGAAGATCACCTCATCGCATGTCCCTAGCAGCTGGTGTAGCATCTTTGGGTCAATCGTCGGCGGTGTCACCGCCAATGGCTGACTCCCTCCACCATCCCCTTTAACCTCCAATATGGAAGTCATCTGCTCGTTGCTACCCATAGTGGCCATCTGTGAAGGAAAATTGAGCTCAAGCCCCCAGGCATGAAGGCAAGAGCCCCCTAGTCGCCGTTGGCGTCGTCACCTCCGGCAAGATCAACATCAAAAGGACCAATTTGTATTTTAACTTTGTTATCCATGGTTTTTTGTCTAATACAAAGATGCCTTTGTGTAATCTCTTTATTTTTTGTGGACTTCTTTGTAAAAATGTTGTGTACCAAACATATTTAATGGAATCTAGCACCTTCTAGACCTGAAGGCTTTTTGCCTTAAAAAAAAGATAACACCTTGAATCAGATTTAATCTTAATAGCAGATTGACTAGATTTAAGCATAAAATTTTTAGTTTAAACTAGATTTAATGTTTGGTTCCAACCCTAATAGATCGAGCTCACATGTAAGGCTGACATGAGCTAATTGTGACACCACATCACTTGATAGGTGGGCCCTCTCCCCTCCCTCTCTCTCTCCTCTCTCTTTCCACTCTCTCTCTCTCTCTCGTATTTGGTCAAATGGGTTGAAGACATCAAGGTGGAATCTTCTGTGAGAAGAAGTTGTCTTTGAGGTGGAGGTGCCAAAACTGCTCCATCCCCACGCCGGCGACAGAGAGGAGGAGCATGTGGCGGTAGATGGTAACCATGAGGAGCTTCTATGACGACTCACACCCGCGTTTGGAGGAGCTCGCGAGGAGGCGGTGTTTCTCTTCAAGGAGCGAGCACATGAACGACATGAGCACAAGGAGGAAGGGAGATGAGGTGGGGATGCTTCCAAAGGAGCATAGGAAAACTCTCCATACGACTGGAACCTACCAAATTCCTCCACTGTTTATTTTTTCTAACTGGGCCTAGATTTTTTCAAACAAAGTGATGTGCAATGTTTCATGAAGACATATCTTTATGGAAAAACAAGGTTGGATGAAATTTATCACGGCCTAAGATATCTAAAAGGGAACGGCTGTACAACGGTGACGGGATCCTCTTATTCAACCTCCCACTGCCCTCTCTCTTTCAAATCTGGCGGCTACTACCGCCGTCGTGTCCAGTGGCTGACACTGAATCAAGCATTCTCTCTAAATCCCCTGGCTCCGGTGAACCCTGCACTCTAACCCTTAACCCTCTTATTAGCCTTTGTCCGCATTGTCGCTGCTCCACCTCGAGCTCTGTCAGGATGGGATCCCATTTTGTAGCTTTTCTCTATCTAGAAATACTCTCATCAGCGTTGTTGGTGAAGTTAATCATCACTAAGGGGTTGTTTGGTTGCCAACCACAATTTTCCAATCCTAACTTTAGACGCACCGCAGTTTCTTGGGTATGTGTTTGGTTTGCATCACAGTTGTGGCTTGCCACACTTCATTATGCATATGATCCACATGTCATAGACTCAATATTTTGCCAACTTTTGCTACACTTGTGACTATGATTATGTTAGTCACACTTTTGTGGAAACCATCCTTTTTTTAGAAAAACAAGGCCTTGCCCCGGCTCCATTGCTGAAACCAAAGAGTGTGATACATGAAGTACTGGGTAGCGTTAATACAACACATCATAGCGCAACAGGATAAAAGGATTGCTTAGACAGTGTTGGTGGGCTCTAGGTATACTAAACAAATAGACAACACCTAAGCACCTAGGCATGCTAAACTTGATGGGAACTAGAAATCATGAAAGGTGAAATCTGAGGACAACGCCAAGTAGTGGTTGAAGCTAATCATGGGGATATGGCATTGTTGAAGGTCAAGCCACCGAGTTATGAAGATCATCTACCGGTGCTTCATATGCGGTGTCCTACTTCCATCAATCTTGTGTAGAGTTAGCTGATGCTTTGTTATGTCCAAGCAATGCATAGTAGTTCCCTGCGTTCTCTTTCCAACAATAGAATGCACCGATCCAGGAGCTGAGATTGTGACCGCTTGCAAAGACCCCATCAACGGGTCAGATAAGTGATCATCTTGCTCCAAATCCCTTTTAGTTCTAGCCACGTGTTTCCTTGAAAACAAAGTTCATTTCTCAGGTTCTAGATGCTCCAATAAGGCAACAACACAACAAGTGTTCAAAATACCATGAGTAGTATCATAAGCCTACCAACGAGCCACATAATTCAGATCTAAACTCACCTCTTTCCCAACATACTGGAAATAAGTGTCCAAGTATGTTGAGCAACCATACACTCAAAAAATATGTGACGTACACTCTCTGGTTCAGAACAAAAAATGCAAGTAAGTCATCTATATGTCCTCTTTTACTAAGATTATCTCGAGTAAGTAATCTCTTATTAACCAAAAGCCATAAAAATATGTGGATTTTGGGAGGTATGTGCAGCGTCCAAATGGAAGGAGAAATCATGGGAGTAATCCCAGAGTAATTTACCACCTAGTATAATGAATGGATATTGTAAACTCCAGAAGAGTGATATATCCAAATTGGTGCATTCTCTTCTTGGGTGAGGTGTAGACCTCAAGCAATCTGAAAGATTTCTTCCCATTATCTCATAAGTCTATCATCAACACATCATCTAAAAGTGAATTTAGATCATGGCCGTCTCAGGCTTCAGTAGTGGTGATGTGTTTCTCATTCACAATATTGTAAAGATTCCAATAAGACGTAGCTAAGCTACAATGCCCAAACCAAGTGTCTTTCCAAAATTTAATCATATTTCCTTTCCAACCTGCCACCTATATCCAATCTTAGCAGCTTGGCATGCCCAAACTAAACCTTTCCAAAAAAGAGAAGAGGAAAAAGTAGAGGACCAAAGAAGGTTGGGGTTGGAGGTATTATACTTAAAGTCCACAATTTGTTGCCAAATGTTTCTTGTAGAGGAGTAGTACCTTTTAAACCATGAAGCAAGGAGACAGGGATTCATATCCTTGAGGTTAAGGATGCCAACACTCCCATAAGCCTTTTCTTTACGTACTAAATCCTAGCTAGCTAAATGGTATTTATGTTTGCCATCCGATTATCCCAAAAGAAATGAGCCATTTGAGAGTTAATTACTTCAATGAACCACTTAGGGAATTTGATGATGGAAGGGAGATATAGAGGGATACTAGCAACACATGACTTCAGTAAAACTAATCTCCCTCCATAATAGAGAAGTTTGCTTCTCCACCCTGCTATCCTCTTGATGATTTTATATACCATTGGTTGGACGTCCTCTCTCTTAAGTTTGTCAAAGTGAAGGAACCCAACCTGCACCATGAAATTTGAGAAAAAAAAGTTTGCTTGATAATGTTCCTTGTTAAAAGTAAGGAGATCACTTTTATGGCAATCTTCACGCCAGAAAGGTGTTCAAAGCATGTTAACAGCCATTTAAGATTTCTAGCGATAACAACATTACTTTCCAAGAAAAGGGTGGTGTCATCAATATATTGCAAACTGATGACACCTCCTGGTGGAACGTTATACAACAAATCTTTAATAAGATTGGTTTTAACAGCCTTATAAATAATTCTAGAAAAAACATCTGCCACTAAGTTAAAAAGAATTGGGGAAAGGAAATCCCCCCGTTTGAGACCTCTACCAGCAAGGAAGTAATTACTATTAACATCATTAATTCTCACATAGAGAAACCGATTATGTAAAATGCCAGAGATCCAAGATCTCCATTTAGCTCCAAAGCCTCTAGAAGATAACATTTCCTCAAGAAATTCTAGTTAACTCTACCATAGGCCCTTTCATGGTCAAGTTTAAACACTAAACCACTAGTACCGAACCTGGCAACTTCATGCAGAACATCATGAGCCACCACTACACTCTCACTAATATACTTCCCCTTAATATAAAAACAGTTTGGTTTGAAGAGATTAGCCTATCTCCCACAAGGGAGATCCTGTTGGTCATGGCTTTGGTGAGGACTTTCAAGCTACAATTAGAAAGACTAATTGGCCTAAAAAAATTTCATTTCCTTAGCATTAGGTTCTTTAGGAATAAGTGTTATCATGGAAAAGTTGAGGCGATGAATGTCAAGGGAGCCCATCTCAAAGTCCTTAAGCAGAGCCATAAAGTCTCTTTTAATTGTATCCCAAAAAAATGGTAGAACAAAAAGGAGAAACCATCTAGGCCAAGTGCACCATTAGCATAAGAGCCAAACACTGCATCTCTAATTTCCTGTTCAGAAAAAGGTTTTTCCAAGGTCTCATTCTCATCAGGGGTAACCCTATCTTGAGTATCCCAAAAATTAGCTTTTTGCTCAAAACCAAAAAGGTTTTTATGAAAGTTAACTACAATCTCTAACATCTCTAAGGTTTCTTTAGTAGGGCCCTAAGGGCCTTCAAGAATAGCTAGGTTTTAGGGTAACCCTTTCTTCTTCTCTGGTTAGCTACAGCCTAAAAATAGGCAGTGCTCCTATCACCTTCTTTGATCTCTTTAGCTCTTGATCATTACCAAGCTTAGAAGGAACTCAAGTTCAGACTTGACTTCATTCTAGCTCTATCAGCATCATCCAACTAATTTTGTTCAGAAAAGACATCCAAAATGTCAAATTCTAACATTAGATCTTGGCTTTTCCTTCTCGAGGGCAGCCTCCACATTTGTATTCCAACCTCAAATCTTTTGCCTCAGTAGCCTAATCTTAAATTTCCACACATCTATGGCCTCGGGAAAGTGACAGGGGGTTTGCCAAGTCTTAATGACCATAGGCCCAAAATCCTCTCCACTCAGCCACCCTTTTTCAAAACGAAAAAGTTTTGGGGGTAAAAAGGATATATGATCAGTATCAACCAACAAAGGGGTGTGATCATTAGTAGACGTAGGGAGATCCTTGGCACAAGTCAAAGGATAGTGTTGTTCCCAGGTGGTTGTAGCAAGGGTTATATCTAAAGCAGCAATGATAAGATCGACTTGATTATTTGCCCAAGTGTAATTTCGATTAGAAGTCTTGAGCTCGACTAGACCCCACTTATTTATCCAATCTTGAATTGAAAAGCCCATTGAGGATTAATAGTGCCATTACTCTTATCCTTACTATTTCTTACCAAATTGAAGTCACCACCCACTAAAGTAGGAGCACTAGAGTGCTCTAAAATGTCATGGAGTTCATCACGAACTCTTGTTTATGCTCAGCATAAGTAGTACCATAGACCAGCACTAGTTGCCAAGTAAAGCCATCGTCCTTATTTTGAACTGTTATGGTAACACAATAAGTTCTAGTATTTCAAGCAATAATATAGAAAAGGCCATCCTTAAAGTCAACTAGGATACCTCCAACAGTACCTCTGACAGGTAAAAATTTCCAGATAAACTCATGACTACTAGCTACATACTTAAAAAAATCAGGGGAAAATTCTTCTTTCCAAAAAGTCACCTTTATGGTTGGTGAAAGGATCAAGGCTATCGACTAAGGGGGGTGAATAGAAGATTATCAAAAGCTTGTAACAAAATCAAATCATATACATACTAGTGAACAAGATATGCAAAGTAAGCAAGTATGAAGGAATAGGAAAACCACAATCATATAGGAGACAATGGTTTATTGTCTAAGTTTGAGATTTTGGCGAGGCTCTATGTCTCCGTTGAGGAAAAAGCCGGCACCCAAACATGCTCTTCTCTCAAGAGTCTTGCTGATGCGGAGCCTCCCTTCTCTTGTGGTAGCTCTTCACCTTGCGGTAGACGAGCTCCAAACCCTCATAAATTTGATAGGGTATTTTATACTTCTTCTTAAAGGTTCCCAACTCTCATAATCATCTAGGAGATGCCAATCTCTAAAAGTAACAATCATAAAAATTAGTTTAGGGAGGGATAGCACGATAAAAGAGTTACTCGTGAACCTAGTTGGTTTAATCTCCAAGTTTTTCTTCGTCAAATAGTCATTGGCCTTGTCCAGCATAATCTAATCAGAATTAGAAAGCTTGGAACTCTTCCTTAAGGGCTGAACAAGTCCATGGGTTTTCCTTTTCCGTTGAGGCTGCTTCTATTGTTCTTCAATCATATCCTTAGGTTCACTGGCAACAATTTTCCCCAAAGCAGGGAATATATTCCTTCTAACAGAGTCTAGCCGTAATTGTGACAATATGAAAAATTTCAAAATTTTAAATCCATTTAAAATTCTAAAATTCTCTTGGGCCTCATTTCTTTTCTTCCAGCCCACGATCCGTTTCCTCAGCCCGTCTGGCCCAACTCCCCATCTCTTTCCCGACCACGCCGCCGCCAGTAACACCACCGTCGCCCGTCGCGCCGCCCTCCGCTCGACGCTGGTAACGGGGTGGACCCTGTTCCTCTGCCGAGGCGCCGTCCCCGACGCCACCTTTCCACGCGTTGCCCGCCTCCCCTTTGCTCTGTCCCGCCGCTCTTCTCCTCTCTCGGCATCGCCCGTCGCTGCCTGCTTTAGCTCGCTGCCTGAGCTCGCCCGCTTACCGAATGGCCGACGCCTGTCCACGGAGTCTGAGCACAGCACAGCTCCTGCGCCAACGAGCTCATCTCCTCGGACCTCGTCCCAGTGCTTCGAGCGCCGAGCTCCCGACCGCCTTCGCTCGGCTATAAAAGCCCGAGCTCCCCTGTTTCTTCCCGACACCCACGCGAGCTCCTCCACCTTCTCCTCAACTCCCTGCTCTGCTTCTGCTCCCTCCCGAGCTCTGGCAACCCCGCCATTGTCTCCATCAACTCCGGCGAGGTGAGCCCGAGCCCACCTCCACGTCGCCAAGCCTCATCCCCTCAACAGCCCCTCCTCTTCTCTCCAAAAATGGAACCACCGTATCCTCCCGAGCCTCGTCGTGCTCCCCACCACCGGCGGCGAGCCTCACCGGTGACCAATTCCTCCTCCCGTCGCCGGCGGCCGCCCCTCCTCTGCTTTTTGCCCTAATCCCCAATCCGAGCCGCCGGCTCAATTTAAAATCGAGCCGAGCCACCTCCCCGAGCCGTGCCTCTTCGGGCGGCTCAGTCCTGAGCCAAGCCACCGACTCCTCCCCTTAATAGGCTGGCTCAGCCCCCTTTTGGGCCGGCCCCGATCTCTCCTAGGCCGAGCCCATTTAGTTTAGGAATTATTTTTCCTTTTTATTTTTCTTTTTCTGTTAAGCCCTAAGCCCAACCCATTACCCAGTCCAAGCACATATCCAACCCAGCCCTGATGTCCAACCCATGTCCAACCCAGCCTAACCCGAGAGCCCTAGTGGACCCTAAAAATACAATTATATACCGTTTCGATCGTCTTGACGTCACGATTCCAATTCTCCACACCGTTAATCCAGATTCCCACTTCTTAACACCAAAACCCGCAAAACCCTCTTATCCCATATATATCCTGATTCTCCATCCGAAACCCTAACTCGTGTCATATAACTCCTTCCATCTTTTCAATATTCTGATTCCAACCTCACATACACCCACTTCCTATTTGTAGTATTATTTCTCAAATTATTTTACATTTTGCTCCCAGCTCGCATTCATCGAGCCTGAACTTATATATGTTTGTTTGGATCTTCTTGCAAATAGCAAGCAGTAGTGACGATCCGACACTTGGAAAGGATCCCGACAGTGAAGACCTCCCCGAAGACAATGATCCGATAGACTTCGGTGCAGTAGGCAAGTCACACTTCTTTGTTCATGTTAATCCAACATGCCTTTCTATTTATTGTATTACTAGTTTAGTTAATTACCTTTTCGCATGTTAATTTCGTATGAGATATTTTTGAATGACATGATTGTGTAGTTAGCACCTATCACCCCACAGCCCCAACTATTTTTGTAGGCCATATTCACCTTGAAGACCTTAGGATAAATATAAGTCATATCAATATCCTTCACCGGCATTAGAGGCTAGGTTAGACTGTATTCAGGAATATTGGTAATCCTAAAGTAAAACTCGGAGAATGTGGTTTTAAAAAGAAATTGCCGACGGTTGGGGACAGAGAAGATGTGGCCCTTCATGTATTGAATGTACAGCCATACCCCTTCCGTGGAGTAAGGGTAAAATGGTGGATTACCTTACTCAGGGCAGTTAAGGACAAGACCCTTGTGCTAAGTAATAGACACAGAACCGCTCAACCACATGTTTGACTTGTCAAACCTGGCCTAGTAAATCTGCTCTACCTGCTGAACAACTATAGAATAGCTTGTCATTCCTCTTCTCTGGAAGGCCTGTAGAAGCGAATGAGGTGATAGGCCATTTATTGGGAAATCATAACTGGAACTCACCCGACTCCCGGATCGCGAAGTTGACACTGGCCCGTCAGCTCCCGGGAGAGCGAGTGATGTAGTGTTTCTGGGTAGAAACTTCAAAAGATAGAGCAGATAAAAAGCCTTGTTAACTTACCTCTGTCGACACACCGATGGGCGTGTGTAGATCTGCAGTGACACTAAGAGGTATAGGTATCATGTGGGTAAAGCTGTGCCACTCTGCAAAGTTAATTCAAATGGTATTCGAATACGTCGTGCTTCCGGTTAATGAAGCTGTGTTTAGAGGTGATTCTCAGTGCAAGGCACAAGTAGAAATTAGTGATGATCAGTTAAATCTGGCAATGACCCGGTAGGGTTGTTTAAACATTAAGATTCATAATCAAATGTTTAAAGAGAAAGATTTTAAATACTAAGATGGAGCTTAGGGCTATGCATCTACCAAATAAGAAAACCTTATACTCTTCCTTTGAAATCCGGGGCATGCAGTTATATAGTGTATCCTCCCAACGTGGCTTGCTGAGTACGTCATGTACTCATTACTGCACCAATCATCACAGATACACAGGAAGACGAAGAAGGACCTTTTGATGAAGAATATCTCGATGGAGATGATTACGAATACTAGGTCTTATCCGCGCTCGAGGCGCCTGTGGTGTAGGTCCCTTTTGAATGTAATGTAAACTTTGGGCTCGGATGCCCCAGTCAGTTGTAGGATAAACCGCTGCTAAGCATACTTTCTGGTTCTGTAATTAAAGTTAGATGTTCATCGCTGTGTTGGCAATGTGACTACTCTACGTCCGCAATTGAAAAACTCCTGAGTAATTGTGGGCATTATTTCGCGGCTCCAAAATTTGGGGTCGTGGCAGTAATTTCTGGAGAAGCTGAGTGTCTAAGACAATATCATCTTTCTGTACTACCTCGCTAACCGAATCATCCTCTGACATACAGTTTTCCGAGTTGTTCATAGGTTTGCCACAACAGTATGGATCTGCTTCTTGGAAAGTAGACCATTCCACATCATTATCAAGCTGGGGGCTCTCCAAATTGAGTTCCTGGATGAAATGAGCCTGGAGAGTTGTCCATTGGCAAGGCATCAAAATAGTGTTGTGTTCACCAATAGACCATGTGTCGGAGTGCCCATACCAGCTATTAGCTTTTCCACCGACAGAAACACACATCTCTGTCTCAAAGAGGTCTTCTATGTGCTGCAATGGTTGAGTTGAGGTATATGTTTTCTGTCCAACAATACTAGTGTATGCCTGTTATAAAGCCATATTTTGCTTAAGTTTAACTGTGACAAGGGTAGCCTTGGATTAAACATGTGGTAGAGATAAAGTGCGAGGAGCGGAGCGTATATACACTAGACCGTATTGAGTAACATTAAAACTGGGCAGGTTCCAGGCGCCCTCGTTCACCCGTGAATTCATTACGTCCGATCGGGGCTGGACGGCCAGGATCGGCGCGGGCGGGGTCTTGGCTTCGTTTTACGTCCGATGCGGGGCGGGCGGCTTGGATCGTCTTGGGTGGGTGTCGGTGTGCTCTGCGACAGCTGGTGCGCCTTCTGCACTGCTCGGGGCTGGCCTCGTCTCACGTGTTGGCGATGCTGTTCTGTGGGAAAAATCCGATGGTTTCTGTTCGGAGCTCTCTAGGCGATGTTGCCGGCGGCAGATGGGCTGCGCGGCGGTGATGGCGGCTGCTCCTTCGCAGGTGAGCTTCTCCCCCTGCCCTGTACTCGGTGAGGTAGGTGGGCTCCGCGGCAGCGCTCCCCTTTCCCTTTACTCGTCGGTGCTGGCCTCGTCCCACGTGTTGGCAGTGCTGTTCTGTGGGAAAAATCGGACGATTTCTACTTCGGGCGGCAGATACGTTCTGGGGCTGGTGCGTTTTATGCGCCCGTCGGTGCTGGTTTCGTCCCGCGTGTTGGCGCTGCTATTGCGTGGGGAGGATCGGTTGATTTCTGTTCGGGGGCTCTCTAGGCGATGTTGCCGGCGGCAGATGGGTTCTGGAGCTGGTGCGTTTTACGGGCCTGTCGGTGCTGGCGTTGTTTTACATCTTGGCCATGCTATTCTGTGGGAAAAATCAGCTGATCTTTCTTCGCGGCTTTCTACGCAATGTCGCCGGCGGCAGGTGGGTCTTGCCATGGTCCTTGGTCCTTTTCTATTTGTTTCTTTTTTTGCTTGTTTTTTGTTTTCAATGTCAGGTACTGGTCATGGTTGGATAGCAAGCGCTTGGTGGTGCCGCCCGGTGATGGCGGCCGCATGGATCTGTACTTTCCGACAGGAAATGGTCCTGCCCCTTTTGTCTTGCGTTGTCGCTGGGGGACGGCTGCTTGCTCTTTTTTTTGGGCCGTGCCTGGGAGCGGCGTCGCCTCCACTTAGGATGTTGCATCCACAGGCGGTCGTCTGTACGGCGGCGCCACCGGATTAAGCATCAGTGCCTGTGTGGTTCTCTGTAAGGTTGATCAGGTAGGCCCTTTGTTCCGAGCAGCTCAGCCGCGCTTGATTTTTCCAGATTCATTGTTATTGGATCTTTATTTGATCTTTCGGAGATCGTTCTACATTATGCCGGTGCCCGTACTGCTTGCCGTTGGTATGGTCCTAATGTTTTGCACCTGTCTTCTACATCCGCTATTGTTCAGTAACCCTCAATTAAAATCGGCTAGGATGGTAAAATTGCATGGACTTCTGAGGTGCTGGTGTGTTCCGATGGTTTCGTGGTTTGTTACGGCGCCGGCGGTGCTCTCGATGGCGATGTGCTGGGCGTCAGTTGCCACTGTAGCCGCGACGGCCATCCTTCCGGTTTTTTGGTAAGTTGTTGTGTGTAGGTGCCGGTGCTCTCAATGGCGATCTACTCGGCGTCAATTGCCACGGTAACGGCGACGGCCATTCTTCGTGTTTTTTTGGTAAGTTGTTCTGTGTACACTCAATTAATGCCGGTCTGCTGACCGTCAGTTGCCATGGTAACGGCGATCATGATTCTTCCGCTTTTGTAGTAACTTGTTCGTGCTTGCCGCTTAACTGGGCCGTGTTTCCTCTCTTGCCTGCGGATGCTCCGGACTGTACTGGATTACTCAATTATTAATTAGTTGCCGTAAGTTTTCGGTTCCGTACAATATGTCCAGACCACCGCATTGTTTCTTACTGTTGTGAGAGGGCCAGGTGGATGAACAGTCTATTGCCTCTTCGAATTCTGTGTCGTGGATCTCTTGGCTTATATAGTACGCTCTCGTTATTGCTTTCTCCTTCCTTCTTGTTTTAGTCCGGTTGGCCCTTGGTCTTCGCTTTCACTGGTGCGTTGATGCTTCGTGCAAGGTCTCCTCCCATTTAGATCCGTCGATTCTGATCTTGTTTATAATTTGTACTTTCTTTGCCCTTCATTTTTCTTGCCGATCAGGATTTTCCTTATAACTAGCTTGTCTACGGACCTGATACTGATAGTGCTTGTTTATTATTAGGTTCTGTTAACATCTTGTCCTGCCTGTCTGACTTCGCGCTGTATATCTTCTTTATTGTAGCTGTACTGCGCCAGTTCATTTACTGCTCTCGACGTGGGTTTTTTTGCCTGGTCAGAGATTATTTCTATCTGCTGCTTTTTTCGTCTTTACTTGCTGATATATGTTCAATATATTTCCCTTCTTTGATGTCCATAAATGCAGGTGTGCTTCTTAGTTGACGTGTAGTTGCACATCTGGTGCATACCTTATTACATATCGCGCTATGGCAACAAAGGTCAGTTTGCTTTCTTCTACGATCTTTGTGTTTGTCTGGCTTAATTCTGTTGTTGATTGGGTATCTTTATTTACGTTATTTTTTATGCCTATTTATCAGTCTTTATTTTCTTGTATTTGCCAATAAATATATCGTGCCCTTTATATTATAATATTTCTCTCCTCTTATGCTTTTCGTTATATGTGTGATCAAGTGAGCACATTAGACAAAAATGCGTAAACGTTCATGCCCTGTTGTTGGGGAGGCTGGACCTTCAGCATCTGGCTCCGCTGTAAGATCTAATAGATTTCCCATCCAGAGCAAAAAACAGAAGACTGATACATTAGTAACAGATTCTTCTGAGCTACATAGTGTGACTTATCAGAAGCTCAAAAGGTCAAGTATGTGATTGTCTCTATTATGTATAATAGCAATGGTATGTTATGTATTGGCCATTAATTAACAACATATCTTAACATATTAACCATTGATTGTTAGGTGACGATTTCTTTCCACTGTATCATGCCCACCATACAAAGAAAAATCGTGTTGGTCGAATTATGCGCAACAAACAAAAGGCCTTAGTGCGCTTGTCCGTTCATTCTAATACTGATGAGGAACTATCTTTACCACTCAATCATGATTATATGGAAGCCCTAAAAGGTGCAGCTTTCTGCACCTTTTTTATTTCACAAAATGTTCCATTAATTGAAATTTTGGAGATGTTTTGTTTCTAATATATGTCATTTTGTTTTGTTAAATCATTCAGCAACGTATCATGGCCGGTCATATTTTGGAAGCCCATGCTATAAATGCCAGCACTGTGGTGCCTCATTTTGGTGGGCTGAACATGTGCAGAAAGAATCTAGCTGGACTAAAAAAGTGTTATTTATAATCGCTGTTGCAGCGCTGGCCGTGTTCATATTCAACCTTTTCAGCCACCTCCACCCACAATTGCATGCTTTATGCGTTTTGATGGTGACCGTACAAGCCGTGAATTTATGAACCATATAAGGCAATATAATTGCTTATTTAATTTTACATCCCTTGGCGGTGAAGTGGATCAAAGTATGAACGATGGTCATGGTCCATATGTGTTCAGAATAAATGGCCAATTGCATCATAGGATTGGAACTTTAATTTCATCTGATGGTGCCAAACCTAAATTTGCACAGCTCTATATCTATGATACCAACAACGAAATTGAAAATAGGATCCGTGCTTTGTCTGATGATAGCGATTTAGACGGTGAGTTAAACCGAAATATTATTGAAAAACTTCTTGTTATGTTAGATGACATCAATCCACTCGTTAAACAATTTAGGCTTGCTAGAGATCGAATTCAAGAACATCCTGATCAGCGCATAGCCATAAGAATACTAGGTCCAAAACAAGAAGGTGATGTTCAATATAATGTACCAACCTATAATGACCTTGCACTGCTAATTGTTGGTGATTTCACTGCTGAGAATTATAAGCGTGACATCATAGTACACGATAAGGATCATGGTCTATACTATGTATCTAATCTGCACCTGCTCTTATGGCATTACAATATCCATTATTGTTTCCTTTCGGTGATACTGGATTCCATCTTGGAATGCAATATACAGATGCTCATCTATTGCCTGCTAAGACACGTAAGATCCTTACAATGTTAGATTATTATTCATATTGCTGCCATTACAGACCTAGAGAATATAATCCATATACATGTTGCGGTAGGCTCACTTTCCAATTACAAGTTGATTGCTATGCATGTATAGAAGAAAATAGACTATGGTACCTTATTCTGAAACAAGATGAGTTAAGATCTGAAAGTTTCCAGAATATAAGTGATGCCGTAGGACAAGGATGCATACAAGCTGACAAAATAGGCAAGAAAACTATATTACCTGGTACATTTACTGGCAGTAAAAGGTACTATGTGCAACATTATCAAGATGCAATGGCCATTGTCCGTGTCTATGGTGGACCTGACACATTCAGTACTTTTACGTGTAATACAAAATGGCCAGAAATCGCTGAGGCACTTTGGTATGAACCAGGTCAGCTTCCATCAGATAGACCTGATATTGTCAATAGGGTGTATAAAATGAAGGAAGAAGAGTTCATTGCTGATATAAAAAGTGGCATAGTTTTTGGCCCAGTTATTGCAGGTAGTTTGTCTTCTTTGCCACAAATAAATTCTTTTTGCCTTACTTTTCTATCTAGCTGGATAATACCTTCTCTATTTTCAGTGCTGCATAGTACAGAGTTTCAGAAGAGAGGACTTCCACATGCACATGTTCTTACTTGGTTAAAGAACAAGCATAAAAAAGACATGTTAGCTATTATTGATTCTCTTATAAGTGCTGAAATACCTGATGCCATAACTGATCCATTAGGATATGCACTTGTTGAAGAATTTATGATGCATGGTCCATGCGGTGATAGGAACAAAAATTGCCCTTGCATGAAAAAAGGTGTTTGCTCTAAGTATTACCCTAAATCTTTTCAGAATGAAACTGCTATTGATAAGCAAGGTTTTGCAATCTATAGGCGTCGTGATAATGGCCGGTATATTTACAAAAATGGTCATAAACTTGATAATAGGTCAGTTGTGCCATATAACATGTTCCTCCTAAAGAAATTTCAATGTCATGTTAATGTTGAATGGTGCAACAAAACCAAGATCATTAAATACCTTTTCAAGTATGTTACTAAGGGAAAAGATAGATCACATGTATTTTTCGAGACTATAAAAGGCAAGCCAATTGACGGTGAGATGAAAAAGACACAACAAATTGATGAGATACAGCAATATTTAGACTGCAGACACTTAGTTCCACATGAAGCATTATGGCGGATATTTGAATTCTCTTTACATTCTAAAATGCCAACTGTTGAGCGATTAGATGTTCATCTACCTGATTGCAATACAGTGACCTATAAGACAACAACAAATCTACATAATATTGTATCTTATGCTGATTTTCATAGAAAAACAATGCTTACTGAATGGTTTGTGACAAATCAGAATTTTCCTAGAGCACGGAATTTAACATATTGTGATTTCCCAAGTGAATGGACTTGGGACAGAACCGAAAAAATATGGAAAAGGAGAGCTGCACATGGTGAAAAAATAGGGCGTATCTACTATGTACATCCATCTACCGGTGAACGTTTCTACCTTAGAATGCTTTTAATGGTCGTTAAAGGGGCATGTAGTTTTCAGGACTTATGCACACATAACAACATTATCTACGAAACATTCAAAGAAGCATGTTTAGCACGAGGATTGCTAGGTAATGACAAGGAATGGTATACTGCGTTTGATGAAGCGTCAATTTGGGCTACATCATATCAACTTAGACATCTTTTTGTCACCATTATGTTGTTTTGTTCTATAGATAATGAGCGTGAATTCTATAATAAATGTGCTCCATATTTGTCTGATGATATTCAACAAAGATTCCGTGCTTTGCCTAATGATTCCAGTTTGACAGTCCCTCAAACGCAGTTAGAGAATTTGTTAATAGAAGAATTAAACGAATTATTTCTGCGTAATGGTTCATCAATTTCAAATTTTAACATACCGCAGCTCTGTTCAAAACAGTATAGTAGTGGTTCAAATAGGCTCATTCAAGACGAATTATCATATGATCTAGGAGATCTTCTGGAAGATTCTATTGCTATGTCTTCTATGCTAAATATCGATCAAAGGAAAGCCTATGATCAAATTATTAATGCTGTGATCAATAATAGACCTGGCTTTTTCTTCCTTTCTGGTCATGGTGGAACAGGCAAAACTTTTGTTTGGAACGCGGTTCTTTCATATCTACGATCACAAAGAAAAATAGTTCTTGCCGTGGCATCATCTGGTGTCGCTTCTCTTTTATTACCCGGTGGTCGGACAGCACATTCGCGCTTTAAGATTCCATTAGATATTGATGAAACAAGCATGTGCGATATCAAACGAGGATCTAATTTAGGTGATCTTACAAAGTGTTCTCTTATAATTTGGGATGAAGCACCAATGACACATAGACATTGCTTTGAGACATTAGACAGGACTTTACGTGATATCTTAGTACCAACTAACCCTGGAGCAGCTATACTTCCATTTGGTGGAATGCCCGTTGTTTTAGGTGGTGATTTTAGACAGATTTTGCCTGTGATAGAAGGTGGTTCACGCTCTGACATTATTAATGCAACAATAACTAATTCACCATTATGGCATCATATCCATGTTCTGAAATTGCATATTAACATGCGATTATTGAATGCAAACTTACCTCTCACTGCACAGCAGGAACTTAGTGAATTTAGTAGGTGGATCTTGGCTATTGGTAATGGTGAATTGAATGAACGTGGTACGCATAGTTCTTTTGCTGCTGATACAGTTAGAATACCACAAGATCTTCTTATCAAGTCTGGTGATGATAGCATACAAGCTATTATAAATGCAGTTTACAGTGATCTTACTGCTCACTATAATGATGAAAAATATTTCACGAACCGAACTATTGTCTGTCCTAATAATGATTGTGTTGATGAAATAAACCTGCGTCTGTTAGATATGATACCAGGCAATTCATTTGAGCACCTAAGTTTTGATTCTATTTCAAAGATGAATGACAAACTAGGTGATTTTGATGAGCTCTATCCTACTGAGTTTCTGAACTCTATTGTTATTAACAATTTCCCGCATCATAGACTTATCCTTAAAGTTGGCTGCCCTATAATGCTCCTTAGAAATATTGATCAGAGTATTGGCTTATGCAATGGAACTAGATTGGTGATCAGGAAATTAGCTGAACGGGTTATTCAGGCTGAGATAGTTACTGGATCTAATATTGGTGAAATTGTCTACATTCCTAGAATTACTCTAACTTCAAAGAAATCTAAATACCCATTTGTGCTTGAAAGACGCCAATATCCTATCAGACTTTGCTATGCAATGACAATAAACAAGAGCCAGGGTCAGACATTAGATTGTATTGGTATATATTTAAAAAGACCTGTCTTCACGCATGGACAGTTGTATGTTGCGATTTCAAGAGTTACATCCAGGGCTGGGCTTAAGATTCTTATTGATAATGATAATGATGCTTCAAATGAAATAACATCAAATGTTGTCTATGATGAAATTGTTTCTATTATAGAATCATATTAATGTGCAAACAATATCTATATATGTCATATTTGTTCAGACAAATACATATATTGTTCATATATATGGCTATGCTGCTAAATTACTGGCAATTTTCTATCAGGAAATTGTTTCTATTATAAAGTGCTATCAATATAAAAATAATACCTACATATATCATATCTATTGAAGTAAATACATATATTGCTCATATATATGCCTGTGCTCTTGAATTACTCTCAGTTCTCTATTGTGAAATTGTTTTCTATTACAGAATCACATTACTGTCAAAATAACGTCTATATATGTCATATCTGTTCAGCTAGATACATATATTGTTCGTCTATATACCTATACTGTTAAATTATTGTCAGTTTAAGGTGCTGCACTGACCTATATATTATGGTTCATGTTCTCTCATTACAGTCAGAATTGCTTCTTTTGTCTGAACTTGATCCCACCAAAAAACGTGTCACAGTCTGTGTCCGTGTTTCACGTGTATGGGACTATATCAGAAATGGCAAGCTTGCCCATGTTGATCTTGTCCTCATCGATGAGAAGGTTTGCTTATTTGTCCTTCTTTTTCCTTGATTTACTTTTAGTTTAGTTTCCTTATTATATACATTATTCAAATAGGGAAACAAGATGCTCGCTGAAATAGCATCAGGGCATGCTCCAAAGTATAAAGATCTTCTACAAGAAGGAAATGTGTATCTACTACGAGATTTCTTTGTGGAGTCTTCAAAAAACATGTTCAGGGCTGTAGATGGGAGATTCATGATCAAAATAACACCATGGACAAAGATCGATCCAAAAAATGATGTGCCACCAGATTTTCCTTATTATGCATATTCCCTTACTCCTTTTGATCTATTGCCTACCCTTGTTGGAAACAGAGAATCATTTGTAGGTAAGGTTCTTGTCCTTTTCTATTTCACTTTACAGTATACTTTTTGATTCACTGAATTGCAGTAAACAATAATCAATTGTTGTGTTTTTTTGCTTCTCATTTAGATGTTCTCGGCATCATGGTGGCAATTTCTGAGCTTTTAGATGTCCAATTACCTGGACAATCTACTACATCTGTTAAGAGAAATCTACGTCTTATGGATATTGGGTATATTACTTTCTTCATATATGCTATCACATTTGTTTATTGCTCCTCTCTCTGTATACAATATGCACACCATTTTTGCTTCTATCTGTGATGTTAATTGATCTTTTATGCCCCTTATTTGAACAGGAAAAAGTATGCAACCTCTATTCATTACTATAAATTAGCAATTTAAAACTGATCTGGTCCTTTTATTTACATTTATATGTTATTCTATTTCTGTTACTTTGCAGTGGAAAGATCATTGATGTCACCTTATGGGGAATCCATGCAAATGATTTTGACGCTGAACGCTTCTACAACGAAGCCCAATCAAGAACCGTGATTGTTCTGCTTGTTGGTACTCTTGTAAAGAGCTACCGAGGTATTGATTTATATGTTTCTCATTTAAAATACAGTTTACTTATTTCCTTTTCATATTATTATCCCTGTTACAAAAAAAAATACAGGAAAAGACACATTAAGTTGCGGTGACGCCGCAAAAATTTACATGGACCCTGACATTCCAGAAAAGGAAACCTATTCTGCCAGGTTATAATCTTACTATTTCTAGATCTGTAAATGAATATGACATCATATAGCTACATTCCCTCCTCTTATTTCCAATTATTTTATATTATATGATTAGCATCGGCCAGCAAATACCAATTGTTGAATGGATTACCGGTGAAAAAGATCAGTACCGCATGGCTTTTAATCGGTCAAACCCTGAAAATGTCAAAGTTGAATACTTGCTTTCTACAGACCCTAATGAATTCCTTGCAAGTTCTTGTTTGTTATCAATTGTATTTGACATATATCTTCCTTCAAATACTATCTTTTGATGCCTTGCATTATCTTTGTATTGTACTCAGCACAAGAATATGATCTGTACTGTCACGATCATGAGAATACAACCAGGTTCATGGTGGTTTCTATCCTGCTGAGGATGCCATAAAACCGCTTACCCATCAGGAAATGGATTTACTTGTAGCGATCAGAACTGTTCCTGCATTGCGGCTGATCCAAGGTACGTGCATAGATTTTCCTTTTGGCAGGTTCTTTTCTTTGCATAATATCTGTTTCTTTATATACATCATTATTTGTTTCCAGATACAAACTACGTCTTATCGGTGGTGACAATACAGGAGAAGTTGAATTTGTGTTCTTTGCTCAAGTAGCTGAACAAATTATTGGAAAGAAAGTTGATGCACTGATACGTACTGCAGCGCGTAGACCAGATGTTATTCCTGCTGAAATAGCAGCACTTGTGACTCGCAAATATACCCTTAATGTGAGCGTCAACGAAAGGGGCCTTCAGTATGGAGAGCTTTCATTCCAAGTTAATAAGATCGATCTTGTTCATGCAAGATTAGGGAGTTTCGAATTTAGATCGCTTACTTCTGGTTCAGAACAGCAGACCAGTACTTCCACAGATATAGCTCCTCTTCAGCGTCATTCACTAACCAATGAGGTCCGCTTTCTTCTGAACCTATTATCCACCTATTTCGCTAAAATCGCTTTATATCATCTGTGTTCTGTCCTGCATCTAAATGTATTCTGTTTTTGTCATTGTTTGTGTTTGCTGTGCATTCTAGGTTCAGACAAGCCTTCTTTCTGAGCCCCATCTGACTACTACTGATGATACAATTGTATGTAAATTACTATATACAAAACTGCTTATACCTAACCAATTACTATCTCTTTAATTTCCATAGATCGTTTTTCATAAACTGACTCAAAACTTGATAATGCAAACTAACAGGCTGAACAAGACAAGACTGTAGCTATTGATGATCCAAATATTGAACCCCAAACTACTGTCAGCACCACAGTACGATCTCTGGTTCCTTTTAAGATATAACTGAACTATTTTCTGCATTTATATGATTTCCGTTTTGTTTGCTATATAAATATATTTTATTTGCTATTCTTCTGCTCATAAACGAATTTTTAAATAGTATCTGTTACATTGCTTTGTAAATTTACCTTGTTATTACTGCTATATCGAAAATAGATTACGCTCTTTGCTTTTGACATAGATCTATGAACCTACATATATGTGATATATATAATATATCATTTCAGCTGCCAAGCACACCGCCAAGCGCTTCAAGGCATGAAGATCATGCACCGTCTGTTGGACAAAAGGACAGCAAGAAAAGGTTATATAGCAGCTTTATATCTATAGTATTTGTTCTTTAAAGGAGATCACTGGTGCTATAACTTTCTTTTCAAATTTACCAGCACTTAATGTTCCTTTCCATGACAGGCCGGCAGCTGACTCCAAAAAACCTTCAGCTGCTAAGAAGCTGTTCAAACAAGGTGCATCATCTTTACTTCCATTGACAATTTAATATATATATCTTTATTTTCTGTTCATATGCTAACATTTTAGGCATATACTTTAATGTCTACATATTTCTTCTGTTGCTTTCCATTCACTTGTTCAATTTGCATACATTTTCTGATCTATGTATGTTAATATAATCGATAACAAGTTTTCTTTCCTTAATTTAAATTGCATGTGTATTGCCATTTGTAGGTGACGACGCCTAATCTATCTTACGGCTCCATCAGAAAATTACATCAATGTTGCAGGGATAGAAGTCTTTTTTTGCATCCTTCCAAAAACCTGTTCATAGCTGGTTGTATCTAAAGACTAAGCCTTTGTTATTTATGTCTCCAGCACAGGAAATGTAAATATAGCTACTTCCGCTCTATATTAGCAGTTTACTGTGTCAATTTAGCCCGGTTATGAATACCTTGGCTATAACGCTTTGCTCTTGCTTAATTTCATGTTCGTTTTGGGTTCTGTCCAGGTACTTGTACCTGCGTTCTATATGGACATCTCAATGACTTACTAAATCACAATATTATCTAGCTAGATCTTGTGCTATTACTAACTATTTCCTATTGCTATCTCCTCAACCATTCTGATCAATATTTTGCAGCTCAATACTCGTCCTCTCCACAGGATTAGCAACCGAAAATACCTCATACATACATGTTTATAGCTATCTATGAAATATCAGAAACTCAACTGATCTAGAAAGATCAATTTTCCTGCATCGTGATCACAAAGAACTAGATACTACTGCTATCTCTGCTGCTTTTCTTTGCAATTACAATGCGATCAAGCGTCCTATATTGTTTTGCAATGTACCCATCGTATGACCATACAAGATCAGAAATTGTGCTTAAATAAAAAGAAATGCCAATACAACACATCGTGATTTAGATACATTCAGCACCGGAAAACTTTTCAGGACTTTACTATGATTTTATCTTACTTGAACCGATCATGATACCAACTTCACACTTACTAAATTAAAGGCCATCTCCTCTTCAATACGGTAATTAATAAAAGATCTCAGGATAACAATGGACAGAACCATCTTTCCAAATCGATTTTCCCTGTACGTTATTACAATACCTAAAATATCTATGATCATAGCACCAAGGTTTATCGCCTAATACCGGCCCAAAGAACAGGCTATCGGTTCGGTGCTCAGAATACATAATATCTAGATTCTAGCAAAGAAAATATCCTACAGCATCATTATAGCACCGTACGGCTTCTGCTTATACCAATGCTAATGCTATTTAGCTGATGCCTGACCGCTCCACCTCCTATCCTTTCACCTGACCTCTTCTTCTCCGGCATGGACAAGGTACAGGCTCATTCCGCTACCTTACCAGTTCGTTTCAAGCTACCTTATGAAACTGCAGCATCTCTACTACCTCTTCTACTTTTTCTTTTCTTATTATAACTCTGGTCTTCTGTTTTCCAGTTACTGGCAACAACAGATCTGCTCAATCAACATCTTGAGCCAGCTAATACCACTCCAATAGCTTATCATCGTCTATCAACATACCAGCAACAGAACAGCGATGTTTCATCTACTGCAGATTCCACTAGAACGCTTCCAGTTCGTCGATCTCTTGTTTTCCCTGCTGATGATCTTGCTCTACATGGCAAAGAAAGGTTCATCCACGTACCTGGAGTAAGTTCTTGGTCCATTATTTACCTGTGCTATTTCTACAATTGCACTTAATACATCAGTATTAAATATACTGATGTTCCATTAAACAATTCATTACTTTCTAGCATACTACAAAACAATAACTGATTGTACTAACTATTTTTATTCATTAAAACATTTCCAGATTTATGAATCAAAAGCATTTGAAAGACCTTTAAAATGAAACTTTCGACCTCCATACTACAATTCTTTACAGTAATTACGTTTTTATATGTGCAATCTTTTATTAACAAAAAACAATTCTAACTCAATTATTCAGATCACAGAGAAAGCATACATTTCTCGACAAGTTCTTTTGACAGAAATTGCCTCATCATTAGGCCTTACTATATACTCAATGGGCACTACAAAGGAATCTGCTAACGAAATCAGAGCATGGATAGAAATAGATATCCCACCAGGTTGGATGGAGCCAGAAGTACAAAAAAGGACTTTCTACAGTGAACTAACTAAAAGCATACACAGTGCACTTGAAGATGCATGTCAAGCAGCAATAAAATATTTGCTGAAGGAAAGGAGTATTCAGATTGATGATGCCAACCATGAGCACATGAGTATTTTACAAGACAAACTCAAGGCACTTATGTCATTTCAAGATATATATACAGAGCATCAGCAGAAAAACACAGCATCTATTCTTTCTCTGAAGAAATCTATTAAAGATCTGCTATATGAAGTGCAAGAGATCTGTGCTGAACATCCAGATTTCCTTGAACTGGAAATTTCTACTCCAGCCAACATAGCATCAAGAACAGATCAAATTGCTATACGCTACGTAGGAGATACTCCGCCAATAACAGCGTCTCAACGTCTTGCATTTGCATTAGCAAAATTAGCTAAGAGAAAGGTAACTGCTGTGCTAATGCTGCTTCTTATAACATAGCCTGTAATTTACAGGTAATTGCGTTCGAACTTTCTATATATCCATAGATTATTCACTAATTTATTCTATGCAATTATAGGCCTATGAAACGTCACCACCTGCGCGTATAGTTTGCTGAGATAACATGTCTCTGCTACTTCTCTTATCAAAAAATCGAGCTGGCACAGCAATTACTCTATCATCTGATCCGTCCACTAGACTTTTCCTTTCTCTATGATGCTGATCATATCTGAGCAATATAGATATATGCTATAATTTTTTCACCTTGTTATCTAGCTTCTCTACTGTAAATAATAAATTACTATTCCTTATCTACTTTGTTTTTACTTCTCATCAAGACAAATATGTAAAAAATTATGCTATGTCATATACAGCTGCACTATATCTATCTATATACATTGCTCCATATTATTGCTTCGTTTATATGTAATAAACAATTGCATCTTTTGTCAGCAGATAACGCACCATGTGATATGAGAGCACTACATTATCTTATGCATCTGTATTTATCAATCCAAACACACAATACTCTCATATATCTTCTACTCTGCCCATTGATTCAAAAAGTAAAGTAAATAGCATATGCCTGTCGATAGCTCACTGGTATAATCAATACGAACCATAATAAAAACTAGATCACAAATATCTTTACATGCTATTTCAATGAAATTTAATTCTTTTCACTTTATCAATTACTGGCATTATCATAAGTATCCCCGATAAAACATGCCAATTTTCCTTTGAGTGCCTAATTAATATACCTACAACATTCTATTGATATTAACACATGACCCCAGCATAGAACTATATCTAATGTTTCTTCCACAACGTAAACTCGCAGAATAACTTGCCAGCTAATTTCTTACAAATGCTACTTCATTCACCATATACAGAACAGTTCACAGTGATAGTACTATGCGCTTATAGCGACTACACAGCCTAAAATACTACTTCAAATATATATACTTCCAACTAATATGTATGGCACTTACTTACTACTACATATTATTTACATGACTGCTATCATCTGATCTGGTCCACTGCAATCAACTGAAAGCTAACAAAATGCACATTACCTGCTTGACATCCTCAAGCTCGATATTCAATGCTGGAACATATTATCTTTTTCATTGCCTTGATTGATCTTATCAGTGTTTTCATATATTTTCTGCTCTGTCCATTCATAGAGGCAACCAACTAAATACATCATATCTGTTAATGGACTGCTCCTATCATGAGCAGAAAGAGTAACAGCTGCAGCACTGCAAATGTCATCACATGCTCCTTGAACAAAATCCATATCATGCAATAATTGATTGCAGCATTTTCTAAGTTTTTTTATTCTTTCATCTTGCTTCTTCTCAATGATAGTAGATAGCACGTGTCGCTTCTCAAACTGCTCATTTTTATGCTCTGCCTTGGCTCGCTCCACTAAATTCATATCATCAATTTCAAACCTATAGTTCCTTTTAAGAAACTGTATTAAAGCAATTGCTGCTGTTTCTTCCGCACCATCTTTTGTATCCTCTAACGATCCAATTGCTTGCTCAAGTCTACCAGACGTGTTGGGTTCAATTGTGCCAATAACAGTTCTGACAATGCTCAATACCTACCATCTTCGACCCAACACTTATACTCTGCTTCACGTCCACCAAGTTTCTTAATAAGCTCCGCAAGAATCACCTTCCGAGGAATTCTTATTACATCCAAATTATCTGCACATATAAAAACCTTTATCATGCAATTCATGAGCTAAATATTATATTATTTGCACAGCCAAAACAAATCACCACAGATCAGTTAATTTATACTCATTTACCTTAATAGCTTAAACTATTATATGTAAATAATTATATAAAATTAACAGTCTAATGCACTAAACATACCTCTTGCAATGTTAGCCATTGTTATTCCCTTCTCTTGCAGAGAGCACTCTATACATATTAATACAATGGATCAGTAACATAATAATACATCATCATACAAAGTGCAGCTAGAGTAACATTCAACAAACAAAAAAACCAGCATCATACTAAAAACAAAAACGAACATTACTTGTCACAGTCCAGTCCATCTAATATTTATCACTGAACCAGAACATAGTTATAGAAAGAAAAAACACGCACCGCTCTATCAACTCTAACTCCATAGCAAGAGCATATCATGTACTCATCTAAACAGACAATGCAATCAGGTTCATCTCCAGTTCTGCTGATAACTATGCTATAGATCAATTGAATGTAGAACGGTACAGATCAGCAACAATTAGGCTCAAACAAAGAGACGAATTACAGACCGACCGCAATATTTCTTTACAGATTACATTTCCTACCCCTACGATTGACCAGATGGCTACAAGAACTGAACTGCTCAATGCAAACGCTAGATTCGAACTACAGAACAATCATACGTCCTATTTATTTCTAATCATCGTCAGAACCATCAAAAAATTCACATCTAAATACCTTTCACTTCCCAAATCTAACATCAACACACTATAATCCTTCTTCTCCCAGTACAAAAAACAGTTCTTACCAGACAAGATACCACATAAAACAAGGAGCAGAAGAATAATAGCTTGTCCAGAGAGCTACTCTTTGAAGGCGCAAGAAAATGCTGCACAGAAATGCAGCCAAATACCACGCCGCCGCACCACAGACACTGGCCTCCACTCCTGAGCTAGAAGATAAAGAGTAGATATTTCCCACCGCTATCTACAGTAGACAAGACAGCACATAAATTACTTTAGCTGACCAGAGCGCTCTATCGTTACACTAAAAGCCCAGTAAAACGCACTCAAAGCCCATTTCAGCCCAACTCACAGGCACGGGTTGGCTCAGCATCACTTAAGAACGGAAACAACACCAGCGATTTCTGTCTCTTCACCTACGATTCCCATATCTCCTCCGTTTTCTCCGCCTCTAGGCAGCTCCGCCAGCTGCATCATCGACGGCAAATTTCTTCGGCCATTCCCTCCTCCATCTCACTCAGATATCACAGTACTACAAGTACTAAAGTATGGTCTCTTTCATCCATTTTGATAAGGTTCTTTTCTTTAACATCTAGCTCGTTACCTTAACCTAGATCCTTAAAACCTATGAACATACAATATTTCTTCCAATTAGAGATCAGAAAAGTGATAAACTATGTAGATCAGATATACCTAACATGGTCCTTAACTACAAATCCAAGCAATATACTTTCTATTCCGTTTGCACATACCCTGCCAAACATCCGCATAGTACATCCCAATCCTATGCGCAAATTGAAGTTTGTCCGCTTTAAAATGACAACGTAAATAGAATATAAGGTCATAATAAGCCATTCACCGGTTCTTTACCTATTATATATACCCGCATATCCTAGCATAAATACAGCAAAGCTACATTGACTCTATTCATGGTATAACATATCGATATTATTATCTGTGGACTTATAGCTCTCTACACAGATTCTTTTTTTTTACCATCATCACTTAGTCATAGCAGATCCCACTTATGACCAGACTATTGTCATGCTTATTCAGATCATAATTAAATATAATTGCACTCTATGACAGCTATTCTGCTTCTTTCTATGCCATCAAAGTATCCTAACGATCCTTTCATGCAGGACTACGATTTTACAAACATGAGAGATATCAAATCAGGTTCCATACATGATACTATAGCATATCTACATTCTATACATATTCTGCTATTCAAATATAATGTAATAATTCTGCCATCTATTTTTCAGCAGCCAGTGATTCAAGTAGTGAAATCATCATGTATCTTCATCGTTCTGATACTACACATAAGACTGCCAAATCATTTGAATGCAGTAATGTCATCTCCATTAGTGATGATGATGGTATAACATACGCATTACTTTCAATTTACATTTGTATTTTCTTCTATACAACATCTTCAATATAAATACTATACTTTTCCCTCATATATACTATCACCTTCCAGACAATGTCCAGAGCTACATCCCTTCTCCTTCACTTAAAAAGATTAAACTATCAAACAAAGCTATTAAAGAAGGTAACATACTAACAGATTTCCAATTAAACATTATCTTTTTATTCACATATACTATTGCATGTTATATAGGTTGCTATAGCTGAGACCTTTTTTACTATCTAAGATACAGTGCTGCCTATATAATCTTATAATTGTTTGTCATATCAATCTTTTTCCTCTAGAAAATGTCAACAGTCACATGTTTTCTTCTCCAATTAAAAAAATTAACCTACCAAACAAGGCTACCAAATCAGGTAATATCATCATATTATGTTCTTTACCTATTTGTTTGTGCACTCTATTCACTTTTATCCAATTTCATATAATCTCCTATCTTATACAGCTTCTAAAAATGCAAAAATATGCATGGTTTCGTGCGTTCTGATCCAAACAAAAAACCTGCCATACCAAAGAACCTCATCAAACAAGGTAATAACATGATATTGTTTGCCCAATTGCATGATCAAATTTTTTTCCCTCATATTTATCTTATTTGATGCAGGACCTTATCATCCCCACCGTATTCAAGGCTACAATAAACAGTATGTATTTGGAAACAATCTAGAACTGACAAGCAACAATTTGAGGCATCTAAAGCAAATAATTGGTACCAAAAAACATCAACTACCATACTATGTCTGCCAGATGAATAAAGCAGTCATTGGTCCGAACAGAAGGATGGTACATTTCAACGTTCCTATATTGCATTTCAAAAAAATATATATTAGACATTATTCTTACTACAATGCTTGTCTCTCATCTGCAGTACTTCTCAGTGAATTTCACAAGGACATATCTCAAAGAATTCCTAGCTGAACCAATCAATACCTTACCTATCAAGAATGTAAACAGCAATATAAAGCATCAAGTCCGTCTAATAATGGGCAAAGACAATCGAGCTACGATAACAACGAATTGGCCCTTATTTGTCCAGAAAACCGAGCTAAAGATAGGCGATATATGTGTCTTTATGTACAGGCACAACAGGAATTATCTATCACTTGCTGTGCATTCTCTTTAATGCAGTTAAATACAGCACACTTGTTCAATTTCATATCATCCATTCGAAATTTACTAGCATTTCTACCTACAATCACATGTCCTTTATTTTTTCCACAGGAACCTGCTAGAGCCAGATTGATGGACATCTTCAACCAACTATATAAGCAACTCCATTGCTCCTTTCCAATGATCTTGCTAAATGCCTCTAAATTGAGTTATCAAAGCTACTTCTATAGACATCTATGTTCAGAACATGACCATCTATATATCTGTATGTATATGTGACTATCCTATGCTTAACATCTAAAGTACTCACTTTTATGTCTTCTCCATACTATTCCACCTTAATAATGTTATAAATTCCTTTCTTAAACTATACACTTAATATCCTAACATCACCATCATATATACTTCATATCTTCAGTATGTTCATAATCAAAATATCCATATATATTATCATATACAAACACTCCATTTCAGCTACCAAACAAAACTTAAATTTTACATGCCTTAGATTATTTCTATTACAATATTCAAAATACCATCTTTATTCTACTTATCAATAATTTATTAATCCATAATATAGCATATCAAATATTAATCTATGTTCTATTTGACAACAATTTGAGGACGGGCGCGGCAACGCGCGCCTCTCCGATCTAGTAAGTGTACATAACCACACGGGGTAAGCTGCACCCACGTAAACTGCGCCATTAAGGGTGCGTTTGGTTGGAGGGTTGCCCCTGGATGGAATCGGGCGGCCCGATTTTTGGGGGTCGGAGCAGCGTTTGGTTGGCGGGATGAAGCGTACCGGGCGGCCGCCCGAGCCGAATATTCGGTCGAAATGCTGGATGGGAGGAGTCGGGAAATTCGGCCGACTCGCGCGGCCCGGCGGCCGCCCCGCACGCGAGCGATGCCCCGCAAAACACGCGTCGGACTGGCACTGGGCGACGGTCTCGCGTCGCACCTGCACTGGGCGACGGGCTCGGTCGCGTCGCACCCGCACTGGGCGACACGGGCTCACGTCGCACCCCCCAGGGGCGACGGTCTCGCAGGCCGACGAAATTTAAAAATATACCTGACATTTCTCGATTTTTTAAAATTATGTATGAGTTCCAAAAAAATCTAAAAAATTCATACCGGTTTATAATGGAATGAAGTATACACACGTAAATTTTCGTAAAATAATATGCATTTTTGTGACCTGTGTAAAAAAAACAAAGCAGTGCATGCGTCGCCCAGTGCAGGTGCGACACAGCAGTTAATTTTTTCCCATTTAATTTTTTCCCGTTTGAATTTTTTTTTACACATGTCACAAAAATGCATATTATTTTACAAAAATTTACGTGTGTATACTTCATTCCATTATAAACCGGTATAAATTTTTTTAGATTTTTTTGGAACTCATACATGATTTTAAAAAATTAAAAAATGTCATATATATTTTGATATTTCAAATTTCGTCGGGTGCGACACCGTCCTCCGGCCAGTCCGACCCGCGACCGTCGCCCCCGCCCATTCCTTCCAACCAAACAAGAAACTGTATCACCACATCCACTCTCACCCCTTCAACCAAACAAAAAACTGGTTCACCTCACCACTCAACCAAACAAAAAACTGGATCACCCCACCACCTAAAACTGGATCGCCGTATCCAATCCACCCCGATTCGCTCAACCAAATGCACCCTAAAACAGACCATACCGATCCGTTTCCTTCGCAGGAAGCAAGACGAACCTAACCAAACACTCGCCAGTCCCCTTCCTGCCCTGCCCTGCCCTGCCCTGCCCGACTCGGTCCGCCCGCCCGTCCGCGTGCGACCAAGGTTCCTCGGGGACAGGGGCTCCCTGCCTTCCTCTGCTCTCCGTCACCGTCCGGGAGCTTGGCCGGGTGGGCGCGGGCGAGGGACATGGGCGACGATGTCGCGCGCGGCGGCGTCGGGGCGGCCGAGCCGCTGCTTAAGAGGGCGCAGTACCGCCCCAACTGCCCCGGGTGCAGGGTGGACAGGAGGAAGGAGGAGCAGGAGGGGTTCCCCTTCAAGGAGCTCTCCTGCATGTGGCTCGTCACCATCTGCTCCAGTGCGTAATCGCTTCTTCGCGCTCCTTGTTGTCCGCTGTTCCGTCAGTTGACCCTTTCCTTTTCTTAAACAAACAATTGCTGGCGATTTCGTACTAGTATGCAGGCAGCTGCTGGAACCCTGTTCTTTTCTGTTCCCTTTCGCTTGGTAAGGAACGAACATTTTAGGGAAGGAATCACCCGGAGAATTTGGGTGGTGGGCGCGATTGTCTTTCGTCCCTTCAGAGTTCTCGTCGTTCTTGCCGTGTGTTCCTGTTGGTTGGTGTTGCGTTCTTCTTCTTCTTCTTCGCATGCTTCTTGAACACTTCTGCATTCTGGGGATCTATCTCGATAAATTTGCCAATGTTTGTTAGTTCTTGCGTTCCGTGGTTGATTTGCCTTCCCGTGTGTGGACCATATTTCTGATATCCGCGCGTGAAAGATGAACATTAAATCAGCTTAGCTTCTTGGACTTTGTTGCTCTGGCTGTTCTCTGTTTAGCTTTGGCCTGAGGTATGCAGCTTTGGGTTTGTTCACTTTCGCTTGTTCGTGACTTCTGATGTGACAGCACAGGGGTCCTCAACTCAAACTTGCCATCCTTACGTGGTGAAAAAGCTGCCACCCAAACCAAACGGCCAGTTTTTTAACAGCTTTTGTCAACGGTAACTGTGGGCTTTGCAGTATAAATTCAGCTGTTTGGAAAAGCTATCTTCTGCTAGCTTTTTGTAATGTGTTGAAACTTCTATGCTCATTTTCAAAAATGTTGTAAATAGTTTAGATAAATCAAAAACCATATATTCACTTTCTCACAGCTACAGTAACTTTTCTAGACAGCCAGCCAAAGCTTTGTCAACCGTCACAGCCCAACCAAACAGGCCCTTAGTCCTTGCTTGACTAATGCTTTTCTTGGCCAGGATCTTAATTTGTATCTTTCCTCTCAGCTCTCACCTACAAGTTTGGATACGGCATCAATTGTTACCGCGACCAAACTCTGCCCAAAATTGCACGCGCGGCACATGTCACACTAATAAAGTAATAGTGGATCACCAATTGCTTTTCTTCCAGTTGTCTCTATGCATTTGTTTCTTGCAATCTTGCGTCACCCACAGCATATTTCATTCACATTTGGTAAGTCACAACTTTAAAGTTGGATTGGATAGACATTCCTGTTCTATTACGGCACATGGTTGTTTATAATGAGCTCCATTGGTGGTCATGTCAAACTTGGTGACTTCTGTTTGTCTGTGGACAGAAACTACTCAGAAGAGAAGTTTGTTAATTATTGGTACTGGTAGTGGGTATGCTGTCATTGTACATGCTAAGTCGATTGCTTTTCTATCTGTTTACTTGAGAGGGCTCTTTTGTTACTCTGACACGCATATGAAATTTTACTAATTTCGGGTCTTTACTCTGACATGCATTTGTTTACTTGAGAGGGCTCTTACGTCTTGCGAATTATCCCTTCATTATTAATCAGGAATTGATAATTTTTTAATTTGCTATTTGCAGCCTTGCCGATACAGTCATTGTTTCCCTTCTTGTATTTTATGGTGAGCAATGTTACTTCACTTTCTTTTTAAAACGTGCAATATGATTGCCCTTTTGTTTCATGAAAACAAGAGAACAGTTACAAGTAGTATTAACAATTTTAATGTTCTATATGTTGAGCCATGGCACAAGCTTGGCATAATGTAGTTGAAACAAAGCTTTGCTCCTTCCATAGTTTTGTTGTTTCCTATTGCTTTGCTTCCTTCAATTACCCAACAACTGGTATCAACATTAGGAACTTCACTGTTAGGGTTTATTAGACCACTGTGAACATATTATGAACAAGAAAATAGTAAACGAGTGTATCACCTCCACGTGTTATACCCAAAAAGTCCCAATCTGACACCTCCGCTACAATGGCTGGTGCATTTCTTTGAGAGATCGTGTGTCATAAACATCCTTTCCAACTAAAACTAAAAGAAAACAATTTTTCCTTCTAAAGTTTATGTATAATATTTTGGTATAGGTTTTTTGGTCACATGCCTATTGAATTTAAAGCAACATTGATGAAACCAAATGACAAAACTTAGCGAGATGGGACCAAAGGCCAATAACACTGGATCTCAGATGGCACGGGACATGCCAGCTTAAATTAAGTCTAGAACTTCCTTATGAAGTGCTCCCTTTTACCAGGGGAGCCTTCAAATTCCTCCATTTATATTTTTCTCACTTTGCGGGTTCTTTACACTCTTGTACATTTTTTATAGTTCCAGAATATGCATACTGCATCTCTCAACTTCACCCTTTTTCTTTGCTTTCACTGTTCCCATTCATCATTTCTCAACAGTATTCCCTTTTTCTCAAGGATGACTAAATAAGTTCAGGCATATGTGATGCCGCTTATTTGTAAGACTCAGTTGTCTCTCATGGTAAAAAATGTTACTAATGATCAAAATTATGAAAAGAATGAAAGGAAGGGAGAAAAATGAGTAGATATTGCTCTTTAATGTCTTTTGTGATAATAAGCTATATAGCTCACTTCATGGTTTGGTAATTAGTACGCTTCAAGAGTTCAAACTGGGAAATAAAGTCTCACTAAATATTAAGCCAGAATGAATGATTCTTGTACCTCTGTGACTTGTAACAGTGCATAAGGAAACATTGTTGACTTCTATTTTAATACCACCCAATGATAACTATGTAATATATTGTTTCTCTGGACATTACCTAGATCCTTAAGTTCAAAAACACGAGTTTGAATCAGATATTTCTCTTCAAGTAGTTTATCATTGCTAAATGCCGAATATTTTTGTAAATTTATCATCGATTATCAACACTGGATATTTTTTTGCAGATAAGGGACCTGCATATTGCTAAAGAAGAAGAAGATATTGGATTTTATGCTGGTTTTGTTGGTGAGTTTTCTTCAAAATATAGTTCCTCTTTTGTGTCAACCTTCTGAAACACTTGAACATAGCTGCACAAGGACATTGTTCTGTGAGGGATATGCCTCAGCTCTATGTATCATGATAAACTTACGGTGCCTTTGCTATTAATGAAGGCGCTTCATATATGTTCGGGAGAGCACTCTCCTCTGTAATATGGGGAGTAGTGGCTGATAAGTATGGAAGGAAACCAGTTCTTGTAATTACCCTTATTTCAGTGTAAGGATATTCTTTCAACAAACCGTGAACTCCTGTACTCTCAGATATCAGCTTTTCTAAGCATGTTTTCTCATCTATATCAGAATTATCTTCAATACACTCTTTGGACTCAGCTCAAGTTATTGGATGGCATTAACCACAAGAGGCCTGCTTGGGCTATTGTCTGGTATGCTCGGACCAATAAAGGTACCTAAACTAAATGTACATGAGAGTGCTTTCCTTTCGGGTACTAGAACCTTCCATCATGCTCTTGTAGCTTTGTTTACTAACTGCTCAGCTACTCAGATTCATACTCTTATGTTTATTCCATAACTTTTTTGTTTTTCACTGGACTTATTTTTCTGGCGTTTCTTTCACGAGAGAAAGCTGTTTCACAGATTCGGTTGCTGTATAATGCAAACTACTGTTTAGTTAGTTGGCCTGTTTTGGATGAAGCTTGTTTTTTTTTATAGTGATTGAGGTCTTTGTTACTGGCACGGTTGCACACCAGATAAATTTCAGCCAACCAGCTAGCGTTCACATGGTGCACTGTTATGTCATTTCTCAAAACAGTATAAAGACTGCCCATAGTCATGCCAATAAACGAAATAAAATACACAAGTTGAAAATCATGAATGTGATTGTGGTGATTGTTAGGGTATACAAATAAAATGTTTCTCTGCATTAAATCTTGTTCAACTTATTTGTGTGTTCAGGCTTATGCTACAGAAGTATGCCGGAAAGAACACAGTAACCTGGCATTATCACTTGTAAGATGCTCGAGTTATTATTTCAAATCTTCTATTATTCCCAACTTTATTGGGCCATTGTATAAACTCGCCTACTGCTATTGCTGATAATCCATCAGATTTCCTCCTCACGTGGCATAGGCCTTATTGTTGGACCAGCCATTGGTGGTTATCTTGCACAGGTAATATAGTTCATTTAATCTTTGCAGAAAATTAATTTGTGTATTATCATCTAAGTCTTTTATGATATATGATGTTCCGTTTCTTATGATCACGGATTTTATGAACTCTACTCACAAATTTCAAAAAATATATACCTCACCAAGTATTTCTTGATTGTCCTTTTTAGAATGATCCTCTTATGTAATTCTTTTACCTTCTATGTACAGAATTGGGTTCTCCACTCTGTTTTGATATACATCAATGATTACTCACGATGAGCAAAATATAGCAAAGCATTCACTTAGCTGTGCTATTTGATAGCAGGGTGTAGAATACCTTATTCTACATGTAGTCGTAAAATTGTGCATACAAGATCGTAAAATTGTGCATGTCAAATCATAATTTTGATGAAAATGGTGGTAGATAGTAAATTTCTATATAAAATGTCGTAAATATCTATAGAGTATATCGTAAACTGCTATTCAAAATATCGTAAAACCAGTTGGTGTAGAATAAGCTATTCTACTCCTGCGAGTAGAATAGCGCAGCTGTATATGTGTGTGTGTGTGTATATATTGTTAAAGAACATGGATGGATAAGGTTAACTTTATTCATCATTATATTGTGACGCTAAGCGTAAACGTGCACCAAACATAGCTGTTTCAATTTTCTTATGTTGACATACAGTTATGATTAAAAATGGTTAGAACCCTTGTAAGCTAATTTTGCTTGTGGATTGCAGCCTGCAGATAAATATCCAGGTATATTCTCTGAGAACTCCATATTCGGGAGGTAAGCATCTGCTTTGTGCGTCCTTTTTATATTGCTTTCTTTGCTTAGTGCATCCTTTTTACATCGTTTTCTTCTCTGATGCTAATTCTGTTTAAACATGCACTGTTTTAGGTTTCCATATTTTCTCCCCTGCCTAAGTATATCACTCCTTGCCATTGCTGCTTTAATTGCTTGCTTCTGGCTTCCGGTGAGTTTGTTGTTGTTCCTAGATACGTAAATTAATGTGCCATTTGTACTGAAGCAAAATCATTTTGGGATAAGAATATCCGTTTTTTTCAATTAATGTTTACTATAGGTGGAGGTGCATGCTTCCTATAGGTCATAAATGGTACTAGGTCTTAAGGCAGCTGTATGTTGCCAGTGTAATCTTGCGTTCTGACCAACACTTGTTGTTGCGAGATAGGTAGATTACAAATAAAATGAAGAACGATGGATTGAGAAATTCCCTTTTAAAGACATGCTGATAAATTGGGATACGATAGTGATAGGACATAAGTTCTATCTACCAATACATAGTCTCCATCCTGACCTAAAAACACAGCTGGGCAACTAGTCAGTTTTGTAGGATCTGAAAGTCGTCCCTTCTTTCTGCTTCTAGAAGTTTTTGAGGACACAATATAATATTAAGTAATAGTTTGATAAATCTAGTGAAAAGGAATCCCGTTTTGACATTGGAATCATATTTCTGTGTGATGATCCATAAATTATTGAAATTTTTTATAAAGATGATGTTTCCTGTTTTTGTTCAGCACTACATACAATTGCAGTGCCATAATATCTTGAGTAGGCACTCAGCCAATGATAGGAGTAGTATTAAGGCATTTCATGTTTGTTGTACGTGTAGCCACCCAGAACTTCTTGCACAAAGACCTTACTGTGGTATGAACCCCAGATCCTGAGCGTAAGTTGTAACCGTGCTCGATGGGAGGCCGAAGGGTAAAAAGTAGACTAGGAAGATACATTTTTTTTGAACTTAGGAAGATAGATAGTTTATTTCTTGCTTGATTCATAATGAACTAGGGGTAGGCGTTATTATATAGCGTAGGTACATGACTCTTGATGGATAGTACCAACTTGAGGCCTAAGCAAACTAACAACTGGGAAACAAACCAAATCCTAACATAAAGACATAGAGTCTTATCTCAGCCTGCTCCCGCCGTGCCCCCTGCGGCCCTGGGCTTGGGCCGGCGGTGGTATGCGGAGCCCCACATAACATGTTGCACATATGAACTGAGATGTACTTAACGTGTCCACAATGCTGCAGGAAACTTTGCATAAACACACTGAAGACACAATTTTAAAAAATTCAATTGAATCTATTGAAGAATCTCTTTTTGATCCAAATGCTGAAGAAAATGGTGGTGGATGTCTCAGTTTATTCACAAACTGGCCATTGATGTCCGCTATCACTGTATATTGCATTTTCTCTCTCCAGGATGTGGCTTATGCAGAGGTAACGTGTGTCATTTGTTTTCTGAGATATATTTCCGTGGTTGTTTAGCATCTCATGTTTTTCCTTAATGGCATAACCCCCTCCCACCACTACCACCACCCTCTTTCTGTATCCTTTCTTACATTGCCATTATTATTACTGGATTTCATTCCGGAAAGATATAAATTGCAGGTATTTTCTCTTTGGGCTGTCAGTGACAGGAAGTATGGTGGATTAAGCTTTTCTTCTCAAGATGTGGGTAGTGTCCTTGCAATCTCAGGTATTTTAGAGTAAACACAATAGGGAAGTTCCGACTAAAATTGGAGTTGTGAATTTACAGGTCATGGCCCATAGATTTATTCATTGAGATTTGAAGTTTTAAAATCATGGAAGTCGCTGAGATAGGGAATCCAAGGGAAGCTCTAGCCCTGTGTAATGTGACTATTCATATGGCAATGCAAATAACCATATAAAGAAATTTACATATATGCCACTGCGTAATGGCATCTGACATTGCCTGTATTTTAGTGACCATAATGGCATCTGAACAATTGGAGCAAATAAGCAGTGGCATATGTACAATATCGAACTTTGCAGTGGCATTTCTCGAAACAGCACAGATTGCAGTGGCACATATGATATTTCTAAACATGCCTATAAAATATTAAGATGGATTCATGGATACATATTTTGTCTTGTTGGTGGCACCGAAACTAATAATGCAGCTTCATCTAGTTTGATGTGACTAAAATATATGCTTAATTTGACGAATTATGTAATGCTAGACCATAATTTTATATGAAGCATGTGATCATGAGAACTCACTAGGAGCTCAGCGAATCATGTTTCAGGCATTGTGCTCTGTTGTGTTAGATCAAAGTTTGGTGACTGACTGTACTTTTTGTCAGGTCTCTTCCTCCTAATATATCAAATTTTGATTTATCCATCGGTTGCAAAGTCTATAGAACCTATCACATTAGTCCGTGCTATTGCGGTAAGACTATTTGTTGCTTATTTTATCAGCTTAGTTGTATTGTAATGGTTCAACTCATTAGATATTCTGATGTGCAGATATTGACAATACCACTTCTTTCAAGCTATCCATTTATGCCTGCATTATCAGGGTTCCTTCTTCAGTTGGTAGTAAATTGTGCATCTTTTCTGAAGAATGCTTTCTCAGTGAGTGCAAAGATTTTACTTTTGTTGAGTCAAACAAATCATCAAGTTTGGACATACTATTAGTTCCTATTTTGAAAAATATATTTCAAGTCTGGTCTATTTATCTTAGTGATGGCTAAGCATAACTGTACATAGTGTTTCGGGAAACACATTCTTTGTTAGTGGAGATCGGCAGCAATAAAATTCGGACAAGCTGCTAGTTATTCATATTTTGACAAATATTTCAATTGTGGCTCTGTTTGTCTTACCAGTGCTAAGAATGTCACGCTTTAGCCTTGTATATTTCAACTCAAGGCAGCCACTGTTAGTTGCTACAAAACTTTACTCATGCTCTTCTAAAATATTTCAGGTAACTACCATCACTGTGTTCAACATTTTAATGAATGATGCTGTGGTAAGTTCGCAAGATTCCTAATAATGAGTAATTATATCAAACTTTATCTTTGGTAATTTACTTTTTGTATTTTCTAACCTTGGGATACACATAACAGAGTCAGGACCTAAGAGCTTCGGCAAATGGCCTTTCTGTAACACTAATGTCCATCTTTAAAGCTATTGCTCCAGCTGTTGCTGGTGTTATGTAAGTATTCATGATCCAGCGTATTACACATTATGTATTGCAACCACAAGGGGAAGATATAGCAATTTACGAGAATATCAAGATTTCAGTTTTTGATTAGTTCCAGAGCCGCTGTTGGAGCTGCTCTGCATCCATCTAATATTTCTATGGCAAACAGAAGCTATCTCAATTTCCCAAATAGTTGTATTTATTTTCTGTGAATTAGTTTGTTGAGAATGAAAAATTAAACAGATGTCAGTTTATCTGTTTGTTATTTTCAACTCTCAATTCTTCCTTTTCTACAACAGATTGTCAACAGCATAATTCACCATTGTATATCTGTATGCACCTTGGAATGTCACTTTATTTAACCTGAGGCTTTTTTTGGTATTTTTTAAGGAAAAATATCACTTTACCTTACCATGTTAGTTGCATTTTCTCCTTGTAGATTTTCATGGGCTCAAAGGCGTCAAACAGCTCCATTTCTTCCAGGTATTTACGTACTCGACTCTTTTTTACCTGTACCCAAATTTCGACCCCCCTATTGTATGTAAATCGTCTAAGCATTTGAATTGAATGATTAAAATACAGAAATGCATGTTTAACATGTATGTTTAAAGGATAACTAGAGATTGGTAGAGTTGAATCAATGGTACAGAGTCAAAAGGGCTATGGTTTTTTAAGGCCATCTCTTCATTTTTTTCAAAAGTATGATTATAAATACGATCTGTTCTTGCTCCTTAAAAGCTTAGGCTTTTGGTGTGAGATGGTTCAACTTCCTAATTCTTATGAGGCTCATTTGCAATACTTAAAAGGGCTACATAGTATACCAGAAGATCCAGAGATGGACTGATTTCAGGATCATCTTAAATCCACGCCTTTAGTTTTGGTTAAGCTATGTTTTTCTAAGAAGGTTAAGCTGACATGTGAGTGGGGCTGTCGACGTCCAAGTGGGAATACATATTCCCTAAGATAAAAAGATTGTATACTGTTGATACTATGTAAAACTCTTAATGCTGTTTTTTAATCGAACAAAAATGAAAGGAACTGTTGGATGGCATGTTCTATTAATAATAGAAGAAATAGGCACCCCAAATTGAAGTGAAGTGGACTTGAATCTAGGTGGTGAGATTATACATCCACGGATCCACTCACTTCTCAGTTCCTAAACTCTTAATGATGTTGATATCTGCTGTGAATCTTGCAGGCGACCACTTGGTGTTTTTCACGCTGAACGTGTTCACAGTTCTCGGACTTATGTTCACCTTCAGACCATTCTTTGCTAGAAGCGGCACGAAGCATTAGTGCAGTAACACAATGCACTACGACCCAGGCATAGGACCAGGAGCTTAGGAACTTTGTTTTTCTTCTTCGAGTAAACGCAAAAGCTTTGCGTCGTCGATGTATTGATAGAACGAAAAAAGTGTTGTTTACAAGCCTAACGCAAGGCTGCACCTAAGCACACACAACACGCTACGCACTGTGAGTCATCGCCTGTGGCACACACAACACGCTACACGCTGTGAGTCGTCGCCTGCGGAATACCAGAGTCCTATTTGTATCGACACTAATTTAAACCAGATTTTCCTCAAGAGTCTCTATCCATATTTGTGGAATGTCTTTTGTCTACTATGTGTGTATTTCCTCTGTAAGGAGAGAGAGGCCTTGAGCCTCAATTTAAACTGCACCTAAGACATTGATAAAGAGAGAAAAAGGTTGGGTCTACACAAGTGGTTTTGTTCGTGTTGTTGATTGCTTGAGAGACTGAGTGGTCGATATTGGCAGTAGATAGGATACTTGATCTTGCCCGGACAGCCGTGCCATCCAACACGACGCTTTTCTACCCCACCTCCCCCCTACCCCTAATGCCGAAGTCACTGGTGCCGTACCTGATGGGCTCGCCGGCAGGCACACTCCATCATGTACGTCCATGATCTGCGTCGTTGCCATGCCCGTTCGTCTACGCAGATGGCGTACGATTTGAGCCTAACAAGCATCGACGTTGTACCCATTTCTTGCACCGCCATCTCCTCTGAGGAGATCGCCGGAGTACAAGGGAAACCGAAACTGATCGATTCCGGGCTCCAATGACGCCGGCCAGACACGAGCCCGCGTGTGCTCAGATCGACGAGGGGGAGCCTGTTGGCGCGTGATCCCTTTGGCCCGCTCCACCATTAACTCGCTCACGGCCGCCGCTTTTAAGAGATTAAAGTTTCTCAAAATTTAGAAATTTTTGGTGATTTTGAGGGTATCGAAATATTTGTGTCTCGAAATTTCAGGAAAAATGCAAACAAAATTCAAATCTTTGTTAAAACTCCTCGAAATTTTGATGAAATTTGATCAAATTAATTTTGAACTTTTAGAATTTCGATCATTTCGACCGGGACCGAGATATTTCTACAATAAATTTTTTTTAACCCATGCATGTGCATATGCGAGACAACCTGTCACGGCCCTATCTCTATAACTGATCAGCAAGGGGAATTGGGAAGGGAAACTGGGATTAGGGACAGGATAGACGAATTGGGGGATCTGCCTGACCTCAACCCTAAATCTTATATACTTGCAGTAGCTTATAGCGTTGCATAAGAATTAGGAGTATGCGATTATATTATGAAACTTCCATGTGACATGCACGGCTGATGCAGTAAGTATTCATGCATTGGAGCAGCAGTTTCACAAGCTATAACTCAAATGCGGTGTTTTGCGCTTGGTAGAATTTTGGAGTTTGTGTTGTGCTGGAGCTAAACTGAGCGGCAAGGTCTGACAGTCAATATATGCTTGAGTTATTTGAATTGGTTGCGTTTATATTGCTTTTTGGAAATGCAACCATTGAATTTTAAAATAACTATAAAAAAACTTAGGCCGCCCATACTGAAACCAGAGGAACTATTCTATCTTGGGGAGGACAAGAGGGTGCCACAGGATCACAGTACATGTGTCCGACACCTCGCCGCCACGCATGACACATACCTCATGTTTGTAAGAAAGTTGATTCTTCAGAGTTAGTTGGTTCTTTTTATTATGGAAGAAACTTTCTTGTTATCCGATCATTTGCTTGTTTTTCACATCTATATAACGACTGAGAAGATTGACGAGTAGTCTGCTTCATAAGTTTTTATGACCATGTGCTGTTAAAAGTCATCCTGTGAGCAACATTTATTCAAATGCATGGTTTGGTATAACTATTGCCACCACATAACTATCTATTAATACATTGCAGTTATATAGAAATGCCTGCTCGTGTGCAATGGACGCGGATGCGAAGCGGGGTGAAGCAGAGCGAGGAAGCACCAGAGGTGGACCATGTCGTAAGCGGAGTCGGAGACGTTGCCTGATGTGGAGCCGCATGCTAAGCTGGTCACACCTTCATCGCCACTGATTAATGTGGGGGGCAAAGGGGTGGAGGAATGTTTCCATTGCCATGTATTCCTTTTCAATATTCATATTAAGGTGAGACGCTTAATACGCTTGAATCCGTCGTCGAAGGCGACGTGAAACGTAGCTGAGATTTGTCTAAGTTGGAAAATCATGCACGTTACGAGGGAGTGACATGAAAGGCAGCGGGTTGACAACAAAGGGAGCGACAACGCGTCGGTAGAGCTAAGAAGGCAAAGCCAACAAGCTGGCGGAGAGGGAGGAAGGGAGGATGAAGATGAAGCTTGTCTTCTTGCTCGTGTGTAGTGAGAGCGAAGGCCAAGCGGGGCAGTGGTGCGGGACCACACCAAAGGTGGACCCCCATCGTAGACCAGAGTTGGAAATGTTGCCTATGTATTATCAGAGGAGATTCATCGGAGTTAGAGAAAAATGTGCCTGTGATGATTGAGCGACATAAAGTGGAGCGGCATTACAGCGGACCAAAGTGGCAGCGCAACATCGACGAGTTTGAGGCAAAGCTAAGGGACTAGTGGAAAGGGAGGAACAAAGGAGGAAGATGACACTTTGTCAGTGGGAGTGGAGAAGGAGACGCGTGGCAAGGAGGAAGATAAAAGGAGGAGTGACCACGATGGTTAGAAAGTGGCATAAGCATTTGTTGCGACGCTAGACACGCCAAATAGAACGACACTCTAATTGATGCCTCTATACATCTTTCAGTTGTTTCGGAGCGATACATGGATGCCCTACTGCCTTTAGTGTAACCATGAGTTTTATTTGTGTGACATGTTCATGGGAATACAACCAACATCGGGGGAAATTACAAACCAAACATGACACCCAACACTCATAGGACACGGTGCCTTGGCAAGATCATGCGCCTCGAAGTTTGTGTCCCTATGCTCGTGACAGAAAGAGAACTCTTAGAATTGCCATCCCTTTCCTTAATCTCCGCTAACAGTGAGCCATAGCAACTCAAGTTGTGCTCGTCCAAACTATCGATTTCCTCCAAACAATTAGAAGCCAACACCACTTTTTGAACATGAAGATCCGCTGCGAGAACAAGTGCTTCAACACACGCCTGTGCTTCCAAACATATCGGCGATGTCAAGCCCTCCACCACCTGAGCAGATGCACCGAGAAAAGTATGAGAGTTCAGACTTAACTTACATGCCCCCTCTATGTATCATCATCAGTCCAAAATCAAGCTGATGAACACAGTCGAAATGATTTTATGAACAATATTTCTAAAATAAGTAATTACTACTAGGATTAATCCTAACACATCATATCTCAATAGTTGTAAAAAAAATACACAATTTAAGATGAGTATTACAAGACTATTTTTAGATGTAGTTCAACTATAAAAAATTATACCTAGACACATAAGCAACATATTTGAGTCCCACAATTAATTTCTAAAAGAAGGTATACAATCTAGACATGCTAATGAATAAATAAAAGTTAATCAGAGCTAAAGACAAGCCTAGAACACTCTCTTGGATTTAATTACAACAACATTAATTAAACAATAACTAAAATTATATGGACTACATAAATATACAACATGGCACTATAGCCTACAACGATATTAATTGATCGAACAGTGATGAAATTTTACCAAAATTACTAGATTGCTCTATATAGTATATACTACATAATTTTTTTTATAAAAACAGAAAGTATTTCTAATTTTAATAATTAAAATAGTACTAAAAATAATTATATACAATTCCTAAAATCATGAAAAAATTTAGGGCATCTCCTATACATACTAGTAACCTAGGAAAATTAAAATATTTCCAAACTTATTAAACAGTACGAAGTTAGATTGAATTTGGCAAAAAACTGCTCAAATTAGAGTAGATTCAAATAAGTTCAAAATCCGGCATGCGGATTTGAAATCGGATTTCACCGGTAGGTTCCTGTGGTCCTAATAGATCCATTTCGTCACTAAGGTTGAAGACATGGTAAGGTCTAGATGATTTTGAGGGTTAGATCGAGGAGAGTGATGAGCACGTTCTACAGACTTGGGTTTGATCAATCCATTAATGGATTTTTGCTTGGTACGTGGCTGCTCTGGCTAGATGAAGGAAGTAGAGAGGAAAAACAGTGGAAGAAAAGAAGATGCTCATGGCGGGGTGAAGGGCAGGGGCGTCACGGTGAGGCGGCGGATATGTAGCGGCGATGGAGTCCAACAATGGGCGCCGGCGGCGCTCCGGCGAGGCGATAAGGCGGTGCAACGTGTGGAAAGCTCGGGTGTGGGAAAACAGGGACATGGAAAAGAATTAGAGAGTAGGACTGCCCTATTTATAGAGGGGAGGAAGGGCGTAGCTGTGTCCGGCGAGTGGGGCGAGATACGCAGTGGCGGTTGCGGGGCGTCGTGTGGCATGTTGTTGCTGGAGCGGCGGCGCCGTGCCATGGGCTACGGCCGTTGCGCTGCGTGCGCTGTTGCCGCTATCGAGCCTGCATAGGCGCGCAATGGCAGCAGCCAGCTAGGCAGCAGGCCCAGCGGAGGAGGAGGAGGTGCGGGGGAGGCGGGGTGAGGAGAAATGGGCCGGGTGTGGAAATTTTGGCCCAAAAGGGGCCGAAAGAAAATTGGAGGGTTTTCTTCTAAATAAAGAAAAGACAGAAAAATAAAAAAGTGAAAAATAAATAGCAAGAACTTCCCAAAAAAATTGAGAAAAAAATCATATATCAAATGTAATGTTTAAGAGTCCAACAAAAACACTTTGAGAGAGAGAATTTAAAAGGATAATAAAAGGTAAATAGATATTACCCTCTTTGTAGGTTAATTTTAGATAAAAAACCAAATAAAATACAAACATTATCAATACACCAAGTAACATACTTTACCAAAAAAGTTTCTTTTAAAAGTTTGAAATATTTGAGGATGTTCCAAAAAGTCTCATTTCGTCCCTGCAAACATCACTTACAGCACCACCTAGCCCTGAGCGAGTCACTGCACCGTCAACATTTATCTTAACCGATCCTGATGCAGGAGTAATCTAGCGTTTCTGCCTGTGAATCGTCGGGCGAGCCACTGGAACAGGCGTCCTAAACGCCACCAGGTCCAGGTCGGATATAAACTTCTGAATGAAAGCATAAGTTGAGATGGACTTGGTACTCATCTTCATGAATTAGCCTTCGTAGATTGCCCCAGTAAAGTATAAAGGAACCATTAAATTAAACAAAGTGGGCCATGGGTCGGCCTACTTAATTGCATCCCTCGTCCATTCGCCCCGGGCCTGACAAGCAGGCACTGGTTTCTGATCTATCCGGTACGAGTTCTGTAGTTGCAGTTTGATCCGGCTCAGTTAAATCTGGCTTGTCCTGTTTAGGATTGGGCCTATGCAGTTTCGAGTCTCGGCTTGAATTTTTAAAGCCTTTTCCTGCTTCATCAACAAGAACCCACGCATATACAGAATATTATAGTTTCATCAAATTTGTTCGTCCCCTTAGACCTCTGGTATATAAAACCGATCATTCTACCCCTAAGCGATTAAAACTAGAACAACAAAAATGTTTCTATGTTTTTCTAAAACTTTTTCATAAATCTTAAAGCGTCCTTGGTTGACAAGCAAAAAGGCAGAAAAATCCTTAGGACCAAAGCCCATGTCCAAACCCGATCCATCTCGATCTCCTTCACAACTTTGCCCTCACCATCCAGCGCCGGGCCTGACCGTGACGTGCTCCTCCACACCGTGACCCCCTCCGCGCCTTCGCCAGCTCCCTCAACCTCCCGTTGCTCCTCCCCTGCACAGCTCAGCTCACCGCTGACCCCGCCGTCGGCTTGGAGTTGCACCCGGATGAGACGCTGGCCATCAAGTGCGTGCTATTCTTGCACAGGCTCCCCGATGATAGTGATCAGCTCGCCGCGTTCTTGAGGTGGGTCAAGTCAATGAACACCGTCATGGCGATCATCAGTGAGAGCGAAAGAAGCACCGGAGGAGGAGTTCGTGACGACCTGCCGCGGCGGGTCGTCATCGCGATAGACTTCTACTCGACGGTGTTCGACGCGTTGGAGGCCAAGATGCTGCCGGGCAGCGTGGAGCGGCCGGCGGTGGAGCAGGAGATCCCCGGCCGGGAGATCGACCCGGTGGTGGCATGAAATTCAGCTAACTTTTTACGAAAGCCTTTGCTAGTAATCTCAGCACTCTCGACGAAACTTGAGCCAGGTAGCCAAACAGCTAGACAAGTAGAAGTGCGTTTTCTGATTGACTGGGTGACTATAGAAGAAGCAAAGTGTGATGGTATGTACAATAAAGTTCTTCCCTTCGACACGTCGCGTATGACATTTATTAATGAGAATGAGAAAGTGATGAAAGAGAAGTTCTCCATTCTCAGAGTGGAAAGACACAGCGGACTTCCCCGACATTGCCGTCTCTGAATGAGCCACCCTTAAACCCGCGAAACAGGGTGCACGTAGCAGTTTCCCCTTGTCCGGTCTTGGCCCCTCGCTTAAATACTTTCTTCCCCGTCGCGCTCCCCACTTCCCTTCCCTTCCTCCACTCGCGCTTCGCCCCTCTCTCCCAGTCCCAGATCCCTTCGCCTCGTCCGCGCGTTAGCCATGGCGGACCAGCTCACTGACGACCAGATCGCCGAGTTCAAGGAGGCCTTCAGCCTCTTCGACAAGGACGGAGACGGTTCGATCTCTCTCCCCCCTCCCCACCCCGCCTTCCTTTCAACCTCCGATCTCTATGCGTAGCACGATTCCGTTCGACGGTGCGCCCCTGTTCGATGTGGTGCTGTGGATTCGCGCATGGGTGGGTGGGAGATCTGCTCGGCGTACCGTGTATGTGTTTGCTGGTCCGAGCGGATCGCGGCGGGATTGGTTCGGGATTTTGGTTTCGAGAGTGCTCAAGATGGAGTAGATCTCGCACTCCTTTTTTTGCATTGCTTGTTGATTCTGCCTCCATATATCCTGGTCTTGTCGGTGCCATGCGATCACTGTGCGGTAATTCTGGACTTGCTGTGACGAGGATATCAGAGAGGGGAGAACACCTGTGCCTGTCGAGGACTCGTTCGTTTCCCATGGGATGCGGAGCTTTCGGCGTAGATCGATCGGCTTCGGTTGGTTCTAGGTGTGACTGTTTGGTCGCTCCATGGGAGCTCCTTCAGTTCAATAGCCGATGACCTTGCGAAATTCCCCTTTAAAGCCAAAAATCCTACTAGAAAGGCATTGAATCATTCAATAAAGTGGCGCTGCTGTGGCTAGCTTGGGCATGGACTTGTAGTGGCGGCAGCAGCTTTAGGGAAGTCGGGCGTGTAGCATGGTGGGTGGCACGCCTGTTGCCGAGTGGGTTACTAAAGCATGGTCGGTCGCTAATCGGTACTCGGTAGGCGTCACTAGGGCAGCATAGATGAGGTTGGGTGTGATGCAGGTGTTAGGGCTACAGGATCTTGTAATACCACATGACATATATAGCGTATACGGGCACTGAACTCATTTTGGAATTTATGTAGGCTTTTTCTCATGGATGGCCATGGACATAAGGGTAATGTTATAGCACGGTTAACTTTCGTTTGGTAGGGTGATGACTATTTGTGAAGATAGATGGATGTAAGGATTAACAAAGTGTATCTTTCTTATTTATGAATGTAAATGTCAGAATGTGTATCTTATTTCACCTATTATGTTATGGGTGGCGCTAGTGTAAGGTTTGATGATAACATGGAGAGTGCATGAGATAGGTGGACTAGTTATTGATATCATTGTTTATTAAAAAGGGATGAGACCGAGGGGAAGAAACTCCATAGCTTTCATCCTAAAGTTGGTGGGGACACTCAAACCTAGGTGGGCTGAGTGGAACAGTGTCTCACTAGCCATTTTCTCTAGGAGAGCTCCATCATGTAGGCAGTAATCACATTAGTTGCAGCAAAGGGAGTAGCTTACAGGTTACAGCAACGCAGGAAAAATGGCCTGTAATTAGTTGCTTGCTGTTCATAGATTTCCAGCCAAAGGTTGATACTAGGCAAACTAGAGCCAATGTCCTACTGGTTTACGTCAGTTCACAAATTCACATTAATTTTACCTGGTTCTCTTATATGTCTCTTCCATGGAAATATTGTCACACAAATTCACGTTAATTTTAGCTGGTTCTCTTATATATCTCTTCCATGGAAACATTGTCAGGTTGCATTTAGGGTTATGGAAAAAGTACCTAGTGGAGAACCGCAAGGGACTGATCAAAAGCAGTAATAGTGGTCTTTCATCCTTTAAGAACCAAATATGCGCCCTTTTTTCTAGAGGAAATGCATCTATGCATGGCAGTTTATGTGCCGTTTGCTTGTTGAATGTGTTTGTTGGCATTTGGTACTAGGACTCATAGGCTTTATTGTGGGGCAGGCTAATATTTGAAATCTCCACTAATGCGTCTCTTCTGTAAACTCGCCAATATTCTTATCCTTAGAATTTCATCATTGTCCACTTAAAAGTTAACCCTACTCCAAAGTTGTATGTGTGTTTGTTTCTCTGCCGTTGAATGATTTCATGCATCCAGATAAAGAAAGGGACAGTGTAAGATTTGCTGTGATGGACCCAACAATTAGTCCATTACTGTCTTGCATTAGCGTAGCTGAAACTGATATCCAAAGATTGTATAAATGTAAATAATGTTTGCTTTCATTGGGAACCCAATAAGTCGGTAGGTTCCTGTGCTGTACAGGTAGTAAGGCTTTAAGCCAGAAGCTCTTATTGTACCAGACACGGATGTGCAAATGCCGCTTCATGATGTGTTCATTACTTGTACTTCTAGAAGATCATTTTGAAGATTTTCCCATTACTGGCAGGACGCATCTAGATGTAGCATTAACTATGAAATGGCTATTTTGTTTCAAAATTTGTGGCGTTTTTCTGCAACCTAAATTCTTCATACTTGTTTGGTTTCATATTTGCATCATTTAATTACCAAAAACAATACTGTATGTGTCGACGATTGGTAAACTGTCGATCTTATGGTAGTCGTAAGATAGAGAGATTTATTGAAGGGTAGGGACCTCTGGGACCGTGATCTGGCGGTACCGGTGAACATAGAACAAGATTTTTATACAGGTTCAGACCTCCCGTAGGATAATAACCCTATATCTTGTTAGTATATATTGAATCTCGAGTTTCTTACAAAAAGAAATGTTAGTGACTATTCTAGATGGGATCTAAATCTAGTCGGATCTATCTTTGAGTAGATCTGGATGGCAGGCGGGGTTTTCTCATGGAGGCTAGGGCTCGATCTCCAAGGGTTTCTTACTTGTGTCAGGCTCCAATTCTCCTCCCTCTTGGGGGGTCCTCGAGTCCTTTATATAGAGGATGATCCGAGCCGTAGAGGTCGTGGACTTATCTCTAACCTGTTATTCTTAAACATAGGGATTAACTTCCTAGTTTAAAGGTATCCTTGCTCTTAGTGCGTAAGGACTAGTTATCTCCTAGATTCCTAGGCTGTTGCGCTAATGGCTCCGAATATCTAGGGTATTTGTATATTGCGACTACCCCGTATACGGTATTAACGTATCACTCATCATCAATATGCTTTTTGTAAAGCTTGCCTCAATTGCATGAGTGTCACTCATGACTTGCCCAGAAATGATGTTTAGAGCTGGAGTTGATTGAATTACTCGCTCTGTTGATTCTTATAGGGTGCGGTTTGACTGTCCTAAGTTGAACTTTGACCGTAAATTTCTTATACAATACATTGTTCATAGTTGCAAAATCACAATCGTAGGAAAATGTTTTCGAATACAAATCTAACGGTATCAATTTTGTGTCACATAACGCACAAATTGTTGGACTAATTATTGGTCAAAGTTCAACTTAGATGGTCGAACTGCGCCTTACATAAATCAACAGAGGTAGTATTATTTTCTTTCAAACTTTAAGAAAGTTCTTGTCTTCTGGAGGAAGATGATATCTGCAATTGCTTTCCTGTAATCTTAGCTTGGGTTTCAGAAATTCCCTTATTTCTTTTTATGTGTTTCTTTGTCTCTGGTTGCACTCATTACTTCTGGCAGTAAGGTTCAATACATTTGGATTCTCTAGCAATTGTTCAAAGTTTTCTTATCATCTAGGTCTTGGCCTGGATTTTTCGTTTTGTTGAGAAGTCATACTTCTTTCCAATTTCTACTGATTGTGTTAGATTTCTGCTGGCCAGCATGATAATTTTAACTAGGATTTGTTTCGTCATGTGTTTATGTTGCTGCCTGATTGTAGAAATGTTCAGTGCGTATTTACTTCTGTAGTTTGGTGGTGCACTTCAACAGACGATACCAGCTTAGGAAACAGTATGGCATGTTGTCGATGTATTGCGTATCTATGTAATACCGTTTACTTTTGTTATGCAATATCAATTTGTAGATCAGTAGATGAGGTATCCTGTAGCACCACTAGTCTGGTGGTGGTTTTCTGTTTGTGACTGCTATAAGATAACTGCATGGTAAGAATTGCTACTTGTATGTCAATAGTAAAGGTTCAGTAATTCTCCAATTGTTAAAGTGAGAAAGCATCACCTTCAAGATGAGTTTTTTTTAATAGTTGTTAATCATAATAAAATCGAATGTGCAATGCAAGATCCTAGACGCATTACGTGATACTGTATCATTAATGTCCTTTTCTGTTAAAACTGTATTATTACCAACTGTACCCTAGCAGACATTGCTTTGAATATTTGTTTCATATTTTCCCCTTATTATTGTATATCATTTGTAGAAGCAATTTAAGTAATTGCACTAAATAAATGTTTGCCTCCTGGAACAGGCTGCATCACCACCAAGGAACTTGGAACTGTGATGCGCTCACTGGGGCAGAACCCCACTGAGGCTGAGCTTCAAGATATGATCAATGAGGTGGATGCTGATGGCAATGGAACGATCGACTTTCCTGAGTTCCTCAACCTGATGGCACGTAAGATGAAGGACACGGATTCTGAGGAGGAGCTTAAGGAGGCTTTCCGTGTGTTTGATAAGGACCAGAATGGCTTCATTTCCGCGGCTGAACTCCGCCATGTCATGACCAACCTTGGCGAGAAACTGACAGACGAGGAGGTTGATGAGATGATCCGTGAAGCCGATGTCGATGGTGACGGTCAAATCAACTATGAAGAGTTTGTGAAGGTGATGATGGCTAAGTGAGCTGCCATTCTGAAGCTAGTTCTCTCCTGATGGTAGTAACTAGTTTAGCCTTGAAAACTGACAGCATTTGGTATCTGTTGTTTGTTTTCTTCTCAGGGATGTTCGGAATTTCGTTTGTATTTGTTGGCAGTTGTATTATCTTTGTACGATGTTGCTTCCCTTCCAAATTGAGATGATGAATTTGTTGTAGCTTATGGTATTCAGGTGCAGGAATATCTGATTTTTGTTTGTGTTATCAACTTCTTGAGGTACAGGGTTTCCGAATGGTTTCGCAATAATGTTCTAGATGCTGTAGAACTTCTGTACTCTGATTTTAGGTCTCGTTTGACGTAGGAAGTTTGTCCAAATCCTGTGAGAACTGAATTATTTCCTTTGAAATTCTTATCAGAATCTCGCATTCCAATAGACGCTTTGTCATATTTTTCAAAGTGAGGGAGATGTTGTTTTGTCTGAAAAGTTGACTGCAGATCTCATGATTGTACATTAGGTCGAAAGTGCGATTTTGCCAGTCTTCATCCATACTTTTCTTCCCTTCTTGCCTTTTCTCTTTTCGAAAGATCGATCTGTGCAATTGATTTTATATCTTATCAATTTAGTATAGTTCTTCTGTCCTCGAAGCTTTCAAGATTTAAAAATCCGCCATTCGTTTTAAATTGGAAAATGAAAAAGGCAATGCAGGAATTCGCATTGGCTCTCTTGTTTTCTAAGAACTGTTGCTAGAAAACGACAATTACAAATTTTTCTTCGTACAAAAAGAGGGAAGAAATCTCAAGCAAGGATTATTCAACAAGGAATTTGTCAAATCGATCGTGTCATGTCGACTGAATCTTCTGAGGACTGCCCACCCAAGTTTTTGTGCCCAACAAAATCAAAAGTAACTTTTCAAGGGTCAGAGATCGCAGTTCCTTTAAACATGGACAAACTAAAGAAATAATGACATGAATACTAGATTATTCAATCAAGATATAAGATAAAACCTTCACTAAAAAATTGAAGTAAGAGGAAAACCAATTTACTTAGTCCTTTACAATAGTTTTAGAATCTAATTTATTTGTATATTACATTCCTCTCTAATTTATTCCATCTTTTTCTGTAAAAAGAAATACTCACTCTTCTGATTCGCACAAATCCACTCATATTTCTGAAGAGTGGGTACGTACATTTTCTCAATTCCATTGCTTCCTTAATCTACATAACAAGTACTAAAAGAAAAGCAGTGGAGCGAATTCATCCCAGTTCTCAATAGGAAAAGGCGGCCGGCATCTATCCTTCTCTCGCAGTAGAAGAAAAGGAAAGGAAGAAAAGGGAGAAAGCATCTTAACAAAAGTAGATTCCCAGTAGGATTATGAAATGCGCAAACTTTCATGGGTTGCCAGTGCATCGGACTAGATTAACTTCACGCATCATCATCTTTATCCTTGATAGTGTATCAGATCAGGAACTGCATGCAACCAGCTTTTAGTCACACAATACATGCACTGTGCATGCAGTGCAGTGCAGTTGGAGGCTTGGCAGAATAATGGGCATCTCATGGCTAAAGCAAAAATCTATCTGCTTCTGCTCTTTTATTTTGGAAGACAACTGTACTACTGCTCTCCCTATGGTCTCATGCCACTGTGCAAAGGCTGGGAGGTTAACCTGAATCCATAAGCTACCCGTGCCCAACTTCTCAGCTTCCTATCTAACCACGTCAAAGAAGAAAAAGAAGGAAAAATTCCTATCTAACCTGCCCTAGTTTGACATCTACAAGTCCAGCTAGCTAGATACAACAGCACCATATATTAGTCCTACTTGAGCGGTAAAATGAATAAATATTATTGTACTCCTACTTTGTTAGAGTTTTGTATAGGGCTATTTAGACTTATGTGACAGGCACAGAGACGATGAAATGGATGACAGTGTGTTGAAGTCAAAAGCATGAGGCCCGGAGATTCAAACATGGGTAGTTTCTCCTTACAAGCTAGAACCCATCCCTGGACAGCAACATATACTGCAGGAGCTAAAATAACATGTATGTACCCAAGCAAACAGTCGTACGTAGTTTGGTCTCGTAATTACTGCTCCGAGAATAACATCGCAGCAGTAATTTCACACGAAATAGTTCAATCCCCGCACGATGAATCAAAAGAAAACAAAAATCCCACGTTCCAAACGGGACCTAAGCATTCTGTTTTGATTGGTCAGACTATCTGCATATGCTGTTCATGCTGTTCGAACGGGACGGTAGAGTGCACGAGTCCCCGCGGCCCGGCGCGCCGCTCCCCTCCGACCCCGAGAGCTCGGTGCACTCGATCCTGCTCGTCCTCGCCCTCCGCTTCACGCGCAGGTGTGTCCCCCACGACACCACGCGCCTGTACACCCTCTCGACGGCGGCCCTGCCCTGGCGGTGGCGCCCCCACCCGGCGCTCTCGAGGGTGCCGTGCAGCTCGGACGCCACCTCCGCCATCGCCGGCCGGCGCTCCACGCTCTCCGACACGCACCGCGCGGCCACGGCGAGGACACGCGCGACCGAGGCCTCTGCCGCCGCGCCCCGCGGCGCGGCCACCCTCCCGTCGAACACCTCGCGTGCCGCGCCGGCGCCGATCAGCGGCACCGCCCAGGCGACGACGGACGACGGGGAGGCGTTCATGTCCATCACCTTGCGCCCGCTGATGAGCTCCAGGAGCACGACGCCGAAGCTGAACACGTCGCTCTCCGGGCCCAGGCGGCCGGGCTCCGTGTAGCACGGGTCCAGGTACCCCATCGTGCCAGCTGGCACCGGAGCCGGTGCCGGGGTCTTCCCGGGAGCACCGCGCGCGCCTGCGGCGTCGGTGGGGACCGTGACCGCGAGGCTGAAGTCTGCGAGACGGGCGCGGCCGTCGCGGCCGAGCAGGATGTTGGCCGACTTGAGGTCCCGATGTATGACGCGGGGCTCGGCGCCGTGCAGCGCGCGCACGGCGCGCGCCACGTCGAGCGCGATCTCGACGCGGCGCGGCCACGGCGGCGGCCTCGGGGACCGGTGCAACAGGTCGTGCAGCGAGCCGTTGGGCATGTACTCCATGACGAGCAGCGGCGGCGGCTGCGCCACCCTCGACCCCGCCAGCGCCGGCACCGCCACGCCGACGAGGTTGACGATGCCCGCGTGGTGGTGCGCCGACGTGAGCACCGCGATCTCGTTGGCGAGCTTGGCCTCCCCCTGCGGGTGCGACGCCTTCTTGACGGCGACGGTGATCCTCCTGCCAGTGCCGCCGCCCCTGAGCCTGGCCCTGTACACGCAGCCATGGCTGCCCTTCCCGACGACGTTCTTGGCCGCGAAGCCGCCCGTCGCCGCCTCGATCTCCTCGTACGAGAACTCCTTCATGGCTACGTGCTCTTGGCGTGTTGTGTTCTTGGTGTAATGGCAGTGCAATGCAATGCCGTGTGTGAGTGGAGTCTAACAGCCTAAGCCTGGGGGTTGGAGGTACGTAAAAGCAGTAGCAACTAGGCAGGGAATAAAGGAAAAAGAAGAGGCAAAGAAAGGTAAAGGCATAGATCAAAGGTGATAAAGTTGGTGATTACAATTTCTAGAGAGAGAGTGTGTGTCTTTGTGTGTTTTTAGAGAGAGATGATGATGCTTTTGCTTGGTCCCCTAAAGAACGAAATTTGTCTTCTCAAGGAGGAAACAAGCTTAACAGACCAAGAAAGCTAAAATGGATTACTTGCTGTCTCTCTCCTCTTGTTCTCTCTCTCTCTCTCTCCTCTTTCTCTCTCTATTTTCTAAGGGAATCTCTCCTATCTACTGTTTAAAAGTAAAAGGGTGACACACGGGCGTCGAGGTTTGAGTCGTTTAGGAGTGGCTGTGCTGGGTACAAGATCTTCGCAGCAACCCAACAAAATCAGCAACAGAGAATGTCTATTCGTCAGTACAGAATGTGGGCTGCTCGGATTTGTTTTGATGGCGTGGATGTATCATATGTCCTTGTTGGGACGCCCCCACCTGACTGCACTGCGATAGGGAAGAACTGACTGGCTTTAGGTTAGTTTGGTTTGGTTCGGTTGTTGTAATATTCTGCGTAGCCGTCACAATCGGACGGCCTAACCGCGCCATGTACGAACAGAGGACAGTCATGAAAAAGCTTATGGCGGTCGCTATAGATTCGGACTGTTTTGTTCCAACTCATCAGAGAACTATGAAAGTTCGTCATGTATCGGACGAAAATGCGAATTGATGAAAATTCCGCGAAAGTCAAACTTAAAAGTTGTGAACAAAGACGGTCTATTTCTTAATCAACTAAGATTTAATTAAATTTCATTTGACGCTCTTAAGTGTTGAATTTTGATCTGATGACTATAGAAGAATAAGGAAAATTATAAAGCTATATAAAAATAAAATTAAGTTGTGAACCCCTACAAAAGACAAGCACAAGAAATTAGACTAAAAATTATATTAAAGTTTGCTAATATTGCAAACTACTTCGAACTGTAATTTTAGGCTTCATGTTGCACTGCTTGAGGTGACTGAGATCTATCCATTTCTTAGTCAACTAAGAATTAGAAAAAGTGTTCAAACAATTGTTGGAAAATTTGAAGATCCAGCTCAATCTTATTTGGGGGATAAAAACGACAATAATTTAATGAGGTTCATGTTAAGTGCATTTCTTTTGTATCTTGCATAATTGATTGAGTCAGATCTTATAAACTTTCATAGATGTAGGGCATACCCTCACCTGCTATATCTAGTTGTATTCTATCTCTTTGAAACTTCTAAATTGATTAAAATATATATAAACTTTCACTAAATTAACATTTTCACCTAACATTTCACCGAATAAGTAAACCCTATATAAGTTGGTTACGTTTAATTTAGGGTTGAATAACTTTTTTTAGACAATGGAAGGATCATTCCTTCGACTTCTGCATCATATGATGCACACAACCTAGTTTTATTTAAGTGATGCTCAAGGCAACGAGACCAAAATCGACTTACAAATGGCAACAAATGCCGCTTGTAACCAGCATGGACGAAGAAATCACGCCACTGGTAGTGTGATGAGTCGAAGATATGCTACTCTTACAACCAACACAGCCACCTAAACGATACTAGAACAGAAAAGGAACAATGCTTCAAGACGACAACGCCTTCGTGAAGAAAACGACACTTGTGTGCCATTGCTGGATCCATCCAATGAAGGACAAATCAAGGTTTTTCACCTTAGAGAATAGGTACCGTTGCTTCAAAGACAACGCGTTCAAGAAAAGGACGACACATATGTGCCACTGTTGTTGGATCCATCTAACTACGGACAAATAGAAGGTTTTGACCCTAAAGTTCCGGTATTTGCCATCTAGAGCAATGCTGCCGAGACGCAGCCCTAGCCGAATCCCCAGTTCCGTCAATACAGATTATAGTCGTATCGCATCAAGCGGAACACACCTACATTCCACACTTAATCCTACATAACTCTTATTGGTTTGATGGGTCAATCCTCAAATCCACCCATTAGCCCTGAATCAAAAAGCACCGGTCGGAAAGCTAACCCTACTTGCTATGAATTCCTCCCTCCACGGCTAGCATACATGTGTACCGGTCGCAATGTACTATATACACATGGCCCGTGTCGGTGTAAAACTGTAATAGTCTATATTCTTTGCTCCAACTCCAAGTCATGATCTCATGACCTTGATGCTCCTCCTCTCCTCTCTTGTTTAATCGTTACCAAAACCGAATACCCACCTCACCTAAACCAACGCATCTTGGCGCCGGTTGCGATAAAGATGACAGATAAAAGTCTTCCGCCGTTCATTTTCAATCACCGGCGAAAAACCCCAACACATAGGATAATTTGACTGTTCATAATGTGGCGCGCGGTGGCCAGAATGGACGCTTTCTATAGTTGAAGCACCATCCAACCAATCAACGCAGCAGTGAGGGGGCAATTTCATGTCGGCTTGCAAACCGTCATGCATGTTTAACCAGATCGAAGAATCAGAATACCGATCCCTAGTTTTTTCCGGCACCGACAGGTGAATGGTTCACGTGCATATACGGATCATGGTAATCTGCAACTGCAATGCTAGCTTGATCACTAGTAGTACAGTACTTGTCCAGGTTGGTTGTTCTGACGAATAGAAGATCGCAGCGATCACCACGCTGCTAAAGAGAAGATCGCTTCTCGAGATCGAAAGATGGCTTTGCGCTCGACCGTGATGATGCGTTTCACGAAGCAAAGCAAATTAGCAGCAAGCAAACGAGCTGACGATGAGTAGGACTTGGCACCTGGCACCAGGCGATCGATCATTATAATCATTGCGAGAAGAAGCGAGCATGTCGCCGTTTGATTACTACTCCTACTTACAAGTAGTCTTCTGCGTCATAATTCTGTCTTCCACTCCACGACGTACATACGCTTGCGACCAACGGGCATCATTGCGGCAGCAACGGCGTCGGAGTTTTGGGAGGATTACTGGTGGTGATGAGGACGGTGCTTTTGCGCGTGGTGGAGTGGAGTTGGTTGAGACGAAATGAAATGGTTGGGGTGGGTGCGTGCATGACGAGCTAAGAGAATTTCTTTGGTGTCTTGCTGTTTGGCCAAGTGTGCATCATTGACGAAAGGATTGGCGCCGCATGCATGCGCACGCATGGTAGCTAGGCAGGCAATCAGACGAGGCAAGCAAGCGTTCTATATGATGCCCTGTTTTTTAGGCAAGATAGACGGGATTAGGTACCGGATGGTCTCACCCGGTCGCCCTGATCTATATATCTGACAGGAATACTCTGCCGTGCCGTTCAAACGTGTCGTTCGTGGACATTTGTTTAAGCCATCTCCAGCTCGACCCAAAACCGTATCATCATAGGTGCATATGGTGACTGTCATTTGACTTCGGAGGCCGCCTTTTGTTTTTGTTTTACACCAAAGACCAGATTTTGTCCAGCTTTTATAAGAAAGCAGAGCTTCTCTGAGGTGTATGCCAGATTATTAGACAGTAGAGCACAAAAGATTTTAACCCGTCTTCTGCAAATGTTACAAGACACTAGCTCGTTATGCTCTCAGTTAGGACGATACCAATTTTTACATAGAAAACTTTTATAGAAAGAAACCATAGAAAACAACGGCGATTTTCTACAAACAGAATGGACTTACAATGAATCATCTATATATATATATATATATTAGTTGTATAGAATTAATTCGAGTTGAATACGAAAACATATCCGATAGACTGACCTGTCACCAGAATTTGGATCGTATATCTCGTCGCTCTCATGAGAAGAGAAAACTGTCAAAAACTCTACGAAGGTACGTCAGCGCTCACATGCACATATACCAACTGACGCTAGTGCAAGCAGGAACTCGTGAATCTGCCTTAAACTGCTCTACTCTAGTCTAACCGGTTCGACGCAGCTGTGCACCACTTGGTCTTGCCGATTGGCAGCAACGGAGTGAGGTCGACAGACACGGCTCTTGCTTCTTGGTCCATGGAGCAACCAGTACGGTCGTTTTCGCTGCATATCCGTTGATCATCGTGCCCGCGTTGCGTGGAGTTGGTGGTTGAAAGCTTCAAGATATACATGTATGTCTGTGAAGTTGACGTTATCTGACCGACCCGTGACATATAAAAACAGGAGGTGCATGGTATATATGGGCTGACAGGATCATGGCGATGCCATGTCTAACGAAGACCATGTTTCGTTTATTTTTGTCGAGAGATATCTCGCCAAGACTGAAGGAAAGTACGTAAGAAATGGGTAGAATGAAGATGATGTGGACAAGGAGAAAGAGAAAGCTCATCGGCTGCTGTTGGGGCTGCCTCGTTTCTTTAGAAAGATGCTCCGAATTCGTATTAGTCGCCATGGATAAGATATAAGTATAGGTACCGAGCTTATATTGAAGATTCTAGGCAAATCACGGCGAAGGATGTTAGAATACGAAGCACTTTATTGATTATTCTATTCCACAAATAAACCATGATAATAAACCACTTGGGACGTCATCATACATTCACGAACAACATATTTAACATATTTTCTGTTAGAATTAATGGGCCTAAAGCCCAGGTTCCAATTAATTCCTGGAAAATCTCAAAGGCCCATTTGGTTGGATGGCATGAGTGGAAGTTTAGTCCCATATTGCTAGTGGAGGTGGGGGGGAGACCAACTTATAAGGAGTTGTGTTGCCCACCTCCTTGAGGCTTGAGAAGAGGACTAGTTCACGCGCACTCCTCCTCCGCCGCCCGCCACGTCGCGCGCGGCGTCGTGTTTCGTGATCGAGCCGAGTGTCGCCGTCTCCGTTCCTTTTGCTGCCGCTGTTTACAGGTCTCTCCCATCCCGGCGACCGCGTACACGGCCGCACGGGAGAGCAGGCCTCCGGAACCCCGCCTCTCGAGAACCTGTACCGGGTGAGGGGCGATAAGGTTTTTGGGGAGCGTCTCGGCGCGACTGCTCACGATCTGCTTCCTCGTCTACGTCGGCGACCGCACGGCTATCTCGACCGGTTTGCTTCCTCGACGACCGCACGGCTGCTTCGACTACTTCCTCGTCGTCGGACGACTACTTCGACTACGAGGGCTTCATCACCATGGCTTCTGACGCCAACACTGCATCGTACGCCGCGGCTATCCCGACGTACGTTTCTTGAGTTTATGCTTTGCTTTTGATGCAAATGAGATAGGGGTTTTAGCCTCCTGTTTACCTCTGAGTAGCGTATCTAGTGCGCCTGAGTTGGCTCATTCTGTTTATGGCTATGTCATGATATGTTTCTGCATTAGGTTAATTCGAAAATTGCTAATTATTTCAACAATCCAAAAACCTTATTTGTTTAGGCAATTTTCGACTGCTGGTTTCGCTGCGTCACTGAAACCGAACCCGTTTACGGGTGTGCATTTTAAGAGATGGCAGACTAAAACCATCTTGTGGCTCACCGCTATGAACGTCAACTGGGTGGCCAGTGGCAAACCTGAAGGCCTTACTCCTGAACAGGAAAAGGCATTCAAGGATGCCACTGTTCTCTTTGTGGGTGGCGTTATAAGCGTGATCGGAGACAAGTTGGTAGACGCGTATTTACATATACGTGATGCCAAAGAACTGTGGGATGCGCTCGAAGCTAAGTTCGGCGCAACAGATGCTGGCAGTGAATTGTATGCCATGGAGCAATTTCATGACTACAAGATGGTTGAGAACCGTTCTGTAGTCGAGCAGGCTCATGAGATACAGTGCATTGCAAAGGAGCTCGAACTTCTCAAGTGTGTTTTACCCGACAGGTTTGTTGCGGGGGTGTATTATTGCTAAGCTTCCTCAGTCTTGGAGGAACTTTGCCACTTCACTGAAACACCAGAGCAAGAGATTTCTGTTGAGAATCTCGTGGAGTCTCTGGATGTGGAAGAGAAGGCGAGGGCAAAAGACACACACACTAAGGGAACCGAGGGACAGTCCAGCGCCAACATGGTGCAAAAGAATGCCCACAAGTTCAAGGGAAAGTTCAAAGCCTCTCAGACTGCCAACTTCAAGAAGAAGAAGCCAGACAAGGACAACAAGCCTTGCTATGTGTGCGGTGAGGTTGGTCACTGGGCAAGTCAATGCAAACACCGTAAAGGCAAGAAAGGCCTCAAGGACAGAACTCTAAGTCTGTCAATGTGACTGTCAGCAACAATGAAGCTAGAGCAACCGGTATGGTAATTTACCTACTGTACTCTCTGTGAGTCAGTCCACTGATTGGTGGATTGATACCGGTGCTAATATTCATGTATGTGCTGACATATCCTTGTTCTCTTCTTACCAGGCCGCTCGGGATTCCACCGTCCTAATGGAGAATGGGTCACATGCTTCTATTCGTGGTGTTGGCACGGTAGATCTGAAGTTTACTTCGGGGAAGATCGTGCAGCTGAAGAACGTGCAGCATGTCCCTTCGATGAATAAGAATCTCGTTAGTGGTTCCCTTCTCTGTAAAGAAGGGTTTAAGTTGGTGTTTGAGTCCAATAAAGTTTGTCGTGTCTAAGTATGGACTTTTTGTTGGTAAGGTTATGAGTGCGGAGGTCTGTTCCGCCTTTCTCTATGAGATTTCTGTAATAAGGTCGTGAACCATGTTTGCTCTAGTGTTAATGAAACTGGTGTTTGGCATTCAACACTTTGTCACATTAATTTTGGTTGTATGACGCGGCTTGCTAGCTTGAATTTAATTCCGAATTCACCTCAGTCAAAGGCTCTAAGTGTCAAGCTTGTGTGCAAGCTAAGCAGCCTCGTAAGCCTCATAAGGCCGCGGAGGAAAGAAACTTGGCACCTTTGGAGCTCATACATTCAGACCTTTGTGAGATGAATGGTGTGTTGACTAAAGGTGGAAAGAAATATTTCATGACGTTGATCGATGATTCCACTAGATTTTGTTATATATATCTCTTGAAAACCAAAGATGAGGCTCTACACTACTTTAAAATCTATAAGGCAGAAGTTGAAACTCAACTTGAAAGAAAAATCAAAAGGCTTCGGTCAGATCGTGGTGGAGAGTACTTTTCGAATGAGTTCAACCTATTCTGTGAGGAACATGGTATAATCCATGAGAGGACGCCTCCCCATTCACCTCAGTCAAATGGGGTTGCTGAGAGGGAAAAACCGTACTCTAACTGATTTGGTTAATGCCATGTTAGACACTGCGGGTTTATCCAAGGCATGGTGGGGGGAGGCGATTTTGACTTCATGTCATGTCCTAAATAGAGTTCCTACAAAGAATAAGGAGATTACTCCTTTTGAACAGTGGGAAAAGAAAAGATTAACACTCTCTTACCTACGCACTTGGGGTTGCTTGGCCAAAGTAAATGTGCCAATAACCAAGAAGCGTAAGCTTGGACCTAAAACCGTTGATTGTGTCTTCTGGGCTATGTTCATCATGGCATCGGTTATAGATTTCTAGTAGTGAAATCTGAAGTACCTGACATGAGAGTCGTACCATCATGGAGTCTAGAGATGCCACATTCTTTGAGGATATTTTTCCTATGAGAGATATGTCTAGCACTTCTAGTCAGGAATCTGAGTTAACTCCGGCACCTTCCATTCCAATGGAATATCTTGAACATACACATGATGAAAACTATGAGAAGATAGACAATGAAGCTCCTACAAGGAACAAGAGACAAAGGACTTCAAAGTCTTTTGGTGATGATTTCATTGTATATCTTGTGGATGACACTCCCAATACGATTTCAGAAGCTTATGCATCTCCTGATGCAGACTACTGGAAGGAAGCAGTCCGCAGCGAGATGGATTCCATCATGGCTAATGGGACATGGAGATCACTGATCGTCCTTATGGTTGTAAACCTGTAGGATGTAAGTGGGTGTTCAAGAAAAAGCTTAGGCCTGATGGTACAATTGAAAAGTACAAGGCACGGCTTGTGGCCAAGGGTTATACCCAAAAGGAAGGCGAAGATTTTTTTGATACTTACTCACCTGTGGCCAGACTGACCACCATTAGAGTACTACTTTCGCTGGCTGCCTCACACGGTCTTCTCGTTCATCAAATGGACGTTAAGACGGCTTTCCTAAATGGAGAGTTGGACGAGGAAATTTATATGGAACAACCAGATGGATTCGTAGTAGATGGTCAAAATAAAAAAGTGTGTAAGCTATTGAAATCTTTGTATGGCCTGAAACAAGCACCCAAGCATGGCATGAGAAGTTCGACAAGACTTTAACGTCCGCTGGGTTCGTTGTTAATGAAGCTGACAAATGTGTGTACTATCGCTATGGTAGGGGCGAAGGAGTTATTCTGTGCTTGTATGTCGACGACATACTGATTTTCGGAACCAACCTCAAGGTGATTGAGGAGGTTAAGACCTTCTTATCTCAGAGTTTTGAGATGAAAGATCTTGGAGTAGCTGATGTTATCTTGAACATCAAGCTGTTGAGAGATGATGATGGTGGAATTACACTGCTGCAATCCCACTATGTGGAAAAGGTTTTGAGTCGCTTTGGCTATTCAGATTGCAAACCTTCTCCAACACCTTATGATCCTAGTTTGATTCTTCGAAAGAACAAAAGAATAACTAGAGATCAGCTGAGATACTCTCAAATTATTGGTTCGCTTATGTACTTAGCTAGCGCAACCAGGCCTGACATCTCGTTTGCTGTGAGCAAACTAAGCCGTTTTGTTTCCAATCCGGGAGATGATCACTGACGTGCTCTTGAGAGAGTAATGCGCTATCTAAAAGGCACTGCGAGCTATGGTCTTCACTATACCGGGTATCCAAGGGTACTGGAGGGATATAGTGATTCAAATTGGATTTCTGATGCTGATGAGATCAAGGCCACGAGTGGATATATGTTCACTCATGGAGGTGGCGCTGTTTCATGGAAGTCTTGCAAGCAGACCATCTTAACGAGGTCAACAATGGAAACAGAACTCACAGCACTGGATACGGCCACTGTCGAAGCAGAATGGCTTCGTGAGCTCCTAATGGACTTGCCGGTGGTTGAAAAAACCAATACCGGCGATTCTTATGAACTGTGATAATCAAACTGTGATTGTTAAAGTGAGCAGTTCGAAGGATAACGCGAAGTCTTCCAGACATGTAAAGAGAAGATTGAAATCTGTAAGGAAATTGAGAAACTCCGGGGTGATAGCTTTGGATTATGTCCAAACAGCTAAGATCTGGCAGATCCTTTTACAAAAGGGCTATCAAGAATGGTGATAGACACTGCATCTAGGGAGATGGGTATGAGACCCCACGTGAGTTACCATGGTGGTAACCCAACCTATGTGATCGGAGATCCCGTGAATTAGGACCTGGGAAACAAGCTATTGGTTAACTGGAGGAGAGTGACCTACTAACCTACTCCGTTGATGATGCAACACTCTCGCAATCTGTATGGCAGGTTGATTTTATCTTAATGTGTTCTGTGGCTTTTACAAGCAAAAGACGCTGTCCTACAGAGCAGTCTTAAAAAGAACGCACCTATGTGAGCCCGACTGCTGGTCACAGTCTATGAGATGAGGGTGATCTCTAGCAAGCTCATGAATAGGCCCAGGAGTGAGACTTATATGCTCCATCCGCGGGATAGCCTACGACAGCCTAGTACTGGTAGGACATTAGGTGAAACTTGTTCACGCAAAACTGACAATTCAAGGCATAGTCCATTGTTCAGTTGTGAGCAAGCGTATCTTCATGTTCTAAGTGGATGTTCAACCTTAATCGGTCTCCACTGAAAACACTGGTATATCAAAGCAGTGTATTGGAACAAAAGGCAATCAAATGTGCCTCCGAGATCTGGTGGGGGATTGTTAGAATTAATGGGCTAAAGCCCAGGTTCCAATTAATTCCTGGAAAATCTCAAAGGCCCATTTGGTTGGATGGCATGAGTGGAAGTTAGTCCCATATTGCTAGTGGAGGTGGGGGGAGACCAACTTATAAGGAGTTGTGTTGCCCACCTCCTTGAGGCTTGAGAAGAGGACTAGTTCACGCGCACTCCTCCTCCGCCGCCCGCCTCGCCACGCCACGTCGCGTCGCGCGGCGCGCGCGTCGTGTTTCGTGATCGAGCCGAGCCGAGCTAAATCTGTGCGTGAATTTTTTGCCACTCGGGACAGAGTTTTTGCATGAGTTGTTAACGGACGCGTTACCCGTGCTTATCGGATCGTGGGACTGTTACCGACTCGAACGTGGAGTCGTGTGTCCCCACGTCCTAACCCCGAGCGGCTATATGAGGAGGAGCTGCAACCCTAGCCGTCACGCTCAGATTGCATCTGCTTCCTCGTGCACACTTTCCACAGCCGCCGTCTCCGTTCCTTTTGCTGCCGCTGTTTACAGGTCTCTCCCATCCCGGCGACCGCGTACACGGCCGCACGGGAGAGCAGGCCTCCGGAACCCCGCCTCTCGAGAACCTGTACCGGTGAGGGGCGATAAGGTTTTTGGGAGCGTCTCGGCGCGACTGCTCACGATCTGCTTCCTCGTCTACGTCGGCGACCGCACGGCTATCTCGACCGGTTTGCTTCCTCGACGACCGCACGGCTGCTTCGACTACTTCCTCGTCGTCGGACGACTACTTCGACTACGAGGGCTTCATCACCATGGCTTCTGACGCCAACACTGCATCGTACGCCGCGGCTATCCCGACGTACGTTTTCTTGAGTTTATGCTTTGCTTTTGATGCAAATGAGATAGGGGTTTTAGCCTCCTGTTTACCTCTGAGTAGCGTATCTAGTGCGCCTGAGTTGGCTCATTCTGTTTATGGCTATGTCATGATATGTTTCTGCATTAGGTTAATTCAAAAATTGCTAATTATTTCAACATTTTCCCTAAAAGAGCATATTCAACATATACACTATATATGTGCACTAACAGAATCATAATATCTATTTCATGCATAATCAGGACCATCACGTGAAACATATGTAAATAACTAACAAAATATCCATGTTTTACTACGGATAAAAAAGACATATAACCGATCTTGTTAATTTATTAGTGTTGTGCTTGATCTATGGCCTTACACCGCGGCCTTGGCTCCACAGCCATACATACTTTGCTCTATTTTTATTACATATATTTGAAGAGGTGATTAAGTTAGTTTGTTACAGGGAAACTTTATTTTATTTCGTTAGTTAGTTTCTTGTTTTTATTAGAGATTTTATAGGACAATGGGACCTGTGGATGAAACACGACCATCAACAACTCCCATTTATATAGTAAAGATTACATGGGTTTTGGCCATATCAACAAAAGATTGTAGAATTTGTCTGTGCCAGCGAGATGCCGCAAAGGCGCTGTAAACGTGACACGGAAGTCGATGCTAATGTGAACAAAAATAGAACACCTTATCTAGAAATAAAACACAGAAGAGTAACAAAAAAAAATCTAAATTGCTCATGTAAATTAACAGGTCGTTGACCTACTCACTACTGACGATATGTTAAAAGAGAGAGGAGAGTGAGAAGTGGTAAAAAGGCGAAGGTGTTTTCCTTAGGCCTAGGCCACGGACTCATCACTCCTTCATGTCTAGCTTCCTCTAGTTTGTGTTGAGTTTTTGTCATAAATTCAAAGGCATTTGTCAAGAGCTAAGACGGAATCCTATAGCAGCCAACCAAATGAGAGTCCTGTTTATCCGGTGTCATCTGGGTAATTTCTACGCGTGAATCGGCTAAGTAGTTTGGGACCGGGCCTAGCAACAGGTCTTCTTCAACCTCTTGAGCCGATGTGTTGCTACCGCCGCCCATGAGTTAGGGTTCAAGGGTGGGGGGTCGCTGTCGTTGGAGAAGAAATTGTGCTCTCCGAACCTAGAGGTGTGGTCAAGGCAGCAGCAGACCGGTACAGACGTGGTGGATTAGAGCAAGGCGGTGTGGCAGCGCTGCAAGCCGCAGATAGGGTAGATAGATGGTAGGTCAATGTTGGAGGCTGGGTTAACATCGGAGATAGAGGCAGTGGTTGCACTCGTGAATCTATAGCCACTATATCTGTTGACATTATGTCGAATATGTGTACAAAAGGTTATGCATTGAAATTAGAGTCGTATTAGCGGATAAGGTTCATAGTGTTTGAGTCGAACATGTCTATAATCTAGACTGCTATATAATGGAGGCACCGCTTCTTGTAACAAGAGAGAGACTCAGACTAATCTGAGCTAGCGAACAGACGATGGTCAGATCGGTCCCTAGATCTTAAGTACATAGGAGATTCTGATTAGCCACACCTTATCTTGAAAGGATGAAACTTTGTAAAATCGCGCACACTGTTTCATGAAAAACATCATTTAAGAAAAGACAAATTTGTATGGTACCGTCTGAGGTTGTAAATAATCTACAAATACTTCCATTAGCGTTGTTCGTAAAATTGCTCATCGTTGAATACCACGGAAAGCACGGGTCCAGTTTGCTGTATAAGTTGGAAAAGAAAGAAAAACGCACTTTCGGAGGTTCGATCAACTAACCGGAGGAGAGTGAACTTGAAAAAGAGAATCCAGAGGAGAGTGAAGGAATATCAGGCCCAAGTTAGCCCGCGCGAAGATGTGTTTTGCATGAACTGACAACCGATTGTCTAAAGCAATTAGGGAAAGGAGGACTTCAATGTTGTAGAGTTCTTTGTAGCACAATTGATCCATCACCAGCCCCCATCCTACTCTAGTCCAGGTGTCGAAAACGAGCCGTACCGAAGAGCCCACGTACGTTTTCTTATTTCCGCAGCCCACGGTGTGACTCGAGCTGCGAAGCGGAGAACCGAGTTGAAGCCCATATGTCTATCTATCTATTATTACACTCTCTAATAATTTTCACGTTAATTGAAGAAAAAAGTTTCGTAGACTCCAAGTTGAATACAACTCTAACAAGACTCCAACCTGAATACAACTCTAGCAAGTTGATTTGTACCCAAATACAACTCTGATTAAAGAAAGACTCTAAATTGAATACAACTCTAGTAAGACTCCAAGCTGAACACAACTCTAGTAAGACTCCAAACTGAACACAACTCTAACAAGTTGATTTATACCCAAATATTTTTGTATATATTTGTAAATTTGGAATTAACAATTGTAGCTAAGTACAACTCCCGTAATTTCGAATTAACAATTGGGTGCTAGGTATATGTTGGTTGTTGAGCCATTCAATCAACCACGAACTATCTTAGCTGCAGCGTGGATACATGCACGCATCGGGACATGCCATGTCCTATCGCAGTAGCCCGTGCAATTGCACGGGTTGACGACTAGTTAAGTGTAGTACCACATCAACAGTTGAAGGTAGTTAACTAACCACATCTAGATCTGCTAAACATCTCTTTTTCCTTAGGAAAGTGAGGGTTTCCCGCCTCACCTTTTGGATCTCGATCATTGTTCTCTCTACCTCCGATCACCGCTCTAGCGCTGCGAGGCGGGGAGAAATCTTGTCACATCCTAATTTTCTAAAACCCAAAAATTAGGGCTTACAAAAACTTTTTGTGCTAATAAGTGAGATCATCTCTGTTTTCGCCAAAATATTCTTATACCAAACCTTAGCATGATCACATATACGCGTATACGCCACGTGTGATCGTGCTCTTCTTTTCGCATTTGGATTTTCTCGGTGTTCTTGGAGTATGGCATATTTTAGAAAGTATGTGCATCTAAAACTAAATCAGTACCTGGCATAAACCCATATACCGTATGCACCCGAAACCTATAAGAGCATATCTTGCGTATCGCGTATACCGCATACGCATATACGTTAACCCTAGAATCCTCTTCCTCGACAAATCAACAAAACCTATCAGTAAGGTCTAATCTCTGAATAATCGATCCACATGTCCTGACCCCTCCTTATTCCCAACACAACATGTATATAACTCTTCCTCAAACCCTACCTCGATATATACACCATAAACGCAAACCCAAATGTCGCTCCTTTCGACGAAGCGACACACCCATAAAAGCACAATCCGACTCCAGAACTCCGAACAATATGCTATGGGCTCCGTAGACCTGATCCCGCCACACACGCACTACTCTTGATTAAACCCTAATGGGAGAACCCACCCCAATTCAACACCTACACCGTATACGCCAATATACCTACGGCACCATACAACCGAGAAGCCCCGAGCCAGGGCAGTGTGACGTACCCGGTTTTAGGGCCGGATACGCCTCCCGTGATTACTGTACTGGTCCCTGGATCAGTAGCCAGTACACACAAGAACTTGATAATATTCACATACGATACCGAGTATTTTACACAGATAGACCCTTATGGTCATTATTCAACATCATAGCTGATTGGCTGAATAAAAGTAGCAGCGGAATAACAACAAAGCGTAGACAATAACCCATCAATATGCCCAACCCAACAGGCAACTGACTGGGGAGAACGTCCTAGCCCTCGGGGTCGCTGACATCGTCTTTAGAGCACCACTCTTCTTCTTCGTCTGGCCAAATCAACAAGCCAGGTGAGTACTTTGAATGTACTAGCAAGCATTTCCCACAGGAGAATTATACGACAATAATTCATGCAAGGTTCATAACAAAGGAGAGCTCTATCCTATATTGCAGGTTGTGCGGAAATATAAGTCTTCAATCTTAAATACGATAATAGATGTCAAAGCTATTTTGAAAACAATCACAGCCACAATTCTTAATCAACGGACGAGGTAGTCTCTGCTACCTCCCTTTTTCTTTTTCCTCAGCATGATAGCTCAACCTATCCATGCCTACCCTTTTTGGCTTTCGCTCGCACTACCCCGGGCAGTGTAGCTAGCCTTCTCTTCAGCAATTCCTAGCTACTGACCGGGTAGCGTAAATTGCCCTCTGTGGACACATCATGCCTACGTCCTTAATCCCTTTCCCCATCTTTCGCAAACAAAACTTAGTCTAACCAATGTGTGGCCTTGTTAGTTCATGTCCATAACCGAGGACGCGGCTATTCAATAGTTTTTAACACTCTGCAGAGGTTGTACGGCTTTACCCACAAGATGTAAATCACCCTTAATGCCGAGCGCTAATGGGTACATTTTCACGAGGTGTACTGGCAAGGTTATTACAACGAGACCCTTCGCCCATGTTCACACTAGAGCCGGACCCGCTAGGTGGGTAACCCAACTTTCGCATCCCGGATGTCGAAAATGGGACTCTCCACTTTTGTGTCGAACCATAATTTCACGTACTCGTGAGACCCATCGAGAGCTTTACCTCCACCGCGTGGAACTCATCGAGGGCTTTACCCCCACGTAGTCCCGTGAAGATCCTCTAGGGATCCCGGATCCACCTAGCACATCACCCTAACTTCCCACGGTTCCGAGCTCCAGCATTAGACGAGGTATCGAGTCAAGTCCTTCCCATAAAGGACATGTGGACGTACGATAGGGGGAACTGATTCAGCGGCACTTAGGTTCGGTCCTTAACTGATTCGAGCAGGACTCCATAACCAACCAACTCCTCAGGTAGCGACCGGCTACCTTACCATTCTTTTCCTCAAGTAGCAACCGGCTACTCTACCACCTCATAACACCCTTAGCATTCCTGCCTGAATCCAAATCCTCCAGCATTTCATGTGGATTTTGACAAAGATTTCCTTTGAAAAGATATTCCCCGGACTGTATAACCAATCCGAGGGTTTTGATCCCAACCCATCGTAACCGATAAAAAAAAGATTGGTTTTGACTATAGCAGGTCTAAGCTGGCTAAAGCCCATATCCCTATTTAGATTGTCGGTCGAACAATAACCGGCTAAGTATTCCTAGGGCTACAAGCATCGGATCTCAACCCTACCTCACATGCATCTACTCGGCATATCTATACTAACATAAATATCAGTGATATTAACATAGCATGCACTATTTGCAAACAAGATAACTAGGTTTTGCAAATATGGGATTTCAACATGATCAAGGTGGAATGCTTGCCTGGCAGTTCCGGTTCCTGTTCTTGTTCTGGATGTGGAGGTGACTCTGGATTCTCCCGGGGTACGTACGGCACTCCGTTCACTACACGTTGAAAGAGATCGGCGAATAAGAAGCAAGCGACGGAACTTCAAATAAAATCCAAGAACATGCATGAAAATCACATGAAATGACGATGTTTTTAATCGGGTAGAAGAAATCGTGTTATTAGGGTTATGTGTTCAAACTCCTACTCTTACGAATTCATAGATGCTAGTGATATTCTAACATGCTGGTGATGAAGAATATTTATTTTGACTATCTGGAAATTACATATATAGCGTATACGTGGTTCTAAAGAAAATGGAAATAATACCCTAAACTCTATTCCTACTGTTTGAATTCGAAATAATTTAAGTTTTGAAAATGTAATTGAACCAAAAGTTTCTAAATGCTTTTAACTTTCTGGAACCGAAAGAATTTCTCATAAAACCGGTCATTAGCACTCTGAACCGGTCGAACCGGCGGCACTGGACTCTGAACCGGGTTACTGGGTTAAATGCACTTTCGGACAGCTTCAATGCGCTTTCACTGCGCTGGACACGGTTAGGGTTTGGGGTGCTTTCCACTACCGAACACGGGGATAGATTAATTGCGCTATTAAATGGGGGAGGCGGTAACCTGTTCGGGTGGCGGCTTACCCGTTCGTGGACCTTACCCAAGGGACGGGCCCACGCGTCAGCTGCCTAGTAGCTTACCCATTTGGGTGGCCGCTGTACGGTTCTCTTGCCGCTCGGTATTAGGACAAGGCGGCGGCGGCGTCTCGGGTAGAAGAGCTACTGGCGGCGATGAGGTTCTTCGGGTTGGCTTCTAGTTGCGAGGGAGCTAGATGGGATCGGGTCGTCAGTCGGAGTCTCGGTTGACCCGGCACCCACGCCGACTTCGGCGTCTTCTCCACGGTCGCGGCGGGCTGTGGCGCGGGTGCTGCAGGCTGCGGCGTGATGGGCGTGGCTGCAGCCGGAGCCTCGATTGACTCGGCCCCCGTGGCCGACTCCGTGGCCACAGCAGGGACGGTTGGTGTCTGCGCGCTGGGCATGGCCGTAGTCAAAGTCAGAGAAGTCGACTCCGGCGGTGGGACCGGAGCCGGGGCCGTGGGTGTGCCGGTTGTGGAGTCTCCTTTATCGGAGAACTTCTTCTGGATTCTGCAACGTTAAAAACCAAATCGACTTCAGCATCTTCATCTTCGATCGGAGTACGAGGCAAGGCAAAAAACTCATACCTGGTGGTTGTGGGGATTGTCTTCTTCGGTTTCCCCGGGACGGGCGGACCCCCGGAGGAACTGGCGGGCGCCTGCCGAGGCGCAGCCGGCTTGGCAGCAGGAGCCGGAGCTTGAGCCGTGGGACCGGCGGGTACGGCTCGTGCCCGCTTGGCGGCCGACTCCGCCTCCATTTGCGGGGTCTTAGACCCGGAGGCGTCGTCTTCGCGCCTCCATTTGGTGGTCAGGGGGACCCCTTCCGACTCGGTGTCCGAGTCAACCTGGACGCCTCCCTCGGGGGCTTCCTCATTGACCTCCGCGTCGTCCAACGCATCCGGAGCCGAACTTTGCTCGGGGAGTGGCGGCATGGAGTTCAAGCTAAGGAAAGTCTGCAGCATTAAAAGACCCGGAGTTAGGAGGAACGAAAAGACAACAACATACAAGAACCCGACTCGGGATGTAAAACACTTACAGACGGCGGTGGGTTGGCGGTAGAAAAGGGAGTCACGTGTGGCGCCCTGGTGAGCCCGGTTCGCTCTTTGGTCAAGCTCTTCAGGAGTTCCATGAAAATGTCGTCCGGAAGCCCATTGACCGACACCCTGGTCGAGTCGTGTGCGCCCGAGTACTCCCACATCGGGTGCGCCCGAGCTTGAAGCGGTTGGATGCGCCGACTCAACCAGGTGGCGATGAGGTCGGTGCCCGTGAGCCCTTTCTCCTGGAGTCTCTGAATCCTCCTCAGGAGTCGGTCGATCTCAGGCATCTCCTCGCTGGAGGGCTTGGCGCTCCAACGCTTCCGCCACTCGGGGGGACCTTCGGTGTACGGGGGGAGCCCTTCGTGGCCAGTCGGCGTGCGCTCATCCGGGCAGTAGAACCACCCGTCCTGCCACTTCCGCACGGTGTCCGGAAGTTGCAGCTTGAAGTAGTGAGCGCCGGCCTTGACTTGGATGCCGGCTCCCCCGCAGACGGATAATCGGCCGCCGGCTTTGATGGGCTGCGCCTTCACCAGGAAGATCTTCTTCCACAACCCCCAGTGAGGCCGAGTCCTCAAATAACATTCGCACAGCGTGATGAAACACGCAATGTGCAGAATGCCATTGGGGCTCAGATGATGAAGCTGGAGGCCGTAGAAGAAGAGGAGGCCGCACACGAAGTCGTGTGGGGGCAGCGAGAGGCCCCGCTCGATGAATGGGACGATCATCACTCGTTCATGCGCGTGCAGGGCAGGCTTCTCCTCTTGGAACGGGGCCCTCCAGTTGTCGATGGAGCGGGACGGCAGCAGTCCCTCGCCAACGAAGCCCGTGAGGATCCGGTCGGTGACAACCGACGGGATCCAATCGCCCTTTTTTCACCCCTCAGAATGAGCGGCGGCAGCGGAGGAGGAAGCTTCGACCTTCTTGCCTTTGCCGGCGCGCGACATGGTCGAAGAGCTGAAGGACGGTGGCGAAGCGCGCGTTTTCTCTCGGGAAGAAAGGAAGCAGTGCGTTGTGGCGGAGCTCTGGAGGCAAAAGGCTTGGGCGCAAGGAAGACGAAGGCAGATGAGAAGTGCCGTCGTCCCGCACCCGCTTTTATAGCCGAGGGAGGCAAACCATCGGCAATCGTGCGTCCGACGTGGCGGCAAACCGCCGCGGCAACCGTCATGTAACATCCCCTATCTTGAAATAATATTGCTTGGGCATCATGGCATGGCATTGCATTACTTGACTTCAAACTTTGAACTAGAGTTTAAAAGAGGAAGGAAGGATGGAAACCTAATCGAAATTTTAAAGAAAATTTAAAGAACACAACATTTTAGTTGGAAACATGTGAATTGTGAAGTAACCTTCAAAGAAAAAAAGGGATAGGGAACTAATGAGGGATTTGAGCAAAAGTTGGATTTTGAAACCAATTAAATTGGAGCAATTTTGAAATCAAAAGGGGATTAGAAAGAAAAAAACAGAAAATGAAAAAATTAGAAAACCTAATCTATTTCTCTCCCCCCCCGGATGGGCCCCTCTCCCCGGCCCATTTCTCCCCACGCGCGGCCCACCCCGGCCTGCCCGCCGCCCCTCTTCTTCCTCCCTCCTCTCTCTTCTCACCCGACCGCCCCCGGTCTTCTCTCTCCCGCCGCGTGGCCGCAGCTCCCTGCCATCCACGCCAGCTCGCCCGCCCCTCTCTACCTCCCATAAAACCCCCCATCGGCCACCTCACCGCTCCGCGCCCCCTCCCCCTCTCTGCTCTCCCTCGGCACCACTGCCCCGTGCGCCATTCTCCCGCCACCGAGCTCTCCTCCCTCCGCCCGGCCCCGCCTCGGCGACCTCACCGCCGACGCCACCGAGCCACCCCGCCGCCTTCCCTCCGGCTCCACCTCGCCGAGCTCGTCGCCCCTCCTCCTTCCCTCTCTCACCGCCGAGCCTTCCAGCTCCTCCTCGGGAGCCATCGCCGCAGCCACCTCCCTCCCTAGCTCCGGTCGCCGTCCCTCTCACCGCCGCTCCCCGCTCTTCCCGACGCCGCTCGCCCCGGAGCTCCTTCATCCGCCGCCTCTCGCCACCGGAGCCAAGCAACCGAAGCCGAGGCCCCGGAGCGCCCTCCTCGCCGTCTCCGCCCCAGGCCCCGAGCTCCGTCGCCACCACCTCGTCGCCACCCGACCCACCGCCTCGGTTCCCGCCGTGCCCCGCCTCCATCACCGCCTAAACCGTGCCACCTCGCCGCCGGTATCGCCTCGTTGCCGATGAGCTCGCCGCCGGGCTCCCGTCGCCGTCGCCCCGGTAAGCCGCGCCAGGCAACCCGCCACCTCAACCGAGCCCCTGACCGGCGGGTGAGGGCACTAATGCCGTTAGTTAGTCGGTTAAGGCATAGGTTAGTTGATTAGTAGGTTAGTTAGGTTAGTTGGTTAGTTAGGTTAGTTATTTGGTTGGGTCAGTTAGGGCATAGTTAGTAGTATATTAATTACTAACTATGATTAATGCAATTAATCATTGCTAAGGAGTTCGGTTAGGGCATATTAATGGCAAATCAGTGTGTTAAATGAGCTCAAGTGTTTATGTGAGTATGACATCTGGGTCCCACGCGTTAGATTTAAGAAAAAGATAAAAGAAAAAGAGAATTAGCTGACTGGTAGGCCCCACATGTCATAGGCTCTATTCATGTTGACCCTAGTTGACCCCAGGGCCCACTGTCATCCACTAGGGCTAGATTAGACTGAGTAATAAAAGTAATTCATTTTATTTTTACTGAGAAAAATACAACAAAGGGGTTTAAATTAGATTAAATCTCGTTAAATTCGTAGAAAATTCATCGAAACTCAGAAAAATGCAAATAATATATCAAAATGTTCAGAAAAATGAAATCTATTCAATCATGTCATATTCATCCATGTTTGCATGTTAGGAAAAGTAAAATTGACTAAAAACTCCATTTAGGGTTTCCTCGAACCCCCGGAAAGCTTCGGATCGCGATATCTTGCGCGTCCGGACTCCGATTAACTTGATTCCAGTTGCATTAGTTTTCAATTCGAATCCTCTAGCTCATGGCATACATTGCATCTCATACTGAAGTTCATCATCGTGGTGTTCACACTACGCCTGTTGTGTTTCGTTCTTTCCGATAGGACCGGACGATCTCGGCGAGTACAATTCCGAGCAGGATCAGGATCTAGTCGCTGAACCGCAAGGCAAGCAACCCCCTTTGAACATATTGCGGATATCCCATTATTTGCAAATCTATTATTTGTTTTTAAATCCGTATTGCATGCGTTCAACTGATATTTTATGCTAAGGATCAACCCTATTCCCTGCATGAGAACTTACTTTGTCGCTCAATCAACACCACCGACCCTCCCAACCGGATTAGAGTAGATTACTTGTTGCGTTTATATTGCTTATATAGCTACTGATGCTTAGACCTGCTTAGTCGGGTTCAAGTCGTAATTTCTGGGATGGCAGACAAAACGCAATACTCTGGATGGGTTAGCGGTTAGGTGGGTGTTCACCGGGGATGGTTAATAATCCTGACTAATATCAAATCGGGCATAGGCGAGAGGCCATGCTCGGAGCATGGTGGGTTGTCTCGTTCATCCCACAAGGACCGGTTCCCGGTGTCCTTTCGAACCAAGATTTGCGTGCTTCTACGCGGGTGGTATAATGGGCCACCCACGACCGAATAATCTGTCTAGGCTTAGGATATGAGCCGCATAGTTTGCCGTTTTCGTGACTTGGGTGCGTGAAAAACAAGGAGGTGGTGTGATGCAACAATATAGGAGTGAGGGTTACACACGGTCTGGGACCGGGGATGTATCACCTGCCACAACTAGTGGGACCGCGTCGAAGTATCGGCCGAACTGTCGTTCGCGGACTAGCCTATTAGGGCGGCTCATACCTAGGTCGAAAACGTTGTAAAGGTCGTGTTCAACCACCCTCTGCTAGCACACCTCGTGAAAGTGTGTATTCAGTAGCACTAAGAGTCGGTTGATACGCGTAGGTAAAGATGTACACCCCTGCAGGGTTTAAAACTATTCGAATAGCCGTGTCCATGGTTATGGACAGCTTGGTAAGAATCCGCATCGAATTAGACAAGTATAACCCTAATCTAAAACTTGCCAACTTAAGGATGTGGTTTTAGCGATTGCTTCCTCCCCGATGGTCGAGGAAGAATCAAGGGTCTCGTGTGTTCGACGGTCTGCTTTAGGTTTTATTATACAGTTTCAGCTCCTCTCCTTGCAAAGTATTCCGGTAGACGGATTTCAATCTACTTACAGGTATTGTGAAAGAATAAATTAGCTTTCTGCAAAAATAGTCCACAGATAGCCCCTTCTTGATACCTGATGCATCTATTATTAATTTCCCCTGTAAGTCTTGCGGAGTACATTTTGTACTCACCTTGCATTCGTTGATATTATTTCCGTGCAGAGGAAACCACTCCCGCAGCGGAGGGTTTCTACGTTGAGGTAGACGCCGACATCGACTAGTCGCTGGTGATCCCGGGCAGTGGTCCTGCCCTGGGTTCGGCAGCTTGGTTTGTTCTGCCGCCGCTTTTGGCCCTACCCTTAGGCTTCTCAGCCAAACTTAAACTTCCGCTGTGTAAATAACTTTTGTTATGAATATGTTGTTAAGTTTCCGAACAACTAGTATTATTGCAGTTTCGGTCGTAGAGTCTCTGTTATGATACTGGTTTGTTCTTCCCCCCTGTATCGTGTACCATGCGTGTATGTTTGGAGTGCATGATGCAGGTAGGATTTCAGAGTCTTTAACATAGAGTTATTAAGTTTAATTACTCCTGTGAAGCGACTCTCCACTGAGAAGTTGGGAACTATATCACCCTACTCCAGCCGCGCATTCGTTTGCCGGGACGAGGTCGGGGTTGATGTTCCGGCTCAGTGGGAAAGAGTGAGGAGACCATATCACCCTACTGCTCTGTGCATTGAATTGCCGGAGTAAGCTTTGGGGTTGACGTCTCAGGCTATTCGAAGCCATATCACTCCACTCCTCTCAGATTTGACAACCGTGAGTTGAGGTCGGGGTTGACGTTTCGACTTAGCGAGTGATTCCTCTTAAGACTCTCTGTTACGGAATCTGGGGTCCGACACGTCATCCTGCGCGCGAGAACCCGCGAGATTCGGGCGCCTTTTTCGCCACGGCTCGGCGTCCCAGGCGTCTTGACCGGTGAACGTTACGTCAGCAACCACTCTGTGCGCGCCGCCCGCGTGATTCGGGGCGTAATCATGACGATCCGTCGCATCAGACGTCACGCGAAATCACAGCGGCGGCAGCGGATGTCTCAGGCACGCTTCGCACGGGACTCGAGGCGAAATCATTGCGCTGCGGCGCTGCAGGCGCTCTGTCCAACCGACTGCGCGCATTAAATGCTGAAGCGACGTTGTGTACAGCCAAGATGGTACCGAGTGACGCAAGCCAGCCTCGACCGGGTTCGGCTCGAACAAGTCGAATCACGCTCGGACGCCGAGTCAGTTTGAAGTCGGCTTGGCTCACTGGGACACGTCACAAGTTGTACCGGCTCCACCAAACAATTCCGAGGCGCACCGGCCGCCACACTCGGAAGCAGATTAGCTCTGCGAAAGGGTGCCAATAGCTGACCCAACAAGGGTTCGCAGGTCACTCGGCAACACCCAAGCTAAGGACGAACCCGGCATCCACAGTGGTGCAAGAAAGTCCCTGATTCAGAGCCAGACGCCACAGCGGCGCAGAACGGTTCACTGATTCGGGACTCAATGCCGGAGTTCGAGGACTCGGTTTCGAAGCTGAAGATCGAAAGCGTCCCCCCTGTAGGCACAAGGTGGCAACAGTCCACTCGGACATGCCAGGCGCTATTTCGGATTCATTCGAAATTCATGATACGCCTCTCGGAAGGCCGCAAGCCGACTTCCCCAGCCGGAAAGCGCGGGTATCACCGAGTTCCTAGCACTTAGCACAAACTTAAACCTTTTTTCAGGTATTTCGGGAGTCCATCAAGGTCTCTCTATCAGCGATTTGGGCATATGCAGCTTGCTCACCAGTCGGCATCCATGTCGAGACCTCGAAGCACTCGGGGGCTACTGACGGGAGGAACCCATCCGGGTAGGCCCAGCACAGCGAGTCGGCCCAACAGGCTCGAGGAGTTCCATGGAGGCCCACTCGGTTGAAGGCCCAAGTAAGGCCCACACGGATGCAACGTCCGAGTGCCATCAAGGAAGGCGTTACAACCTCATCAAGACTTACGTTTCGCTAGCATGAAGATTGGCGTTACTCGGTCGGTTTACGTAGAATAAATGTATCAATTAAGTCGTGCAGTTACTATAGCTCGGTCGACTGACCGAGTCGGCACATGTACAGCCTATATAAGGCAAGAGCCCCATGCAGAGGGGACGGATTCTTTTTTCCAGAGATTAGAGGCTAGGCATTATCTTCAACCTTCTGTATTTCTTCTCGCACAAGGCTTATAATACAATCAGCAGGAGTAAGGTGTTACCTCCGCTATTGGAGGGCCTAAACCTGGGTAAAAACCTCTTGTGTGAACCCGCTTGAATCTTCCTCACGCGCTCCTCAAAAATCCTACTAGAAATGTATATTGCCGCGAAATCCCCGCGACACCACCAATTTTTTTCCTTCAAATCCTGGTACATCTTCGTTCCTCCGGGGTGGATGGAATATCTGGATTCATGGGCTTCCTTTAAATTAGCTCTTTGAGTTTCTCGCAATCGGGCACACATAATCTGTTTCCAAACCATAAGGTTCCTTCTTCATCTTCTCTAAACCCACTTGCGGTTCCAAGCTTCATTTTCTCCTTGATTCCTTCTATGCTCTTGTGTCCTTTTGGGCATCCATAATCTGTGTCGTGAGGGACGGTGTTACTTCCAAATTGGCTACATATCCAGTCTCGACTAAACCCAGATGAAGCTTCTCGAATTCTTTGTGTAGCTCAGGTTGGGTTTCCTGAATTAAGGAATTTAGAGTGGCTGGTTTCCGACTGAGGGCATCGGCCACTACGTTCGCTTTTCCAGGATGGTAGTGAACTCCGAGATCATAATCCTTGATTAATTCTAACCATCTCCTCTGTCTCATATTGAGGTCTGACTGGGTGAATATATATTTCAAACTCTTGTGGTCCGTATATATCTCACAGCGGTTACCAATGAGGTAATGCCTCCAGAGTTTCAGGGCATGTACCACTGCTGCTAATTCTAGGTCATGGGTTGGGTAATTCATTTCGTGAGGGTGTAGTTGCCTAGAGGCATAAGCAACTACTTTCCCATCTTGCATGAGCACGCATCCAAGTCCATGCCGGGATGCGTCGCAGTAAATGTCGAAATTCTTTTGGAGATCGGGTAACGTTAACACGGGTGCTGAGGTCAACCTTTTCTTCATTTCCTGGAAACTACTCTCGCATTTCTGTGTCCATTCAAATTTCCGATCCTTCTTAAGCAACTGCGTCATGGGTCGGGCCAGCTTCGAGAATCCTTCTATGAAGCGGCGATAATATCCCGCTAGACCTAGGAAGCTCCGGATTTCGGTCACAGTCTTCGGCGGTTTCTAGTCAAGGACATCCTTAACTTTACTTGGGTCCACGGCTATACCACCTGCGGACACTATATGTCCGAGGAATCCAACTTCTCTCAGCCAGAATTCACACTTGCTGAATTTGGCATACAATTGATGTTCTCTTAGCTTATCCAGGACTATCCGTAAGTGCTGTTTGTGTTCTTCGTCCGACTTGGAATAGATCAGGATATCGTCGATGAATACCACTATGATTTGTCTAGGTATTCCATGAACACTTTATTCATCAAGTTCATGAAATAGGCCGGGGCATTGGTCAAACCAAAGGGCATGACTATATACTCATATAGCCCATATCGGGTGGTAAAAGCAGTCTTTGGTATATCTTGCTCCTGGATCTTTAATTGATGGTAGCCAGACCTTAAATCTATTTTAGAGAATACTTGGGCTCCATTTAGTTGGTCGAATAGGTCATCGATTCGTGGGAGAGGATATTTGTTTTTAATAGTCACTTCATTCAGGGCTCTATAATCTACGCACACGCGAAGTTTTTTATCCTTCTTTTCCACAAACAACACGGGTGATCCCCATGGCGATGAACTCAGTCGGATAAATCTTTTGCCTTCAACCTCTTCCAACTGCTTCTTAATTCATCCAAGTAGTTAGCAGACATCCGGTAAGGTCTCTTTGCTATTGGTGCCGTACCGGGTACCAACTCAATCACAAACTCCAACTCCCGGTCTGGGGGCATTCCCGGCAACTCTTCCGGAAATACATCGGGATATTCTCGCACCACTGGGACTTGATTTAATTCTGGTGTGGTCAAGTGGTTGAGGGTGCTGGGACCGTCCAGGAGTGGTTTAGGGGAGAAATTAACCGTCTTTCCTTGAGCGTTGGTGAGGGTGACGGTTTTGGTTTCAAAGTTAATATTACCCTTGAACTTGGGCAACCAGTTCACTCCTAGGATTACATCTATATCTTCTGATTCTAGGACAATCAGGTTGGCTAGAAACTCTACCCCCCTTATGAGGATGCTTACCTCCTTGCAACAATGTCTAGTCTTGACCACCGATCCTTGTGTTCGTACTTGCATGGGTGTTTTCATGAGATGAACTTCTAATTGGTTCTTGTCAACGAATCGCTTTGAAATAAATGAATATGATGCTCCTGAATCAAATAATACGGTTGCAAGTACGGTATTAACAGGAAACGTACCCATCACTACGTCGTTGGCATCCTGGACTTCCTCCACATCAACGTGGTTTACACGTCCCTTGCTAAAATTCTGGGTTCCCTTGGACCCTTGGCTTCTGGTCGGCATAGGATGTCCTTGGTGTGGGAGCTGGTTAGAAGGTCCCTGCGCCTTTTTCGGGCACTCACGGGCAAAATGTCCATGCTCACCACATGAGAAACAGTTACGGCTTTCCTGATTCTTGTTGGGACCATCCAAAGGATAACTGCTAACATTGCTCTTCTGAAAACTCTGAGGGTTGCGGACACTGAACTGGGGAATGGTTGTGGCGGCTCTGTTTTGTGGGGGCGCCGAGAATCTTGGCCTGGGCTTCTTCTCATATCGGGGTCGTTGATGTGTTTCCCCCGTGACGGGATGCCTGTCGCCCTTACGCTTACACGTGTCAATTAAACCACAGCGCGTCTCTTCTACATTTAGTGCAGCGTTCACCAGATCTTGCAAATCCGAGAACTTGAGAGGCGCCAACTGATATTTGTATATTTGCTGCAAACCATTTCTGAACTTCTCCATCTGTGCAGTCTCCGATTTTAGGTCCTCCTCTGCATATCGGGATAGTTGTGTAAACTTGTGTAAATATTCTGTCATGGTCATGGTCCCTTGCTTCAATGCATAGAATTCCTGCTTCTTGATTCCCATTAAACTGGCTGGAATGTGATGTTTACGGAACAATTCTTTAAATATTTTGGCATCACGTCCATTAGTGGTTGACTCAGGGAATCGCATGCCGGGGAATGCCATACACTAAGTTCCAAATGGAAAGGATGCTTCATGAGCTGGCCAGAGGAGTTGGGGACTCTTGGGCAGATGGGAAGATCAAGGAAAAGCTCCACCATTAATTTGGTACAGCCTACTTTAGGTTTGAACTTTATTTCATGCAGTAATGCTGATTCGGCCTAGGTGTTCGATATCTGCTGTTTGAGATTTTTGTACTGGACATGTTCATGTTTTTGCATATTCGAGGTCCTAGAGATGATGGGATCATGGTGTAATTTTATCGGAATTTTCCGAAACATAATTATAGTGGATGTCGTTCAATGCATGATTTTGCCCTAGTGTTAATTATTTTTATTTCTTAATATTTTCGAACTAGGTATTATTATTTTATGTTGTAATTGAGTTGAACAGGATATTATATAGTTCCCTGAATTTTATCCGTGATTTTTAGAGATGTCGAGGAGGGTTGGATCTCATGATGAAGGTTTCGGTGGCAATAGGGATTAAATAGGAAGGAATGGTCGTGTCGAGGGGTTAGGGTTTTACGGGTGCGGCAAGGTGACGGGGATGCATGGGAACTCTCGTGTATTCTCTCACCTATGCTTAGGTACATTCGGTGGTGAGGTGCCGTAAGCGGTTTAGTGTATACTCTGCGCGTGTGATGTTAGGGTTTAACTCGGGTTAGGGTTTAGTCGAGAGAGGTGCGTGTGTGGCGGCGTTAAGTATTTTGAGTGCATATCAAGCTCAAGATGTGCTTAGTAGCTGTGCGGTTATGATGACACGCGAGATTTTGAAAAACGGGGTGTGATAGGCAGGAGAGTTCCCGAGAGTCCCTATACCTTTCCCCCACCTTGCCACACTCCGGAACCCTAATTCCACGCTCCGATTCCCTTCTTCCTATTTAAATCCAATTCCTTCCAAAACCCTAATCGCAAAACCTAGTGACCCTTAGCCCTCCTAAAAATTCCAAGAAAAATTGTGGAACACCCTACTGATATCTTCAACACAAATATAAAATAAAATGGACATGTCCAGTTCAAAAATACCTGAATATGAAAATAATAAACTTTAGGGCCAACATGAGCATTGTACTACAACCTATAGAAATAAATCCCCAAAAATTCTAATAAAATTCTACAATGATCTCTACATCTCAAGGAGCATGAATATGTAAAAAAAAAGAATGAACTTCTTATATTCAAAAATCCTCGGCCACCGGTATCGAACACCTTCGCCAGAAATGTTTCGCCACATGAAATCATGCGTGAATACAGGGAATAGGCACCCAAACCAACATTGTGGAACCCCTCTTTATGTCTCCAGCATACCTAACACCATAAATCTCCTTGGCAGTGTCACATCCTATCCATTCCAGTGAATCCAAAACATTGGCATACAATGGCATTCAACGTGTACCAAACTCGGTAATAGTTTTCGGTGCCTAAATTCCATGTTTCTCCCTCGTACATGTCCCCAATATTCTCTGGCGCGGTGTGACACCTCAGACGCAACACAGAGCGCACCATGGCATGCTCGTGCCACTCGGGCATGTGCTCTGGCTGCGCTCTGGCTTCTCCACCGTGTGCCACAACAGTCCCAACCGCGCCGTCCGTCGTCCAGAGCACCGCCCACCGCGTCAACTTGCGCCACGACCTCCCTGTGAATCTCCCGCGCACTGCTCAGCACCAGTACACAAGCTCGCATCCCTTCCGAGCACCAGCGATGACCACCAGTAACATCGCCCCTTCCCTCCGTTTTTTCCTATAAAAGAGCTCCCTAAGGTCCCTGCCTTGCCCAGCCTACTCTTCTCCTTTCCTCAAACACGATGCTCCCGACCAGAGCTGCCCAGCGACCCCCCCATCCAAATTACCAAGCTCCACCGTAATGCACTGACCTTGAGCTACCCGAGTACTGCCAAACCCCGAAAACAAATCGAGCCTCACCGTTACCTCCCCCTTCCACCCTCTCCAAATCTTCCCTGTCAATTTCCGCCGACTCCCACAAATCGACAAAGCCCCAAATCCGGCCTAAGCCCTTCCGCCATTGCCGCTGTAGTGTTTGAGCAGGAAGCTGAGTGTCGACCGTGGTGAGGTCGGAGGTAAGTGAGCTCATTAATAACCAACGCGTGGACTGCACGGCCCATTAGGCCCAACACCGAGTGGAGGTCGGAGGCGCCTTCAATCATTTCCGCCCCCTCCTATAGGAAGCGTATTCCAGCTCTGCAGAGGCGCATTCCTTCATCAAAACCGGTTTTCTATTCTCTTTAAACCGGCCACGTTGGTTTGACCGGTTCATCTTAATCTAAGCCGGTTCTAAACTTCACAAAACCGGTTCTGGAATCCTTAGAGAATTTCTAAACTTTTGATTCAAAAATATTTAAACTTTCAAAAGCACTTAGGTCATAAACAATAGAGATTAAGACTAGGGTTAGTTTGTCTTTTCTTTCTTTTTAAAGCAACATATACAATATATATGCATTTCTAGGGCAGCTAGAATAGATGTTCCCTACCGTTCAGTATGCTAAAATATCCCTAACACTCGTTAAGTCGGTAGGGAAGGTGATTTTGAACACGCAACCCTAATGGCATGAACTGGCTAGAATCAAAAGCATTGTCATTTTATGTGACATACATATGCATATACCCATCGTGTAGAGTATTCTTTGTGCTCGAAGACTTAAGCTTTAAAACCTCAGAACCTTACCACTAAATTAAGCCCTTATATACTCACCCACTCTCCGATCTGAGTTGCCCTAGAGCTTGACAACTCCTCGGATGGGACAATCACCTACCTTTCAAAATCCTAAACCCTAACTCGACCAAAACCCTTATCACCACACTTTAGCAGTATCACTCCTTTCAGAACATGCATATCACTTGTTTTGTTGAAGTTGTTTTGGATTGCTTCTTATTCGCCGATTTTCCGATGTGTAGTCGACGGAGTGAGGTACGTGCGTCAGGAGGACATGGAATCACCCCCGCGACAGGAACAAGTGTAAGAACTGCCAGGCAAGCATTCCCACTTTGATCATGTTGAATCCCATATGTGCAAAATTTAATTATTTTGTTTGCGAAACTTGCATGCTATGTGGATATCAACAGTATTTTATGTAGACCTAGTTATACCCTATAGATGCATAAGTCCTAGGTCTGAATATCTGATTCTTGTAACCCTAGGTATATTAGTTGGTTGTTCTGCGACCAACAAAAGTATTAAGATTATAGGCATTAGCCATGCTTAGACCAGCTGTAGTCAAAAACTAAATTTTGTTCGGACATCACGACCTCCTTTGGGACATGGGAAATAAAACCTTCGGATAGCAGGTGTTATCCGCGGTGGCATTTGAAAGAAATGTTTGTCAAAACCCAAATAAAACTGGAGGTGATATTGATTCGGGTGAGAATGCTAAAGGTAGCTCGGGGGTGTAGAGTACCTGATGGTGGCATGGTCGTTCAGGACGAACATGGGTTGAGAAATGAAGTCTTTCTCGAATCAGTTAAGCACCGAGCCTAAGTGCCGCTAAACCAGTTCCCTCACCGTACGTCCACATGTCCTTTATGGGAAGGACTTGGCTTGGTACCCCGGCATGTATTAGGGTATGGACCCGTGGGAAGTAGGGAGTATGTGACTAGGTGGTTAAAATCCTAGAGATCCCCCACCGCTAGGTGTTTGGGTGTTGATACGACACAAATGTGGGGAGTCCCATTTTCGGGGTCCGGGATGCGAAAGTTGGGTCAACCACCTAGCGGGTCCAGCTCTAGTATGGAAGCGAGCGAAGGCCTCGTTGTAACAACCCTGCCGATACACCTTGTGAAGTGTATCCGTTAGCGCTCGGCAACAAGAGAGACTTACATCTTGTGGGTAAAGCCATACAACCTCTGCAGAGTGTTAAAAACTATTCGAATAGCCGCGTCCTCGGTCATGGACATGAACTGGCAAGGCCACACACTGGTTAGACTAAGTTTTGTTTGTGAAAGCTTGGGAAAGAGATTAAGGACGTGGGCATGATGTGTCCACAGGGTGCAATTTACGCTACATGGCTGGTAGCAAGGAATTGCAGGAGAAGGAAGCTAGCCGTACTGTCCGGGACAGTCCGGGCTGAGCATTGAGATAAGTGGAGGCTAGCTGAGCTATCCAGGATAGCACGGGCTGAGCACTGAATTGAGGAGGCCAACTGTACTATCCGGGATAGTACGAGTTGAGCAATGAAATGATGAAACTAGTCATACTGCCCGGGGCAGTATGGACTGAGCTATCACAAGTGATAAAAGGAGGTAGCCGGGTCTACCTCATGTGAAGTTTTGTTACTTTGAATTACCCTGATTTACAAAACTGCTTTGAAATTTATTATTCTCGTATTTACGTTGAAAACTTACTTTTCCGCACAACAAGCAACTTAGGGTAGTGCTGCTCCTTTGACATATACACTGCATGCTATATTGTTGTATATTTTTCCTGTGGGAATGGCTTACGAGTACATTCAATGTACTCACCTGGCTTGTTGATATGGCCAGATGAAGAAGAGTTCATCTCTGACGACGAAGACAGTGACTATGAGGGCTAGGGCGTTTTCCCCAGTCAGTTGCCTATTGGGTAGGCATATTGATAGGCTATTTATTGCCCTTTCTATTTCCGCTACTGTTTCTATTCGGCCAATAGGCTCGTTTGTATGAACTAAAGCCATAATGGCTATTGTGTAATAAAAGAATTTGGTATTGTATGACTATGCTATCAAGTTCTGTGTGTACTGGCTACTGATCATGGGACTAGTACAGGAAACACAGGGAAGTATCCGGCCTTAAAACCGGGTACACCACAAATCTCGCCCCTTGTTCGGTGTGCCATCAGTCCTAGCAGTAGCTAGGTTTATGTTTCCAGGTGGCAACAGTGCCATCGTGTCAAAATAAGTCCTACCTGCTCCATCCCCATTCCAACAGTGCTCGCTCCGGTGCCTACAGAGAGCCGGTGGAGGTTTCGTTTGGCAGATCTCATCCATATCCGACGAGGTGTACAGGCATCATGTGTTGTCCTTTGCTGTTGCTTGCAAGGGTGGTGGTAATGACAGTGCAAGCTGGCGGCCTCGAGGAGTTGGTTCCCCAACCCCGGGGAGGTCCTTTGGATCTGGGCTAGATCTGGCGGGGCGGCTACGGGAAGTGGATTTGGATTCGACGGAGTTGCTTTTGTGCCTTCCATTTTCTCTTTCTCTAATGTTCAGGTGTGACAACGACAGAGCAACGATGCGGCAAGCTCAGGGTGATGCCCCGGTCGATGTTCTTTTACTGGTCTTTTGCTCCTACCTCACGCGGTGGGCTCCTACTGTGGCTACAAATGTCATTGTGCTAAGGGCTTGTCTTCTTGTGGATCTTGGTGTCCACGGTACTGCAGTCTCTACAGTTTGTCTCAATGAAACTTAGGCGAGGATCCAAGAGGTGGTCATGGCGACGTCGGTGGCAAGGACCTTATGGGTGTTGATGGTTTTTTTCTTCTATTTCAGGGTGTTTGCTATTTTTTTCCTGTATTCGTATGCCTACCATCTTTGTACCTCGTATTTGTATGTTTTCCTTGATTATCAATAGATAATGCGGTACATATATGTACGATCAGAAAAAAAACGGTTGAAGGCATTTACCTCGTGGAGTTTCACTACAAATCCAGAGCCAGGGGCACAGATCCTTCATGCTTACTGGTCGAGCTAGCTTACATGCTTATTTGAAAGAATTCAAAAATATTTGTAAACCTGCAAAAATTTGACAAAAATATGTCCAAATTTAGCACTGCACAACAAAAGACGATTTGTGTACTCCATTGGGCATATTTTTGCCTGAACTTTTATAGGTTCATGCTCCATCCGATAATTATATCCACAATTTATTTTGAATTTTTTAAACTTAACTTGTGCTTTGTGATTTTTCAAATCATCTGGTGCTCACACGCTTGATGTCAAGCTTATTGAACTCCTATCAAGCTTAATAAGCTGCAGAGAATTTAAAATCAGCACGTCCTTTTCTTTTTTTTCTTAACAAGAATGCTTTTTTTAAGACAACAAGAGGAAGAGAGATGAATTAGCTTCATTAATTCGTGTATCCAAAAATTTAAAATACTTTTAACTCTAAAAATTTAAAATATTTTAACCCTTATACCATTTATCCTATTCACAATTTGTTTTCGTTATCAGCTTCATCATGACGAACAGAACAAAATTAGATCCCCTATAAGCATGTTTTGATAACTTCTTGATCTCGTTAGTTATCACCTGGCAATGTATTAATTATCACACGATTAATAAGGAGTTAGCAGGTAGTTGAACCATGCTTTCGCACCTATTGTCTTGTTCTGTCTTGCAAATATGACATATCTTGCCTAGGCAAAATTATCCATCCACTAGCCTTAGAGAGATGGTTGGGAGATGTTAAGTTGCACGGTTCTCCTCTTTGGGATTAGTAATATTGTGGGAAAATGTTATGTCTCATCTTTCCTCGTATGGCTTAGAAATAAGGTAGAAATACACCATTATGTGTAATAACAATATAAAAGTTATCTCATGACTACAATGACACAATCATGTAACTATATACCAACACCATTTTTCCGAAAACATGACTAGAAATATGTGAGGAAAATATTATTATGTGCAGAGAACTACACAACTTGATAACTATACATGTAGATAATTATACATGGACGTCATTTTCTGAAAGAGACTTACATGACAGTGCACCAATGATATGATAACGCATAAACTACCACGTGATAACTCTCCACTAGTAATCTAGTAACTCGTGTATTAATAGATGATAACTTCTAGGTCTAGAAAAAAGTTGTTGGAATATACGAAGTGAGATCTACTTTTGAAGAGCTCGACAAGATGAGCCTGGTAATGAAAACAATTTGTGGATTGAGTAAACAGTTTGTACTATAAGTCATTTAAATCTTTAGAATTAGATGGATCTTGATTAAGCCAACAATTTTGTGCTCTTCTACATGCAAGCATGCGCATCACAATGGAGTGCATCTACGATCTTTTCTAACAACTCATTAGAGATTTTGTGCGTGATCGAAATGTTGCTACTTAAGACTAACTAGCGACTGTCACTAGTTAGTCCGGTCCAATAAGCTTTGTCCAAAAGTTTGTTTGGCTAGAACGAGATAGAAAAAGAACTCATTTCATAAAAATAAGCTAATTTAATATCAAGTGTAACTTGAGCAATGTTGAACCAAGCCCCCTGAGCGCAAGCTTTGTCCAAAAATAAGGTAGTTTCGTTGAAACGAATTAGAAAAAATTTATTTCAGAAAAATAAACTAATTTAGAAGGCTATGTTCCTAGAGACCAGAGGTGGTAGGGGAAGCTTCAATTTGATGAAGAGTGCATGGCTGTGACGGTTTCCAGGTAGGGTAGCGACCATTCACGTCAAGTAGGGGAGTCGACTCCGTAGGGAGGGAAGCTCTTTTCTCGCTGAAGAGCGCCACTGCTAAACACCACTGCGTTGCCATGATTGTCGTCATTGCCATCAGTTTAGGAGAGGGGCACAGTTTCTTCATGACAACAAGAGGTAGAGGAGGAGCAGGGAAGAGTGAGAAGAGAAAAAGAGAGATGCATGGGCAGCATAGCGAGCAACAACGAGGAACTTGGAGGACATTGAGGGAGAGAGAGAGGGGAAGATGAATGGACAATGGAGTGTACAAGGAAGGGAAATGAGGTTGTGGCCTCAATCACAAGGCTCGAGGAGAGATGCTAAGAGGGAGGTAACCTTACGATTTCAAGGTTCCTTTAATGACCTGGTTGATATTGTTGCTAGTGGGGAATTATCAGATCAAACAACACTCATAGTCTCAGGGAAAGATCAAACGAATGAGGTTTAAATGATGACATGATATGCTCTTTTGCGAGCAAGCCCATGTACTTTTGATATATAGATAGACACCTTGGAGTCTTGATCAATGAAATCTCTAAATAAAGAGTGCGTTCTATATTTTTTTTACTGGAAACTCATGAGGAAGTGAACGGACTTTACCAAATTAAAAATTTCATGACACAAGTTACTAGATCTAAGAGACATTTTGTTCAAAATTACCAGATTTAGCGATTTGGAGGGGTACTACCAGGTATGGTCCACGCATTAAGCTAGCATGGCGCGTACATAGCGCTGACAAAGATGCCACATCATCATCACCTCTCTCTCTCTCCCTTTCTTTCACATGTTCCCTTATAGTACACACCCTCATACCTCTCGTCATAGTTGGTGGAGCACATGACATAGTAGAGCGCAGTGTCGAGGGTTTCCACGCGGTGGCGCAACACGTGGGGGGAACTCACCAGCACCGACAATGGCAAGTCCAAGGCGAGCTCGACACCGGGTTTCGTGCAGTTTTGCATCTCGTAGCAGTAAACACTCGAGATAGAGCATGTGGTAAACCCAAGTAGTGGTCCCGATGTGCGGTGTCTGGACCTTGCACACTGACGAGGACAAGCTAGAGGCCACGAGCATTATCACCACGGTTAGGTCCCTGCATGCCTAAGCTAGAGGCCCGAGATGTCTACAATTTCTCCACGGCTAGCTTCTTCGCATTTTGCTTGTAAGCATTTCCGCAAGCACCTGGTGGGTGTGCACTAGTGTTATGTTTCTTGGCAAAAATTACTAACCCCAGATAATAGGAAATAGGGCGAGCACTGCATGTTGCCAAGTGTGGGTTTTTATTTTTGATGTTGTTGGAGGAGAAGGTTTTGGAGTAGGGGTGGGGAAGAAGAAGAGGGAGGAGGAATGAGGAAAGGCAACCAGACGGCTACTTTTTTTTCCTATTTTCGCCATGTCAAGTCATCACCGTCTAGGCCTGATGTGTGGGCTAGACCCGTTAGAAATCCTCCAAATCACTAAATCTAGTAACTTTGGTCGAATTGTATCTTAAATATGGTAAATCATGTCAAAAAAATTTATATCTGTTAAAGTCTGTCATTTTGGCTCCATTTGACACTACGGTGGGTTATGATAATTTCGGTTATCCAACTGACCTTTTCCTATTTGATTGTTTATTTAACTAATTTTTTCTTACTTTCGTAGCTATTTTTTCACATCAGAGTATAAAATAAGCTCAACACAACACAGTTTAGCAACGGTGAGCAGATTGATCACTACCCCTCTAGCTCCATCCGCTTCTCTCCCGAACTCTCATTTCTCATTCACTCTTCACTTTAGTCGGCTCTCGTCGGCCAAAGTTCTAGAGGGAGGGGGGCAGCTCTAGTGTATACTATGTAGTAGTTTAATAAAGTTCCCAAGTGGATTGCCTTGAAGGCGTTGGCACTGTGACAATGGAGATGGACGGGTTTCCACCGGCCACCACTATGCTTTAGATCTGGCGTTAGCCGGGGATATTTCTTGTCATGGTAGACTTCTTGGTCCTGTTCTTCCTCCACTCTTTCTATCTAGATCTGGGAGGTTCTGGGAGGTTTGCCTCCTGCTCCCTGCCACGTCTCCCCTTTTAATCTCTTTATTTGGTGGCATGGTGGCACTGGATCTGAGGTGGCTGAAAGGCTAGTCGGTGCTCTCAATTTGGGAGCCCTCCACTCCTTTGTGTTTTCCTTTTACTTCCTGTCCAAGATTCCCCTTCTGGTTGCTAGTGAAGCTCACAAGAATCTTCGGCCGGTGGTCCTATGCCTCAACTCCATTCGTCCGGTGGTTGAAGTAGGCTGCTTTGGATCTGGTACATGCTTCCATGTTGATTGATTAGTGTTGGTTCATGTTACTGTGCTAGTGAGATTTTCATATTTCTCCGTCTGTGCTAGCATGAGGGTGGTCTTAGTTGAGGAGCAAGGCACGAAGCAGCCTTCGCCCATCTCAACCTCCTTCACTAGAGGCCAACATGGTGGTCTTTGGGCGCGACTTCTCCTCTTTGGTGCACGAGGTTCTTCTGTATTCCTAGTCTTGGCAAGCTTTACTGCCTCCTGTTAAGAAGGAGCTTGGACGAGGCAACGTCTCTGTCCATCCACAGGTTCAGGCCGACCTCCATCTCCATCATTGGTGAGAGGTAGCGCACATAGGATGGTGGCGGTTGCTGACGGTGGTGCTTTGTGGTGGAGCTACGACCGTCGATGTTCTCTCTCCTTGTATGACGCGTGGCCTCCCACGTGTCCCCTTCCTCCGTGATTGGTTGGTACATGTACTCTGGGGCAAATCAGTTTTTTGCCCCGTGAAATATTTTATAAAGAAAAAAGTAGTTGAGCGACCACAAATAGTCTTTTATCATTTTTTATGAATATGATACAACTAGCATAATGCCCGTGTGTTACTATGAATTAAAGAAAATATACTATATGCTTAAAAAGATTATACTGCTATTTATGTTATATTAGATCATTTACAACCACTCTCGTCTCAACAGTTTATGTCGGTTTTAAATGATGGTTTGTCGAATCTAAATGGTAATCTGTCAAAAATAAACAGACCATCTCCTAACTGATAATTTTATAAGAGTAAAGATAAGGATTTACTCTACCATCACTCTGTTTCCGTATGTATGACCGAAGCAAGGCCCCAGCAGTCCGCACATTTTCTCCTCTGGTTCTCTCAGCAAATTCGCGCAGATTTCCTCGCAAAACCACCGAAAATTGATCTGATCCGAGGTTCTAGGCTAGCCATGTGAAAGCGATGGTATCTGGCCAGCGTCCCCACCCGCCAGTGGACGCAGGAACTGGAAGCGTCGTTTTAATTTTCAATTCGGCGGGCGCGTGCGGCGTGCGTGCTCCGTTGCCTCCTTTCCCTCTCCGCTCCTTTCGATTCCATCCCATTTCCCCAAAAATCCCACCGCTTCCACTGCAAACTCTACTCGATTCAACCGCCTCCCCGTCTCCAACCAGATCCCCCTCCCATGGCGTCCCCGTCCCTCTCCGCCGCCGCGGTGGCCAACCCCGCCTCCCCGCTTGCCCTAGACCCCAGCCCCATCGCCTCCCGCCCGGCCACCGCCGCCACCGCCGCGCTGCGCAAGCGGCCCGTCCTCCTCCTCGACCAGCGCCCGCACCCCTCCACTCCGACGTCGCAGTACGCTGCCGCCGCCGCCGCCGCCGTGCCCCTCTCCCAGGCGCGGCGTAAGAGGGCGCAGTCCTCCTCGGGCCGGTCCCGGCCAAGGTGGCAGACCCTGCTCAGCGTCGCCGCCAAGAACGCCGCCCTCCTCGCCGTGCTCCTCTACCTGGGCGACCAGGCCTGGCGCTGGGCGCACCCGATCCCTCCAGCGCCGCCCGACAACGCCGCGCTCGCGGGCTACACCGCCCGAGTCGACGACGTCGAGGCCTCCCTCGCCCGCGCCTTCCGGATGCTGCAGGTGCAGCTCGAGGCCGTCGACCGCAAGATCGACGGCGAGGTCGGGGCCGCGCGGGGCGAGCTCGCGGCGCTGCTAGAGGAGAAGAGGCTGGCCATCGAGGGCCAGCTCAGCCGGCTCGACCTGAGGACCGACGAGCTGAACGATGCGCTGGGCGGGCTCAAGCAGATGGAGTTCCTCAGGAAGCACGAGTTTGAGACCTTCTTGAATGAGGTCAAGGAGATCATGGGTTCGGGGTCTGGTACGGAGGTTGATCTGGACCAGGTCCGCGCGTTGGCCAGGGAGATTGCCATGAAGGAGATTGAGAAGCATGCCGCTGATGGGATCGGCAGGGTGGACTATGCTGTGGCGTCAGCTGGGGGAAGGGTTGTCCGCCACTCAGAGGCGTATGACGCTGGGAAACGTGGTGGTCTTCTTTCTGCATTGCCATTTGGCGGTGGAGACAATGGTGATCCGTCACAGAAGATACTTCAGCCGAGCTTTGGGGAGCCTGGCCAGTGCTTTCCCTTGAAGGGGAGCAGTGGGTTCGTGGAGATCCAGCTGAGGAAGGGGATAATCCCTGATGCGATCACATTGGAACATGTGTCGAAGGTAAAATTTCTTGACGACCCATTTACAGAACTGCAGTAGTCTTTGCTTCGCTATGTGTTCAGTTATTTGTTGCAATGTTAATTTCAGTAACGTGCCCTGATATCTTCTAAGATAAACCATGAAAGAAATCGGTTGACCTAAAGGGAGGAGTAGGGTTGTTAATGAATGCAAATTGTTATAATTTGGTGAAGCTGCAAAGATGTTTGAGGGCTTAAAGCATATGTTATTCTTTTTGAAACATTTGAGTGAAGTTGCTTGCGAGGCTTGATGTATAAGCCTTTGTAGCATTTGAGTTCCATCATACTAGTACATTAGAGGCTCCAGTTCTAGATGGAAGCCTTCTCCAAGTAAATCATTTAATGGAATTGCTAACTTATGTTTCTTTATTAACATTCTTAAGCCTTTCTGTTTAGTCAACAAGTAATATTATCCATGCTTTATGGTCATCGACCATCAGATTCATAGCCTGTCCAATAAGATGGAATTATACAATAGCAATGCTGCAGTGCTGCTGCTTCTAGGAAGTTTCTCTCCATTGTATTCCCACAAGAAATTGAACAAGACAATCTCTTTAGCATGTATGCTAACATGATACGATAGCGATGCTGCAGTTTCTAGGAAGTTTCTCTCCATTGTATTTTCACTAGAAATTGAGCAAGGCAATCTCTTTAACTTCTATGATATTGTGAGGTTGAGGTGCATTCTGATTTGACTTGTGTGGTATGCCATCCTTTTCAATGGTCATCGCTAGACCATATTTGCTCTTGTAAGAACACTATGATTTTTTTAAGAAACAGAAACATAAACCAGTTTGAATCGCGGTGCAGTTCTTTCTGATCTGTTTTTAAAACATTAAGCTCTTTTCCAATAGATCTTATCAAATAACTGCAAAGTAACTAATATTTTTCGAAGAAGCTAGCCACTCTTCTGAGCCATAGTTTACCCTGTGAGAAGTGGAAAGTCTTTGATCACTTCTAGTCATTTATCTTACTTAAAGCCTTTTCTTTTGTTCCTGTTGAATTTAAAGCATAAGTTTTTTTCTTGTTCATTCTTCGTTAGCTTGAAGCCTGATTTTGTAGCTTTATGTTCTGAACGTTGTACAACCTTGTAACGAATAACATCGCTATTTTATTGATGGTAGTACGCAACCCGATTGAAAGAGTAGAGATTAATATCAGGTTATGCCCTATAGATGGCTATTGGAAATGTGATAGTAGATAGCTTTTTTGTTTGAAACTTGGTTATTCTTGACAGCGTTAAGTTCAGTGTTTATCGGTAACTATTTGGGCGAAAACATGTTAGGTTGGTCATTGTTGAGGGGAAGTCAAGAACCATGAACTCTGTGAACACAACTTTGTTTATCCTTGCATAATCTTCCTGTTTAGGCTCTTTTCATTTTGATTTGTGGGTTCATGGTTTGTCTAGTCCAACATATCTTATCAGGTTTCTTTAAAAATTGGCTTGTTTCTTGACCCTTTTAATTGTCCTTATTTGTTAGCCTTTTGTTACTATTACGGATAATAAATACAATATTATGGAGAGGCAAATGACTGTACAAACGATAGTTATTTCTTCTTTTTACCGAAAGATGTTCATGCTGAACCCAAGGCCCCTGGAGATAGATTGATGGCATTGGGATACTGGTGGTGATCTTAACAAAAATTAAAAAAAAACTCTCTTCAACATGGTGAAAACTGCCAATATATGTAAGGAGTCAGTCATAGTTGTAGCATGACATTTTTTTTCCATGCAAATTTGATGTATTTATTTAAGTACATGTAGAGTATCTATTCAACCTCAGAGAAACTTAAAATAGTTTGTTTTGAAACATCCCTCGATATATTTTATGCCTCTGCTGCTTCGTCTGATTCCCAAATGTCCTCTAAATCCACATCCACAGGCATGTGCACTTGGTTATGAATTATACAACTATGAATACAAAACAAATTTTACTTTTCATGTTCGCGCACAGTCTGTTCATATTTGACTTCCATTCCACGGTTGTACTGATGGAACATTTCTTAACTATTATGTGTTCAATGCACGACCCTAGGATAAATACTTAATTTGCTCAGTGAGAAAACTTAATTCCAACTTGCGAGTACTAAACTTATTATGTTGCATGACATGCAGGGTGTGGCATATGACATGTCCACTGCACCAAAGGACTGCCTGGTATCTGGATGGTATCAAGGGACAACTATTGAAACCGTTCCAAGCCATGCTGCAAGGATGTCTGCCCTAACTGAGTTCACATATGACCTAGACAAGGGCAATGTCCAGACATTCAACATAAAGGTGCCAGATCTAGGCATCATCAACATGGTCAGGATGGACTTTACATCGAACCATGGAAGCTCCTCACTGACGTGCATTTACCGCATCCGTGTGCATGGGCATGAGCCAGCCTCTCCAGGAATCTCAGGCTCACTGCCCTGAGATGGGGGAGTCCTTCAGTTTCTCCTCTGTATGTGTTTTGCTTTAGGGATCCCTCCCTTGCTAGTTTCAGCTTAGGATGTTGTCACTCATGTACACACTGTAAAAAGTTGGTGTTTGCTGCTATCTTGTAGCCCCAAGGATGTTAGATAATTAGTTGGTGCTATCCATGGATGGCGAGTAGCTTTTTGGTCAGTAAGGTTACAGGGTTTCATCGCTGTTGGTGGTTGTCTGACCTTGGTCCGGTTGGAGGCTTGAAGCAAGTTTGGTCAGAAAATGCCTCTATTCTTCATGGTTAACTGCCGCCTTTGGGTCCAGAAAGCAGTTGGCTTCTGCATGTTTGGAATAATCCACGTCTGAAGGCGGTCAGCTTTGCTCACAAACACCAGAGGAGAACTTTAGGTTTCTGCTACCAAGCACCTCACATGGAGTTGAGCTTACGTAGGAACCGAAGCGTACATCATCACAGCTGACAAATGATTACAGTAAGCACTAGTTGGCAGATCTGATTGATACGATTTCTTCCACGTTCCCCATAGGCCATAGCTGCTCCTCAAGCATGCCGATCAGATCAGATACTAAAAGTTATGTTGTGAACCGACGTCTTCTCCAGAGGAATACACGCACATGTGATCAATTGAGCAACTGTCATTAGCAGTTGCTAATGACTCCTCAAAGGGTTGCATCCCTTCGGAACAACAACTGCCATCCCTTCCCATTGTATAAATATGTAATAGCATCAAAAGATTGAATACAAGAATCTCCATTCTCAGTGCTCAAACTCTGTCTTAATCTTGTTTTACATTTTCACTCGCAATACGTCATCAGCACTGTTAGCCTCAAAGAGCACTTTGGCCACACATTGCAAAGAACAGAGAAGAAGCATTCCACAAATTTGAAGAAGAAGAAGCAAGCATAGGTGAGATCCATGGCAGAGCAAATCATTCACGAGTTCCTAACCATTCTCACCTCTGTGGAAGTTGCCATTACTGCGATCCTTCAACCTTTGGCTCCACCGCGAGCCTCCTCGCCTTGGCGCCCGTGGCCGGTCGCGCCTCCCTCCGACGGCGGCGTAGCACCGGCGGCGCCGGCTCCCGGCCCCGCACCACCCTCCGTCGGCGCGGCGTCCTTGGCTGCTCCGGCGCCCGCCCGCCTCTCCGCGCAAGCCGGCCGCGGCGATCTCGCCCCCCAGGGCGGCCGGCCCTCCTCACCAGCCACCGACGGCGGCGGTTGGCCTCCCGGCCCCGCCGCTCCCCTTATTTCCGGCGCTCGGCCTCAGTCCGGCGGCTCCGCGGCGCGCGGTACCGGCGCAAATCCCGGCGGCGGCGGCCAAGCAACGGCGCTCGGTGGCCCGCCCGAGCCTCCCCAACGGCCGCTGCACCTCTCGCCGTCGGCGGAATCTCCGGCGATTCCCTCGGCGGCCGGCGCTCCCCTGGCGCCCATCCATCCGACGGCGGCGTCATCCCCGAGCGCCCCCATATCACCCGGCCACAGCACGGAGGCGGCGGCGGTTAGGGCTCATCCCTAACCGCCTGTGCCTTATATGGGGCGGTCCGGCATGGGCCTAACAGGCCGGCTCAACAGGCCGGCCCAACAGGCTGGCCCGCTGTTCGGCCCATCAGACCGGCGCGCAAAAGGGCCTAACAGGCCGGCCAAAAGGCCCATCCGGGCTGAAAAAAAACCTAGGGGAAGTATATTGCAGTTTAGCCCCTAGGTCATTGCATATTTGCATATTATTCTACATCAGTAGCATAATATTTCTATTTAGACCCTCAGGTTTACTATTAATTGCATGCTAGCCCCTAGACTTTTACTGTTTATTGCAAATTGAGCCCTCAGGCTTTACGCAATTTACACTTCAGACCCTCAGGTCGTGGCATATTGCATATATCAATATGTAACTATGTACTATGTGTGTATTACCTTCGTAATACTACAGTATATTATCGTTTTATATTATGCACTTTAATTTGCAATTTATTTCTTTAAAGTTTTATTGCAAATTTTATCTTTTCCGCTTATAATTCTATTTTAAGCATCATTTTGCTTTCAAATTGCGGAAAATTATGCAACATTGCGCATAATTAAGTGATTATCTTCTAAAATTTTTGGCAAATGCATAAGGTAATGAAGTCTATATCAATGGCTGCGATTGTAGTATCGCCCGTTCTTTGCAACGGAGTCCTTGATACTAGCGACGATTCATTTCGCTCATTACTGCGAGGTCTACACCGTTTCGCGGTGATTACCTTCATAGTGCATAACCAAAAATTTAAAGTATAGAGTCTATATTTTTGGCGGTGATTATAGTATCACCCATTTCCTCAGAAATGAAGTCCAGAAATATTAGCGACGATCTCTATCGCCTATACTATAATGAAGATCTACACTTGGGCCGTTAAGGAATCACCTTGACCTAAATATTGTGCAACTCTTTGCATCATTAAAATTCCTTTAATTTACTCTCAAGTAAATTAATACAAGCATGATTATTTCATGCAGGACAATGGCAGACATAACCAAAAAGGACTTTGCCGAGCTTGCCCTCGATGGAAGCAACTATTTGACTTGGGCCATGGACCTTAAAATTAATCTTTTAGGTCGTGGCCTTGGTGCTACCATAAACGCTCCACAAGAAGGAGACGAGGCTATATCAGAAAGAACAAGATATGCAGCACTGCATTTCATTCGGCATCACCTCCATCCTGATCTCAAAATTGAGTATCTCCTGGAGGAAGATCCACAAGCCCTATGGACCGCTCTCAAGGAGCGTTATGACCAGCAAAGAGCGGTCATGCTACCCGAAGCACAACGCGAATGGTCCAACATTCGTTTTCAGGATTTTAAATCCGTGGCGGATTACAACTCCGCTATTCATAAGATCAACGCTAAGTTGAGATTCTGCGACAAGGCTGTTTCAGACGCCGATCTGATTGAGAAGACCTTGTGTACTTTCCATCCCTCTATGCGCATATTGCAACAGCAATATCGTCAACAAAAATACACCAAGCATTCTGAGTTGATTTACACGCTTCTTCAAGCTGAGAAGCATGATGAACTTCTTATGAAGAATCATCAAAGTCGCCCAACGGGCACTATGGCATTACCAGAGACTCATGCCAACACTCAGAACAAATCCAATGGTCGTAAAAGGAACCGCAAAGAGTTCAAGGGAAAGTGGAAACAAGGCAACAAGCAGAAATCCAACAAGTTTGATAAGGGCAAAGGTCATTTCAAGAAAAATGACTCCAAAGACAACTCTCAAGTTTGTCAAAGATGTGGATGTATGAATCATCATACAAAGAAATGCCAAACTCCAAAGCACCTAGTTGAGCTGTATCTCCAATCCAAAGGCAAAGGCGAACAAGTCCAAGGGGAGAAATTCGAAGCTCACTTCAACGAACAACCAAACATCACCCTGGAAGCGGAAAGTTCTCAAACTCTTCATCAGAAGGAGAACCAAGCTCAAGCCAAGAAGGACGATGACCCCATGGACATCGACGACATGCTTGTGGAATTCAATTCCCAAGACATGTATGGAGATCTCAATTAATCTCTAAATTATCATAATATATGTCTCTAGCCTATATTGTACTAAATTGGAACAGACGTACTATATTGTCCAATTATTGTATTTGTATTATTATGTACCTTAGACATAATAGTCAATGTATGTGTTCTACATAAATTCAAGTTCTTAATGAATTCTCTCTATTTTATATAGAATCTTTGAAGACAATCCAATGGAAGAGGAAATGTGTTTAGTGGATAGTTGCACCACTAACACAATCTTAAGGGAAATGAAATACTTCCAAACTCTCAAGAAGAGTAAAGGAAACATTATGACTATCGCTGGTCGCGATGCTATGATCATTGGCTCTGGTCAAGCCACCATCATTCTCCCTATGGGTACGAAAATTACAATAGAGGATGCACTCTTGTATCCCGACTCAACTCGTACCCTACTCAGTTTCAAAGATATCCGCAAAAATGGTTTCCATGTTGAAACTTGTGATGAGAGCAATGGCGAAAGTCTCCTCATCACTAAAAATAACGGATATGAGAAACAAATACTTGAGAAAATTTCTTCCCTCAAAACCGGATTGTACTACACATACATTAAACCAATTGAACATGTTGCGTATAAAATAATTTTTCAAAATCTTGACAAGTTCAAGGTATGGCATGATCGCCTTGGTCATCCTGGCATAGGGATGATGAGAAAAATTATTGAAAATTCTGTTGGTCATGATTTAAGACTTGCAAAATTCCCTAAATCCTCAGATTTCGTATGCACCGCATGTGCTACAGGGAAATTAATCTTAAGACCCTCTTATCTTAAGATACGAAATGAACCACTTAACTTCCTTGAACGCATTCAAGGAGATATATGTGGCCCAATTCAGCCATTATCTGGACCATTTAGATACTTTATGGTTCTAATCGACGCATCTACAAGATGGTCGCATGTGTGCCTATTGTCCACAAGGAACCACGCGTTTGCCAAAATAATTGCTCAAATTATCAAATTGAGAGCAAATTATCCTGAAAACAGGATAAAAACCATTCGAATGGATAATGCCGCAGAATTCACTTCTCGTGCATTTAATGATTATTGCCTAACATTAGGCATAACTCTAGAGCATTCTGTACCTTATGTACACACTCAAAATGGTTTGACTGAATCTCTTATTAAAAGAGTCAAATTAATTGCTCGACCACTCTTACAGAATTCAAACCTACCAACCTCTTGTTGGGGACATGCGGTTTTACACGCCGCAGAGTTAATTCAAATTCGTCCAACTGCTTATCATACGGCTTCCCCGTTGCAGTTAGTACGTGGAAATCAACCAAGCATTTCCCATCTGCGTCAATTCGGTTGCGCTGTATACGTGCCGATATCACCACCGCAGCGTACACAAATGGGCCCTCACAGAAAATTGGGGATCTATGTGGGGTACAATTCTCCATCAATAATTAAGTACCTCGAGCCCCTAACAGGGGATTTATTTACAGCCCGGTACGCTGATTGTATCTTCGACGAAAATAATTTCCCGGCATTAGGGGGAGATAAAGACAAGTACCATAAAGAATGCCGAGAAATAGATTGGAATGTCACCGGCATCCAATCATTAGACCCACGTACTAAAGAATCTGAATCTGAAGTTCAGAGAATCATAAATTTGCAACACATTGCAAATAACCTGCCAAATGCATTTACTGATCATAAAGGTGTGACAAAATCACATATTCCGGCGGTTAATGTGCCAGAAAGAGTGGATGTACCTAATAAAACCACTCAACTCCCTAATGAGAGCAAAAGGGGGAGAACTTCTGTCACAAAAGATCCAGCTTCTCAAAAACGTTCGCGGAAAGAGAGGACTCTAAATCCTCAAACAGTAAATGCAAAACAATCTCAAAAAGAGAAACACTTGTCGGATGCTCAACATCCACAACCCAGCAAAAATGTGCACATAAATTCAAGTGCTGGGACATCGGAACAACCTAACTCAAATGTTGAGGGAAATCACAATGAGTTAGAAGATGATAATGAAATGTCCATCAATTACATTGATTCAGGAGAATCTTTTAATAGAAAGACTACAGTTGTCGACATTTACTTCTCCTCGAAAATTGCTAAGAACCTTCAATGGGATCCAGAACCTAAGTCCATGGCAGAGTGCCTCAAGCGCTCAGACTGGCCCAAATGGAAGGAAGCAATTGAGGCAGAATTGCGCTCGCTCAAGAAAAGAGAGGTATTTACTTCAGTAATGCCAACTCCTCGAAATGTCTTCCCTGTGGGAGCAAAATGGGTTTTCGTTCGAAAGAGAAATGAAAACAATGAGGTGGTGAGATACAAAGCGAGGCTTGTAGCACAAGGGTTCACGCAGAGACCCGGCATCGATTATGATGAAACCTACTCTCCTGTTATGAATGGCATAACGTTCCGATATTTAATATCTTTGGCAGTACAGATGAAATTATCTATGCAGTTAATGGATGTTGTGACCGCATACTTATATGGGTCACTTGATTCGGATATTTACATGAAAGTCCCTGATGGGCTTAAAATCCCGAATCAAAATATAAATCGCAACATGTATTGTGTAAAGTTACAAAAGTCACTTTATGGCTTAAAACAATCGGGAAGAATGTGGTACAACCGATTGAGTGAATTCCTTCTTCAGAAGGGTTATTCAAACAATGATGATTGCCCTTGTGTATTCATAAAGAAATCCTCAAAAGGGTTTTGCATCATCTCAGTGTATGTCGATGATCTCAATATCATTGGAACTACACAAGACATACAAGAGGCAAGTAATCATCTAAAGATGGAATTCGAGATGAAAGATTTGGGTAAAACCAAATTCTGCTTAGGTTTACAACTTGAGCATTTTCCCTCAGGAATCCTTGTACATCAGTCCGCTTATATCCAGAAGATCTTGGTGAAATTCAATATGGATAAATCATATCCATCCAAGACTCCTATGGTCCTTCGATCTCTTGATAGAGATAAAGATCCATTTAGACCTAGGGCCGATGACGAAGAGATCTTAGGACCTGAAGTTCCTTATCTCAGTATCATCGGAGCACTAATGTACCTAGCAAACTGCACCAGGTCTGATATTTCATTTGCAGTTAATCTATTGGCTAGACATAGTGCATCCCCTACTAAAAGGCATATGGTAGGTGTCAGGAATATCCTCAGATATCTCCAAGGCACAAAAGACCTTGGTTTATTCTATCAGAAAAATCAAGACATGACTATAGTGGGATATGCAGATGCTGGCTATCTATCAGATCCCCATAATGCCAGATCTCAAACTGGATTTGTATTTCTACATGGTGGAACAGCCATATCATGGAAGTCCTCAAAACAGATTTTAGTGGCTACTTCCACTAATCATTCTGAAATAATCGCATTATATGAAGCTTCACGTGAATGTGTATGGCTTCGCAGAATGGTTAACCACATTCAACAATCTTGTGGAATTGATTCCTTAGAATCACCGACTGTTATCTATGAAGATAATTCTGCTTGTATTACGCAAATGCAATCAGGTTACATAAAGAGCAATATCACGAAGCACATTGCTCCTAAATTATTTTATCCCCATGAATTGCAGAAAAATGGGAAAATCGAAATCTTGCAAACTAAGTCATGTGAAAATCTTGCAGATTTATTCACAAAGTCCCTACCAACGTCTTTATTCCAGAAATGTGTTCATGGAATTGGTATAAGACGAATTCGAGACTTGCAAGGTTCAGGGGGAGTGAACTCCTAAATATAACCTGATAAATTGATCCTCAGATCATAACATATATTGTACTCTCTTCCTTTATGAGTTTTTCCTAAATGGTTTCTCATAAAAGGTTTTTAATGAGGCAATATTAATACAAGCACAGTATGTCATATCGTTTTCTCCTTATTTTTCCCACTGGGTTTTAAAGGAGTTTTCCATGACATATTCTCCACATACATTTCTCCTCAAGTTTTTCCCACAGGGTTTTAGAGGAGTTTTTCAGATGCTATACAAGATAAAATTGATCAAGGGGGAGTGTTGTGAACCGACGTCTTCTCCAGAGGAATACACGCACATGTGATCAATTGAGCAACTGTCATTAGCAGTTGCTAATGACTCCTCAAAGGGTTGCATCCCTTCGGAACAACAACTGCCATCCCTTCCCATTGTATAAATATGTAATAGCATCAAAAGATTGAATACAAGAATCTCCATTCTCAGTGCTCAAACTCTGTCTCAATCTTGTTTTACATTTTCACTCGCAATAAGTTAAAACCGTTTGTCAGTGGCATCGAAACTGTGCCTTCGCATTGGAATGTAAACAAAACGTACTGTATAGAAAAGAAAACGCGTCTTAATTTTATCATCTCTTTCTTGGGGAGAAAAACTCGCAGTTAAACACTCAATTTTGTAGAAAAGAAAATGCGTACCATTCTCCAATACTGTTAAGGGATGGTCAGGATGGAACATCAGTGATTATCGGCTATACTGGTAAAAATATATGGGTCTAAAAGATGCAAAGTTTAAAACTCTAAGCAAATTGTTGTTAGTGTTTTGCCTTTAAGCAAGCAATTGAAAAGCATTAATTTTGAGATGATGGACATAGATCATATGAAAAGACAATGGGCCAATGACATTATAGCTTTTCTATCATTTCATCGCTTTGTCTCCATTTGATTATACGATTTCGTATTTTATATTGAATATTTGTTATCTAGGCAATGCTGCGTCAAATAATATTTGTGTATATGGATGAAATAAACTTGCTATTGTCTTGTTTAGTGTTTAAGCGTACTATTTTGGTCGTTTATACATTCAAAATTTCGGTTGGTGAATTACGACAGAGCAACCACCGGTAACCGTCCAATAGATGTACTCGCGTTTCCGGTTTGCATCCTGGGCTGTGCAAAGCAACCTTTGGTCCCACGAGCCAACTGGTGCCATAGCCTCCTATTTTCCATAAGAGTTCTTAAGGAAGTACTCTATCTACTAATTTCATGCTTTTATCATAAAGTAAGTATATAATAATTTTACTAATAGTTAATTTTTTTTATTATAAAGTAACTTGAATATAAATCAAACAAAATATGAATTTTATGTGTTATAGCACACGTATTATTAAATTAATTATTGATCAAAGCACGAAATTAGACAATTAAAATATGCTCTATAATTTAAAAAGGAACGAGTATTAACTTTCACAGTGTAGATGCTAAACGTGCGCTAAATATGCAGTAAATTGGTCCTCCATCGCTATGGTCGCTAGGATCAATGCTCTATTAATTTCTTGCCCTAAGGTTATACTCCAACCATTTTCACTAGGGTTAAGGTTAAACTCCAACCAATTTTGCACCCGGGACATGGGATTATAATCGACCAGCAAGCACTTTTTTAGAACATGATAATTTCAATTTTCACCAGAGAAAATTCATGCTTCATTAGATATGCCATCCCAAGAATAGGATATGTCATGCCTTTCCTATTACCATTTTCAGGGAAAATCAAGGAGTGCAAAACTGCAAATAGTTGTGCAACTAGGCTGCATATCAAGTGAAATGGCAAATTTCTTCAAAATCATGCTAGAACTTGCCAAAAAATCTTGCATATCAAGTGAAATGGCAAATTTCTTCAAAATTATGCTAGAACTTTTCAAAAGAATCTCGGATATAAATGAACGCACGTATTTTTGACATCCATGGAAAATTTCAACCAAATTGCAAACTACAAAATGAAAATTTAAGGCTACTTTAGAACAGAGGATTTGAAAATTTCAAGGAATTGAATCTTATAGAAAATCTTCCTATGAATCCCTTTGGATCGTATGATTGGCATTGAAAATTCTTAAAAATCATTTATTTCCTTCAGTCTTTGGAGGATTTTAAATGTCCACTCAAAATGCATATTTTTTGTTTTCTTTGATAAGTCCAGTGCAATTTATCTCTTTATCTTTCATCTTCTCTCTCTATTTTTAAAATTTTTGTGAAGCTTCTAACCAACTAAATTATACAATTTATGTATTTTCAATTTCTACATAAATCAAAAAAAATATTTGTATCATATTTTTACGTTTTGTCTATTCTACCTTCCAAACGGCTCCGGCTGTGTAACGGCGCGACAGTGTTAGGCAACCCATTCCTCTTTGTTAGCTCGCAGAAGTACTCTGAAACAGCCGAACCCACCGACAGGCCCCGCGCAAATCTCCGGTTTCTGAGGGTGAGCTCGTCATCAGCCATTCACCCGTGCGACGTGTTACGTGTTCTTCTTCGGTTCTCCCCCGAGCTAAGACGCCCCCAACCCCCCAGCAATTTCCGCCGGCGCGCAGGTACGATGTCAAGAACACAGCCACCGAATCCTCTCCCCTCTTGATCTACCATTTCTCCTCCGTTCCATCTGACGCGCTGTTCTTTTTTGGTTGCTGCTTTACCCAAATCTCGTCTCGTTCTTGGATTGGGTTTCCGCTTGCTTTCTTGCTCCATTTGTATCTGGAACGCGTAGTGTGGGGTATCGCCGGAGAGCGTGTTCCAGGACCGGGGGGTATCGCCGGAGAGCGTGTTCCAGGACCGGGGATACGAGCTCGTGGATACGCGCGGATTTGGGCGTCGTAGCTTCAGGGGTTCTCATTGATTTATCATCGAGGAGCAGTGTCGCATTTTTTTCGTTATAATTTTTGTTGTCCGAAAGTCTGCGCGATCAAATAGTTAACTGCTGTGCGTGCAAAACCGTAAGAATATATTATTTCGCCTTTGCAAATCTGCTGATGTTTCCCGATTTGTGGCTAGCTTTTTAGATCCACGATTCTATTTCTTCCTTGAGTTCATGAACCTACACCCGAATTATAAAGCTATAAGTAAACATGATGACTGCAGCTAGCGTGACGAAAATGTTGTATAATTTAGCGCCTTGTCTGAGAACCGATGAGAACCATGCTGCATATTTTTCTCAGGAATTATCTGAATTAGGGCATACAATCAATTCAAGGATTAATCTTTAAACATTTTTTACTGTTTGCAAAGCATGCTGAACGCCTCTGTTGATCTTTAATATGTGGTCTGCACCATTATAATGATCAAACACGCTAGAAATGTATAATTTGGAATATTATTGCTAAGCTGCCTTGCGTAGTTGTGTACTTATGTGGCTTGCCGAATGTTTTATCTTCTTTGGGTGAAGCTGTAATGCTTTTTTGACAAGAACAACTGTCTTTTGTGTTACAGGTATGGCTGGAAAAGGAAGCTATGTTCCGCCTCAGTATGTTCCTTTATATGGCCTAGACACTGAAGAGGATCGTGTTCCTGCGGTGGAGGAGAATGATGCTGCATGCCATAAATTAAGCCGGGATCCTACACAATGGTCTTCAGGCATCTGTGCTTGTTTTGATGATCCACAGAGCTGTATGCTACTTTCTGACCTGTGACTCCTTGATTTACAGAAGGAAAGATAAAAAGGTGCTATTTGGTTGCATGTAGGATAGACATAAAAGATTAAAAGATCAACTTGAAACTGTATGTAGCACACCGTTATTTTCTAACCTTTGCTCAAACACGCCGCAAAAACATATGTTTGCTCCGTACCACTACGAAAAAACACTCATTTGCTAGAACACACCGCATCAATTAAAATACTCTTTCTTAGCCAAACACATGTAAATGCCTCTTATACCCTTTAAAAGAAGAGTTAAAATACTTGGTTGCCTGATGGTATGGCATTGCAAAGCCTTTTAAAAAAGGAAAAAAATGTACACTTGGTCCAACTAAAACAACATCATTTGAGCACGTTCCAGAATAAAAAAACAGATTTTGCTTTAAAAATCTGACAGCATTTCAGCCACATTTGGGGAGAAAAAAAATTCGATTTTGCTCCAAAAAATGTCAGCATTACAGAAAAATAATTCCACATCTTCTAGCCGTGTTTGAGAAGGAAAAACTTGACAGATTTCAGTAGCACCATTGCACATCTTCCAGCCACATTTGAGAGGAAAGCACAGTTTGAATCAATCCATCAGGTCAGATTGGTTCAGTCTAAGCCAAACAGCCAAGGGCATTTTTGACATTTGGACACGTTTCTCTCACTCTTTGGCTAAGAAAGAATATTTTAATTGATGCTGTGTGTTCCAGCAAATGAGTGTTTTTTCATAGTGGTACTGTGCAAAGAGGTGTTTTTTACGATGTGTTTGAGCAAAGGGTGGAAAATAACGGTGTGCTAGAGCAAAATTGCCTAATACCTTTGTTTTTCTGTCATCAGATTTGCCACACTGTGGTGGTTACTTAATGTTTTCTTAGTACATAATGTATTAGGAAGTAGGAACGGTGCAAGCTTTAGAGAGAAGTTTGATTGTAGTTATGACTTATGAGAATAATCTTCCTTTTAATTTGTAACCATTCTTGCCACTATTTGTAATCTCGGAAGTTGGTGGTTCTCTAGTTTACATTTCATTCTTATAGAGAGGAGCACTATATTTGTCTAAAAAAAAAGAGAGGAGCACTATATATGTATATTACTTGCCATGGGGACACCCAATTGAATGCTCAACTACACCTCTAGGATATAAATAACCCTAAAGTAATTGATATTCAAGTTCAAACAATATGGAAGTAATGTTGTAATGTGCCAATATATTTTTATTTTTTAGATGAAGAGATAAATTTTAGGTACTTGTAGTACAGTATACATATAAGAGCATTCAAATCAATTGTCCTGTTAGTAGTGTTAAAATGACTCGTGCAATCTCACTGGAGCCAAACTTGTATCAAGATGAGAGTGACTGAGATACTTAAGATAATAGAGAATCTGTGTTCATGCAACAATTTACCGGGAAGTTATAAATAGCTTCCTGCTGCCCTCTCATATATGTGGCGCTAGAAGAGGATTGAGAAAAGGTAAAAGCCAGAACTACTTCTCGTGGTGACAAGCAGTTAGTTACCATTTGCATGATGCTATGGAGCTGAACCAGAGAAACAGATGAATTTAAATGTAAATAAAATAATGTAAGATTGGCGTCATCTTTTTCTTACTTTGATTCAATAGTACAAGTTAATATTTAGTCTGATCCTGGTTGTTGCTCTTTTTCTCTGGCCGCCTGTCTGTCCTTTGAGATCACAGTAACAAGGTACTTCTTAATATGCGAGTGTCTGATTTTTGTTGGCATGGGTAAAAACATCATATTTTTTTTGGGTACAATTAGAGTGTCAACGAGATATTTAGGCCACAGGAGGCCTGCAATGCAAAGTTGGCATCACACCCATTAACCACCTTATAATTCTGCTTCCTAATTCTTTAATTTTGTGTGAGAAATTGCAGTATTGCTTTACTTAACAAGGCCATGATAGCCTAATAAATAATCTGAATCCAATTTATAAGTGTTATCAGCATATACATAAACGTATTATACTGAACAAAGCCCCTTTACTTGCAGAACAGGAAAAATGTTCTTACTTCTCTGAAATGTTCTGATCATATTTGTAGGTTGTATTGGTGCGACTTGCCCCTGCTTCCTTTTTGGAAAAAATGCACAGTTCTTGGGATCTGGAACTCTTGCTGGATCATGCACTACACATTGCATGCTGTGGGGCCTTCTTACAAGTCTCTGCTGTCTATGTACTGGGGGGCTTGTATTAGCAGTTCCAGGGTCTGCTGTTGCTTGTTATGCTTGTGGATATCGTCAAATACTAAGAACAAAGTACAATCTTCCGGTATGTAGTTTGAACTTGTTCTAGTTATTACTCCTCCATGTCACAATATAGGTCTTTCTAGAATCTGTGTCAGTCAAACATTTTAGATTTGACTATTAATATAGAAAAAATTACCATATGCGTTATAATCTTTAGATTTATCATAGGCAATTGCCTTATCATACATTTATGCTTTAATTTTTCACAGCTGTTCTTTAAATGCATGCATGTTTTTTCATACTTTGTGATTTGGTTTCCAGATGCCTAGACAAAATTCTTCACCATTAAATTTTAGTATTAATTTTAATTCCACAAGGCACACGCTAGGACGTCGTATAGGGCAACATCCTCAACTGTTGGTAGCAGCACTATAAGCTCTAACATAGTGTCCATGTCACTTTTCAATAGATGACCAGGGACAATTTCCTTTTACATTTTTATTCATACATTTCATTCGTATAGCCTTCATTACACTGCACAGTAGTTTAGGCAGAATTTTACAGAGAATTATGTTTTGCATTGCAAGCAGTGAGTGAAATCGCTTATTGTAATACTGATTGAAACACAACCTCCTTTGCCACCTCGGTTCCTTGAATAATTTGATTTAACCATGCAGGTGAGGGCCAAAATGTTAGTCTCATGGGAGTTAACCTAGGCTTCTATGACTAGGATTTTGTATGAGTACTGGATGCATAGTTCATACCTACAGCATATAGGAGGTTTAGGTTTAATTGAAGTGTCTTTGGAACCGGACAATTTGGAAGTTGACTTACATGAGTAGTAGTGGGAGACAACTTTTGAATAAATGGGTCTGCATGTAGTGCATAGATGGTTAAATTTGACACGATATATGACTTTGAATGCACAGGTGTTTGCTATGAAAATGATTAAAACAAAGTCTGATTAACTAATTCTAGAAACTATAGTTTTTGGCTTGTGTGGAGTTTTCAGTATTTTCCTGCCATCCACATTACTGTACTTTTTTTTGGGTCTATGTTGTTGTGCTCTATTATTCTTAATAAGGCATCTTTCCTTGACAGAAGTTTTTCATACCAAATTTTTTATATTTTGCAGGAAGCACCATGTGGTGATTTGACGACGCACTTATTCTGTCACTTGTGTGCCATATGCCAAGAGTACAGGGAGATCCGTGAGAGAACAGAGAGTAGCACCTTTTCAGCTTCTAATGTTATTCCACCTCCAATACAGACAATGGATGAGCCTTGACTGGAGTAGATGATATGAACATATCCTGCCTGACAAATTTTTTGGCTGGTACTGCCTTTGCCTGCCAATGTTTGACATGTTTTTGTTGTTGTGCTCCCACACAATATAGTGTATTATTACGAGGTCAGGTTTTATAGAGTTGTTGTAAAGATAAACTCTGAACTATTGAACAGCTCTAAAGGTGTAACTGTTGTAGCACGATTGTGAAATGTAACAACATTCTCGTTTTTTCATATGTTGGGAGAGGATGAGAATGGAAAAGAAAACAAAAGAAGTGCTTTCCTCAAGTATAATGTTTCAGTGTGTTACCGTGGTTATAATGGCTCATAAGTTTAGTTGAACCATTGCAAATTCAGCCTTAGTTGCACACTAACTTGCGTAATATACCCTCTTAAATCCTATAAATTCAGCATTGGTTGCACATTAATTATGTTACTTGATAATGCCATTTTTGTACTATATTGCTTCATGAACAACTAAGAATACTATAATCAGGTTTATTTTTTTTGCAGTATTTATAACCACGGTTGGTTTCATGTATTTTGCACAAGAAACAATATTTTTTGTGCATGTATTTTGTGTATGATTTCTATAAAATAAGTTGTTCATGTTCTTCAACAATTGCTTGATGATGCTAGATACGAATTTTGTGGTGCATGACGTTGGATCTGAAATTCAGATTCTTGAACCTTTTTTCCTTTAGTGCTTGTTCACGAAGTGTCCATCTGGAAGTGCTTAAAAAAATTGTTCATGAGATGGTCCAGACCTGGAATGGTGAAATATGCGTGATTCTCCTGCTTGTTTATTCATGGATTTTTGTTTGTTCATGGAACGGTGAAGATCAAACCATTGTCAAATTTTGAAACGTAAAAAATGCAAGGAAATAACACTATGAATTATGGATTTGTTTTTTTGGTTTGCTTTTGCTCATATTAAGATCGGAAACGTGTGACATAAACTCTGGTAGCACATTTTTGTTCATGAGAACACAATTTGGTAATGAAATTGATGCGGTAAAATTTGGTACCATCATGGTGTGTTGATCTTAAATGCTCAAGAAATGATCCAGATCCAATTTATTCATGAGAAAATGATGTCCAAGAAAAGTGGTTTATGCAAATTGATGTAATAAAAGTTGTTGGTGATGGAGGTTCATGGAGCACCAAAAACCAAATTTCATGTTTGAATCGTGTGTAAATTTTTTTAATGATTTTTCTTGAATCAAGTTCATGATCTCTTGGTTTGTGTATGAACGGCACTATGAAAATGTTTGTGCTTGTTCAGAGAGAGAGGAGGATGGAGAGAGATGACTCGGGTAGGGAGGAGAATGAGATGAGGATGGAGCATGGTTTCTTTTTTAAATGGGAGAGACTACATGATAAGAAACTAATTGAGTTGAAAGTGTGTTTCATACAGAGAGTATCTATTTCTAGTTAATTGAGAAATAGTTAGTTCTAAGTCGACAATTTTAGACGTTGATTCTTTATTCTATGGTTAATTGGATAGTTGCAATTTTTAAAAGTATGTGTAACTTTAGGTCTAGAAACATATAATTAGATAGTTGTATATTTCTAGACATCAAGTTGCATAATCTTTTTATGTACCTGTGAATTTAATAATATGCAACTCAAACGACTAAGAAATAGTAAATTTGTTTTACATAATAGGTGCAAGAATCTTAAGGCAATATGAAAGATGAAGATAATATGTAAACGTCAACGTACGAGTGGAATTACATTTTCGATCATTAGACATTGAACACTATCTCCAGCAAGGACCCCGGTTTCAGAAACCATCCCAGGAAAGACTGGCCCACCTCACAGCAGGTTCAGAAATTACAGTTACAAAAAAGGGAAATATACAACTTCGATCCAATTGGACTCCTGATCAGAAGACAAACAACACAGAAATCTGAAGCTTGAAAAGCATCAACAACTCGATGAATGCTACTACGTACAAACCCAAACGTTGCGAATTTGCTATCCATCAGCAGTAACAAACTAGTTATGAACTACGTTCGATGTTCATAAGCAGCATGCGCGTGCGATCGAGCAGCTAGTGTGCCAGCAGCAAGAAGGCCGGTACAGGAAGCATGCCCGGCTCCGGTGAGGCCAAGAAGGTCGGCAAGGGAAGTATGCTCGGCTCCGGCGAGGCGAAGAAGCTCGGTTCAGAGAACACGGGATCCGTGCGCGCCGCCGTCGCGACCATCGCCGTCGTCTCGTCCTTCTGCGTCTTGTTGTTGATCTCCTGCTCCTCCTGCTCGCCCGTCCGGCTCTCGTCGTCAGCCTGTGCCGAGCGAGGTTTCTTGTGCATGTCCCAGCGATCAGCAGAGGGCGCACGGCTGGGCGGCCGCTTGTTGCTGTCCCACCTCTCGACGGAGTCGGCGCGGCCGGGGCTCTTGCTGCTTTCTCGGCTCCACGACGACGTGCTGCTGCTCGGGCTCTTCTTGTTGATGTCCCAACGCTCGCAGGAGGACGCGCGCCCTGGACTCCCGCTGCTGCTACCGCCCGAGGACGACGCTGGGCTGCAGGGCTTCTTCTCGTTCTTGTGCGCGTCCCACCTCTCGACGGAGTCGGCGCGGCCTGGCTTGGGCTTGGAGGAGAAGGAAGCCGGCGGGATGATCAGGCACGGCGCGATCATGGTGCTCCTCGGCGGGGTCGGGAGAAGCCCCGGGAGAAGCGCTGCTGCAGCCTTAGCCATGGCTCGGTCAGTCGTCGTCGCCATGGTTTTCTTGATCGAAGCAAACACAAGCGCAGAGGGAGGAGGCGCTGGGGAACGATCGAACAAATGATCTGATGCACCGTGGGATCGAGTTGGCTGCGTATTTATTGTTGCCAATCCTCAGGAATGGGACGCCGTGTCGGACTCGGAGAATGCTGTGGGAGCCGCGTTGTTCCCACAGGGGCGCGGGTTATGCAGAGAGCAAATACCGCGTTCAACTGACGCAGCTCAGAAGCGTTTCGGATTAGGATGGTTAATTAACTGGGATTTATGCTATAATCATCACTCCCTTGAAGTCAGTTTGGTGTTCGCCGTCTTCGTCTCGGTCTCCGTCTTCGTCCACGGCAACGGCGAGGCACCGCCGCCCAAATCCGCTGCATCCAAAAATATTCTCACTTCACAAGCTACACCGTCCTATCGACCAAATTGGTCGAATCTGTAGCTTCAACATTCTGCGATCAAAATCATGACTGCTTCTCTCCCAGATTTCGCTGGAGCTGCGCCGGCAGCGTGCGACCCCGACGATACCCTGCACTGCTCACGGTGAAGGCAACAGTGAGAGGATGACGCGTGTAAATTGTCTCGGTTTGGCTTGACAAGCAATAACGGAATGGAGGCGGCGGTGACAGCACTACGCCCTTTACCAAGGTGGCCGGCATGCATGGCGACGGGGTGGCGCGTGGCCATGGATGTGCTTGAAGAGAAGAAGTAGAGGAGGCATGGGCCTCCCTCCCGGCTCCGTCGACTCATCCACGATGGTCGTCCTTGCTAACGCTCTCTACTTGAAAGGGACGTGATCGAGCTCTGCCGTTCAACCCCTCTGCAACCTTCTCGGGCGCCGTTCCATCTCGCCGATGGCACGATCAGCAGATCGCCATCTTGCCCGGTTTCAGGGCCCTAGCTCAAGCTACCCTACAACTACAGTGACGCCCGTCACAAAGCCGCGTTGTTCCCACATACTTCTACACTTCTCCCTGACAATGACAATGACTATCAGCCTGGGTGGTCTCTACGACAAGGCCGTGTCGACGCCGGATTTCATCAAGCAGCACACGCCGGCGGCCATGGTTCCGGTCGGGAGGTTCATGGTCCTGAAGTTCAACTTCGCGTTCGAGTTCGAGGCGTCGCTGGAGTCACCAGAGCTTTCGGAGGTGGTGACTTCTCCGGCATGGTCACCCGTGCAGACGGGCTCTCAATCAATGGAGTGTACCATAAGGCCACCATCGAGGTGGACGAGGTGGGCACCGTGGCGTCCGCGGCCACAGCCGTGTACATTAGTTTGTCTATGAACACGAGGGACGCCTGTGGATTTCGTGGCGGACCAGCCGTTTTTATTCACCTTCGTGGATGAGAGGAACGGCGGCGTGCTCTTTACTGGGGCATGCGGTGAATCCCTTAGCTGAGTATACGTTACATGCTTACCAGCCGATGAGCCAAAGCCTGCAGCTACCAACATACAACTAAGTAAGGATTTCATGTTGATTCATTTGATTTTGCATGTGGTGATAATTTCTCCAGTTCTCTTGGTGAATTTGTTGGATCATCATAATATCACACCATTTGTGAGTGCGATATGTATTGGCTTTGGATTGGAGCCCGGCAGTTAAGAGCCAAAACCATTATCGTGTGAAACTAGGTGCTAAATCATCAGCTTCGTAACTCATACTGCGAGATACTGGTTAGTACAGCATATTACGCCAGAACATGCGAGGAAACTAGTGCCACTGAATGGATCATCTAAGAGATTAGGAGTACCCTACCGCAAGTTCATGGTGACACATGGTCAGTAAAATACCAATCACGATAGCCTCTGAAGAACAATACGATCCTACTGACTTCAGCAACCATGATCGCTTCAGCATAACCAGAACTTACAATGGCTAAGACATGCATGAAAAATGCAGCAAAATTAACAATCGATTAATAGTACGACTCGCAGAAGATAGTGCGACAGCAAAATCAGTCCATCGAGCAAACTGTTAGAGAACCCAAATGTACCTGGCATAAACCTCGCTGCATTATGGCAGGCTTGGGATAACAACATGAATGATAAACTGAGTGGATCTGTATATAGGGTTGGAACACCAGTGGTAGCAGACTAAAAGACAACCGTGTCTAGCATGGTCCCTAGGGTTTTGAACTATGTTTGACGACATTAAATTTGAGACATGTTCTTCTAGATGCTTCTTTGCATCTTGCCGTCCCACATTGGCTATCGCTAGTTTCTCAGGTGACAGCTCATCCTCCTCTTGCACTGCCTTGTTGTACTTGATGGCTAGGCTCAGCATTTCCTGCACGTAAGAACACAAATAAATAACTAAGAAACCACATAGCATATCAACTAGAACGATCTTCGAGTGAAAGTAGAAAGTTGAATGCTACACACCTGAACAGTCTGCTCGTTGGTTTTTGAATGTGTGTCGAACCTCTTCAAAATTAATCCATCAGTCCATTTCTTTTTGTGCAAGTTCAGCAGCATTTTTTCCTCGAGCTCATTTTTTTCGGTAATTGATTGCAATGGAGTAGTAGTGTCTATTCAGCCCATGAATAAGAGCCTGGCAAGACGGTATAATCATTTATAAGAATGAACAGAACAAAAGTTTGTAAGCTCTCATGCTAATTAGTATTTTACCTGAATAGATGGCTTATTTAGGTGCCCAACATTGGATGTTGTCTGTCGTGGCTCCTGCCCAAGCATCATGGTCTGAGGATTAATGAGACGAAACGCATCAATGACAACCTTCCCCTTGACACTTTGGATGGGGTCAATCACAACAGCAACTGCCCTGGGGTTTAAAGCTTCGAAACTCTGCATGTTCAATTTTCAAGATGATAAGACATATAGGCTTTATTACATCTATGTTTGTCACAAGACAACAGACTCCTTCATACAAGCTTATAGGAAGATTAGTGGAGCATGCATGCACCTGTTGAGTATTAATGTCAACACCCGATAGCCAGCAACCAAAACCAGGATGGGAGTGATACCACCCTACCACCATTTCTGGCCTGTAAAAGTAAATACAAGTGTCAACAAAAATGTTTGCCTATGAAATAACTGCGTAAAAAAGATATCATCAAACAAGTATTAGCCAAAGAAAATATCTAAAGGCTAAAAGCAATGGCCAACACTTCTTCAAACAAAATTCTAGCACTTCAGGATAGTAGAACTTAGAGATATCTTAAGAAAATTGATGAGAATTTATTCCATAGTATGTCTTTCTTCTCATCCACACTCAGCTTCTTGAGACTCAAACATTACACTCACATAGTAAATAAGTAGACCTGACAATTAAAGCTGGCCCCAATGATTGTTATTATTATCCATTTAAACATGCATAAATTAGCACGTAAAGGGTGCACAGGATGTCCACTGCACAGCAGAGCATACATATATTTTATGTTTGCATAACACTTTTTCGTTCATAAAAGATTACACATCAAACTCATAGACCAACATACAACTTATTTGAATGGCAAACAAAAAGAATTTACATGCATCAAGAAATATTGAGTTCCATACAAGTCCACTGCAGGGCTATCAACATTTTTACCATAAAACACATGAAGACATATTATCCTAACACATTCAACTGATCGCACGCTTCGATTAACTGACAAAGAAGAGTAGCATGTTACAAAACTACAAACCAAATGAGTTAAGCCAACTGCATGATGAACTAATAAACAAAGCAACCTTGAATATGCGATGATTATATATTCTCAGGCAGAAATAGTATCTACGGTACAAATTTTGGAGGTCTGTAATTAAAATAAAGTACTATTCGAATTTTGTACTATCCTCGACTTATCCATTTGCTAAGTTCATCATCATGCCAGGCATACTATCTGTGTGCACCATTATCATTGATGCATTACTAAGGGCGGAGCTTATTTAGGGGCAGAGTCTGCTATGAACCCTCCAGCTCCAGAAAAATTCTTTATGAAATCCTTAATTTTACACTTAGATACTAAGCCAATACAAAATTATCACCTACTTCCAGAGTAATTTAAGCATATCTTGTCAGATTGGTTCCCTCAGTATTTCGCTTTCAAGCTCCGCCAGTGGTGTATTACTATATGCTATGAATGAAAATAGATCCCCAGTGCTGGTAATCATGGCAGGGATGCAAGAAGTATATCAACTACCAACAATATTGTTTCCATGTGTACACAACACACTAGAAACAAGGAATCAAATGAACAATCCACCACTGGACCACTGCCTATGAAACCTCAAAAACTCCAACTCTCAACTAGACATAGAAAACTTGTGATGAACTGGGCTCCTAGCAAGTACATAACTTTCACGCCAAGCATTCCAATATGCTATTGTTTTCTAACTTTATTCCCTACTACCAGCAACTCTAAGCCCACCAACATATGGAACCAGAGAACAAAGTGCTGAGCATTGAATAAATGGAAGTTTAAAATCAAGCATGGGATAAGCAAATAAAGTATTGACAATTACAACAAGCATATGGGAACTATAACAACTAAACTGTAATCAAGAATACACAATATACTACAAACAATTATCCAAAATAGCTTTCTCCAGCACCTAAAGCAACACGGAACATATACTCATCAACGGGGCATGAAAAGAACCGTGGATGTAATGCATATTTCTTTCTCATTTACTGTTCCGATATGGCCAATCTATGAAAGTGAACAGCTAGCACTAGCAAATCAACCACACGAACCTGAACATCACAACAAAAATATCGGAACATGCTGTGTGATTCTAATTCGGCATGATAAGTTGATGAGGCCGATCCTTTTCAGCTTTACCAACTAGTAGGAGCAAATCAAGCGGCCCAAATCTGCAGCGAGAGATCAACAGATCAACAGATCTACGATCCGGATCGGCGGCCGTACCTGCCGGTCTGCTTGAGCATGTCGAGCATGTTGGTCTGGAAGACGTGGTCGACGGCCTCGACGCTAACCCCGGTCCCGCTCTGCGGCATGGCGAAGACGTCGACCACCCTGACCGTGTATTCGTCGACGAACTCGCCGAGCATCAGGCCCATGACCTCCATCGGCACGCCGGCCCTCCCTGCAACCACCGCCCAGTCAACCCTAGGTTTGGGGAGAGAGATTTTTTTGGGGGCGGGGAGAGAAGGGAGCTAGGGTTAGGTACTTACCGTGCTTGAGCATCTTGAGGAGGGCGAGGGAGGAGATGTAGACCTGCTCGGAGGAGTCGAGCAGCGGCGAGTCCCGTCGGCGGCTGCCCATGCCCCGGGCCGAAGATCCGCTGCAGCCGCTCCATGGCTGGGCTTCTTCTCTCGCTCCTCTCTCCCGCTTCTGTTTGGTTGGGTTCGCCGCGGTTCGCCTTCTCTTCTCGGCCGCGCCTGCTCTGCTCTGCCTCTGCGAGTTTTCTGACGCTTCGGTGAGGTCTCCGCCGAATTCCTTTCTTCGAGCGCACGAAGCCGAACTCGGTGCGGCCCAACTGGGCCGATTCCGCCACTTATGTTTTCGGGTGGGTTCGCGTGGGCCGCAAGCCGATCCCGAGTCCTGGGCCGCGCGTCCGTGCGAGCGCTGAGAAAATCCTATCTGATGCGCATGGGCCGGCAAATCCGCGCGATGGAGCCGAACCTTCCGCCGAGAACGGGCTCGTGTTTCGCAGTGTCACGTTGATATCTTTCACAGTTTCACTATCTTTCGTCGTTCCCAACGACATGATCATTTTATTAGTGTATGCATGTATGCTGGCCCCGTTTGAGTAGTGTTTATGCTTCTTTTTTCAAGTGCTGTGCTCTAGCCAACTCTCTACTATTCTCTTACGAATTGCCCTTTGCCGGTCTCGAATTCTGTAATCGTCAATGCCAGGGAGCATCTTATTGGCAAAACAACAAAATCAGCTCGGAGAAACGGCCTGACGCATGCACCGCTTTTGGTTTGGCGACATGGCATTATTGCAAAGACGGCCACGTTAACTCCCAATGAATCGCAACCCTTCCATGATGGTATGTTCCTCCTTTACACGATGGCAGCTGTGTTTCTATATGTTATCCTCTCCAAATAAAGTGCAGCGAACAGCACTACTATCTGCTAGCGTCGTTACACTGAACTTAGCAAGTTCGCATATCCTTCCCGACGGATGCGAGTGGATATGCTCTGGATGATCCATCGTACGTTGTCTCCTCATTATCGACCTTTCCAAATGTTCGATCCCCGTCAGAATAGCGATGTCTCAACTCTGAGGCAAAGCCTTCTCCGCTAGTGACGAAATTGTTGGACTTATATGTTTTGCCTTCTCCGCTAGTGACGAAATTGTTGGATTTATATGTAGCTTTCAGTATTCATTTACATTCAGAATCAAATACACGTGAAGATTGTGTTGCTCCTGGGATCAATCGATTGATCTGCTGTAGTGTGTGGACGTGAAGATTTTGCTTCTTCTAGAAAATTGGAACCGTAAAATTTATTTTCGCAATGGCACTAAATAGTGTTTTCTGAATTATTTAGATCTTACAAATCGAATGGGTCAAATTTCCTGGTTTGGAAAAGGAAAATCATGTTTTTGCTTTTTGCTGAGAACATTGATTATGTTATTAAGAAATCTGAATCAGAAAAATCAGAGAAAGATGCCACTGTTGTGGAAAAGGAAAATTATGTTGAAGAATATGAAACCTGGACTAAAGATAATAAAAGGGCTCGTATGTTTATGTTAGGATCAATGAATAATTCTTTAGCTACCAAACATGAGAGTGAACAAACCACACAGAAAACTTTGCGCAGTCCGGAATAAGATTTTGATGAAACATCTCTCATTAAAGTGCTTAGTCTTGTTAATCATTTCCTCTATGAAGATGAATGAAAGTGGTTCCGTAAATGAGCATCTCAACAAACTCTGTGTTTTAACAGAGGAATTAAAGAATACAGGCTATCCTTTCTCTAAAGAAGTACAGGTTACGGTTGTCTAAATTCTTTGCCAAATTTATGGAAACAATTTAAGATATCCTTCTCTCATTTTGAAAGTGCACTCAACATGCGCAATTTGAGGCATCATTTTAACTCTCCTAGGGAGAGGATAAATACTCTAATAATTCTGAGTTGCACCTTGAAGAGGAAAAATATAATACTAATAAAAGGAATTGGCCAAAAAGGAGGCCTAAAGTTGATTTGAGAGAGAGGCTTAATAAGAAACATGATCGGGATGATCGTGGAAATAATAGCTCCACTTAGAGGACTGATAAGAAGAATTTCAAGTGTAATAATTGTGGTGAATATGGGCAATTCAGAGTTGACCGAAAGAAGAAGAAGAAGTCTAATGATCAAAAGAATGTCTGATGTTTTTGTATGCACTATATCTTTATTTACTACTACTTTTTCAAATAGTTGGGTTATAGATTCTGATTCTACGTCGCATATTGCTAGAGATCATAAATCTTTTACTCCATGCAAACAATTCCAAGGTGAAAAACATAGGTCTACTTAGGAACTAATGCCAAAACTAACATACTTGGAATTGGAAAATTATGTCCTCAAATTCCCTGGGGGAGGAAAATTATATTAGGGGACATTCTATACTCGCCTAGCATGAGAAGGAATTGGATCTCTGTTTCAAAGTTAGAATCTATTGGATATGATATACTGTTTGGAAACGAAAGAGTTGAAATATTACTCAATAGGAATATAGTGCATACTAGAGTTCGTCATGATGGTCTTTATTTCGTCGATAATATATTAGATGATAACAATATTGATTGTTTACTTGGTGAAGATAACTCCATGGGGAGGAATATTAATGATAGGAACACATGCTCTGAATTTTATTTATGACATTTATGACTTGGTCATATATCTAAAAACAGAATTAAGAGGTTTATTAATTCTAGAATTCTAAACTTTAAGTGGGAGGATTATGGTATTTGTGAGAGGGGGGGATTATGGTATTTGTGAGGCATGTATTATGGGTAAAATGACATGTGCGCCATTTCCAAAGGCGACAAGATTTAATAAGCCTCTTGCCATTATTCATCCTAACATTTGCGGTGAAATGTCTACTCCTGTTAGATGTCAAAATATTTATTTTATCACATTTATTGATGACTTTTCAAGATATGGTTATGTCTATCTTCTTAACACAAGTTGGAAGGTTTTGATGTGTTCAATATTTTTAAAGCTGAAGTGGAAAATCAATGTAGAGAACTGATCATGGAGGAGAATACATATCAGGAATATTAAATGATTTTTGTAAAGAGCATTGAATTATTCATCATTATACCATGCCTACACTCCACAACAAAACAGCGTGGCTGAGCAAAGGAACATAACAGTTATGAACATGGTTAGGTCTATGAAGGCTTTTCAGATCTCACTTTATCTTTTTGGGGATGAAGCTTTACATATTGTTGTTTATTTATTAAATCATTCACTATTCAAAGCTGTCAAAGTCACTCCCTATGACTTGTGGAAAGGGAAGAAACCTACACCTTGTCATTTGGCTATTTGGGGTTATAATGCTCGAATTAAAGTGCGAGATCAAAATTGTACTAGGTTGTAGCCTAAAAGCACAATAGGAATTTTTATTGGGTATTCTAGTGGATCATTTGGTTATCTTTTCTTGGATCTAGAAAAGAATAAACTAGTGGAAAGCAAGGATGCAATATTTTTAGATGAAAATATACCTCGGCATGCTCATCAAACGAGAGTGAAATTATTGGCAACTCCATTAGACACATAGATGGATACATTTGGAATTAACTCTCATATTGAGGAAGACTTAACCCTCGGTGAAAATAGAAGCAAAACTCCTATTACCGTGCTTAGGATAAGTGGGAGGAATATATAGGCACTATCATATCTTGATCAGTATTACATGTTTTTTGGGAAAGTGCACTTTAAAATTTCAGTTTTAGAGGAAGAACTGAAGAATTAGAAAGAGGCAATTAATTGCCCTCAATTGAAATTATGGGTGGAACCAATATAGGAAGAGTTAAACTCAATGAAAAAGAATAAAGTTTGGGAACTTGTTACTTTACCAAACAACTACAAGCCCATGGGTTGTAAATAGATTTTTAAAAGGAAACTAAATGCAGCAGCCGTACTAGAAAAATATAAGGCTATGCTTGTTGCTAAATGCTTCACACAAATGAAGGAATTGACTTTGTGGAAACTTTTCTCCCGTTGTAAAATTTACCTCAATTTGCATTATTAGTGCTTTAACGACTTATTATGATCTTGAACTCCACCAAATCGATGTTAAAACTACTTTTCTTAATGGACATTTGGAGGAGGAAACATATATGCTACAGCGTGAAGGTTTTGGGAAAAAAGGAAATGAAAACAAGGTTTGCAAATTAAATAGATCAATTTATGGTCTCAAACAAGCCTCTCATCAGTGGTATATCTTTTTTTATGATGCCATCACGTTATGTGGTTTTTCAATGATGGAATGTGATCATTGCATATATATTAAAGTTATTGGTAGAAATTTTGTGTTATTATCTTTATACGTTGATGATATTTTCACTCTAATGATTAAATCGCAGTGATGGAAGTTAAAGCTTGGTTGTCTTCTAAATTTGATATGAAAGGTGTGGGAGTTTTTCTATCTTTCGGGAGTGGAAATACATAGAGATCAAAATAAACGAATTATTGGTTTGTCCCAAAAGGCGTAGGCGTACCTTAGAAGCGTTTTAAAATGATTTTCTATGAAAATTGCAAATCTGTTAATGTACCTATAGTAAAATGAACCAAAATCAGTGAAGAATTATGTCCAAATACTCCTAAGGAAATAGAAAGAATGAGTGACATTCCTTCCTTCAACCTTGGGATCCCTTATGTATGTAATGATATTTACACGACTTGACCTTAGCCATACCATTGGAGTCCTCAGTAGATATCAAAGGAATCCTGAGGAAGAGCACTGGAAACAAAGTAAATATGTACTGCATTGTGTCAAAGGAACTATGGATTATTCATTATGTTTTAATTGTCATAATCTTCAGCTACAGAGTTATCCTGATGCTGATTGGCAAGGGGACCCGAATAACCAAAAATCTACTTCTGGTTATATATTTCCTTTGGCAGGAGGTGCTATTTCTCGGTGTAGCAAGAAACAAGATTTTGTTGCTCTTTCCTCTATAAAAGCTGAATATATTGTTGCATCTGAAGCAATAAAGGCCTATGACTACGCGAATTTCTTGCATCACTTAAAGTTGTGGAAAGTGCATCACAACCTATCACTATTTTTCTGTGATAATCAGGCAGCGATCAAGGTCTCCAAAGATCCCAAATTTTATAGTAAAAGTAAACACATTGAAGGAAGGTATCACCATATTTGTAATGTAATAAATAGACTCAAATATGTCCGTTTGGTTTATTTGCCTAGTACTAATATGGTTGCAAATCCACTGACTAAGCCAGTTAGTCAGGAGTTATTTTCTAAGCATGTCAGAGACATGTGGCTTCAATTTATTAATTAAATGTTTCAGCCAAGCGCTAGATGTTGGATTTATATGTAGCTTTCAACATTCATTTATATTCATATTTATATATTGCAGTCATTCATTCACTATTTAACTCAATGTGAAAATATTCATATCATAGAATTGATGCTTGTGATAGGGAATAAATGATGCGATATTAACTCGAGGAATTTATACTCGAGGTGCCGAGGACGGTTATGCTAGAATACAATAAAAGAATTAATTGAGATCCACTTTAATGAAATTTATATGTTCGTGCATGTTTTATCCGATATAACACATGGTGGAATAACTGTGTTTGTTTTGCAGAATTGGTTCTATAGACTGTTGACCCACATGATTAAATTGAAATTGCCCTCACATATAATTTGATCATGGTATATGACTCACACATAGGTGTTAGGGGACTAGTATATTTTAGATTCGTATAACTGGTATATTTAATAGTGATTGGTAACATGGCACAAAAATCTAATAATTTTCAGAAACAAGGGGTATCTTGAAACACCTAGAAGTAGAATCTACAAATAGATAGCCTCGTATGCTCCGGATTGATCCATCATTCGCCGTTTCCACCCTTTCCGTTTTCTCCTCGTTATTTACCTTACCAAATGTTCGATCCCCGTCAAAATAGCGATGTGTCAACTCTGAGGCAAAGCGTTCGCTAGTGGCGAAATTGCAGGTGCAAGTGAGGAGAAAGGGTGGCGGGTTTGGCCACTTTTTTGGGTCGCAGCCTCAGAAAGCATATGAAAATCAGCTCGTTTGTGAATTATCGTTTTCCATGTGAGGTCATGATGATGACATATGTACTATACCTACCAACGTGATCTCTCATAAGCGCGCCAAAACGAATTAGGCTAGCTCGGCCCAACCCAGCAGTGGATGGCCACGAGTTTTCGATGCCCGAAAGGAGCCTACAAAAGGCTGACACGTAACAGTATCCGATCCTCTTTCCAGCGTGCAAACAATCTGGCCTGCTGACCTCGTTCGTCTGCATCGACCGGTGCTTCTGAACCTAGCTCGATCTGTCTGCCAGCTCGTGTGTTCCGGTGCTGGGACGCCGCGACACGACGCTGCATGTGACCGTGTGGCGATAAGGAAGATGGCTGTCTGGTTGCGCGCGCGCGGAACGCAACGAAAGTCGAAGGGCATGGTGCTCTGTTTTGAGCCTATCTTTTTGCTTGTGAAATCGGTTTTGAGCTGCGGAGAAATCGGTTTTGAGCTTATCTCGAAACATCGGAGCTGGCTTTGCCTTTGTATGCCCCAGCGACTAGACTAGATCGATCGCGACAGTGAAAGGCATTGCAAGTTGATCTTAAAAGGCCTTTCATGATTATTAATTTACAAATTCTCCACCAGCTGAATTTTTTCTTTGGCGGGACCACCAGTTGAGTTATTCCTGTATAATTTGATTATGCACGTGTCACCGTTGTCTATAGGTAAGATAGGGCTCGCGTGGAATTTTTTTCTCTCTTCTAGTTAACTATAGCTCTCTCGGTAAAAAAAAATAATTTTGCTAATTTTTGGTCGTCTAAAATTTTCATAAATCTCAGTTATTTAAAATTTATTAAACCTAAAATTAAAGTCTTAAAAGTGAACAGTTTAGCAAAATGTTATTATAATTTTTATTTTGTAAGTTATATATGAAGTAAAGTGGGATAAGAATGGTTGGATGTTGATCTAAAAGCTAAGTGATTGAGATCTAAGGAAATCTTAAACAATTGAGGAACATAAAATCTGTTAGAAAAATTTCAGGCAACTGAAATAGAGGGAGTATTATAGTTGGCAATTTTGGAGCAATTATATATTTGTATGCAAATGCACTCTTTTATTTCATAATGCGAGTGAAAACTCCGTCCAAAGTTATATCGAGCATAACAATTGCAATTGCTACTCGCTTCCCCTCTTGCCTTCCAATTCCCATGTGGCCCTCTTCCTCTCCTCTATATTGGACACACAAATCGTGAGAGTGGGAGAGCACACCTAGATGGGGGTCAAGGAGTTGTGGGCTAGAGATTTGCGTTGTGGCACGTCAAGGAGTAGTCGAAGGGTTGTGGCTGCCATGGCTGAGCTTGAAACAAAGAAGGTAAGATGGGACAAGGGGCACCAAAAACACATAATGGGGGAATGTCACCGCTCAGGTTGGAACAGGGGATAGCGGCGAGGGTTTCTCCGGTGATGTATTTGGGGTTTGTGGCTATGGTGCTCGACTTGGTAAATTAAGGTTGGGAAACGGACCGGGAAGTGATAGTGCATGCAATGGGGGAAGAGAATTATAGTGGGAGGTCGGCATTGGGAGAATTGAGGAGGGCAGAGGCGACTGAAGTCTCGGTCGGAGGAGAAAGGGAAGTCGACATGGGTGCAATTGTTGGTTCCGATGGCTCCAGAGAAGTGAGGAGAGATGCTATGAGGTGGAGGAGGAGCTTGGGGATGGTTTTTATAAGCGCGGACGCGGGAGGCGGAGATGAAGTGCCGTTGCGCTGGCTCGGTCATGGCGACGCGACAGATCAAGGGCCGATTAGCGTGGTGCTGAAATGGTGGGCGGGGAGGCGGATGACATGGCGCTACGGTGCAACGGGTGGCGGCAGAGATGACGGGCGACGCGGTGAACAGCGCGGCCTGCCACTGTGCATGCCCAGAGTGCGTGCTGTGCATGTCCGGTGCATGGCCAGAGCGCGCACTGGTGGCACACGATGTGTCCTGACGTGGTTGGGAGCTCCCAGAGGTGTCTCTCGCACCAGGAGAGGGGTGAGGACGTGTACGAGGGGTACAGAGGAGTTAGGCACCATTTTCGAAAGCAAAGTTAGGGAAGAGCTGATGCCATGATCGGCATGGTTCTAGGGCTGAGCTGGTCGAGGAGCAATAAAAGTTTTTCTGTGGGAGATCAATGCTTGAATGAGCTTCTAGGTGCGTGTAGCACCTCTGGGAATTTATGGAGGTTTTTCCTTGGAGTCTAGGCTATGGTTTCATGCGAAGGAGGAATCTGGGCAGAGGTGTTTGATGATGATTATTCAAGATTTTTGAACTGAAGTGGGTCATGTTTTTGCATAACTGAGTTCCTGGTAGCATGAGGGGTGTTGTGAAATTTTCTCAGATTTTTCTGAAGTATATTTCTACAGGTTGCAGTTCAATGCTAATTTCTGCCCTAAAGTCAAATATATGGATATTTGAGTATTTTTGAATTGGACCTGCCAATATTATTTTATATTTGGGTTATAAATAGTTCAAGAATGGTTGCAAAATTTTCTTGTAATTTTTAGTTGTCTGGAAGAGCATATGATCTTGGAATTAGAGTTTCTGCGACAAAAGAAAATATTAAGGGAAAAGGAGGAAATGGGGTATAGCTAAGGTTTTGAGGTGAGGGTTGATGCACCAAAGATATATGGAGGTGAGAGAACCCATTTTCATTGATTTGGGATGGACTTGTTTGCCGGTTGCCGTTAGGGTCTGCACTTGGTTACCAAAGAGGAATTTAGGGTTAGTGTATATGTATATGGTGCATGTGTCGTGTTAGGGTTGTATGCACCTGTGTGGTTGATATCACATGTGATGTAATCATGCACGACTTAAGATGATTTTATGACTTGCAATGACATGCTTTGAAAAGGTTTAAAAAAATCGAGGTGTGACACTGTGGAGCTCCCGTGGTCGTGCTCTTCTTCAACTACTGCCTCACGCCGGAGCACCGCCACCTGGCGACCCACGAGGACGTTGTCGTGGCCCTACTGTAGCGAGTACGCGAATAGATGTGTATATGTGAGTGCGCATACTGCTACGCACCGCAGCCCATCGTGACTCGCGCGCACGCGCGCGTACATGCAATGGCGTCCTCGGCTCATTCGAAGCTGCAACGACACGTCGTGGAGGACTACCGCGGTGTGCTACAACTACTCAGCAAAGGCACAACCGTGCACTCCGTGGGGTGCCCTGCTCGATGGGGTATTCTGTATTGGCTCCTGCACCTAGCCCAACTTCCACGCCAGCCGCCTCCCTCCTCTGGCTCCTCGACTAGCTCAGATTCGTGGCTCGTCATCAGTGACTCACGCTAGGTGTTCGTCTCAGCCGAGTCGGCTGGTGGCAACCTCGTGTACCACTTGACCCTCCGGTTCGGCATCGCGGGGCTTGACCTAATGAAGATCGTCGGATATATTCTGCTCATGCCGGTGTTCATCACATCATCAACCCCATTTGTTAGAGATTTTCTAGGGTGGTGGTTAAGTCAATTTATTAGAAGTATTTATTATATTTAAGTTAGTTAGTTTGTATTTTTTGTTAGAGATTTTTTAGGAATGTGGTTAGTGGAGTTAGAGATTTTTTTAGGAATGTGATTAATGGAGGAGAGGGTTAAAATGGGAAGTGAAAGTGTGACACCACTTTGCCAATGAGCACGATCTCCTTGCGCTCACAACCACTCGTGACGGTGCCTTCGAGGAACACGCACTCACCACTCGAATAGGAGGACATGAGTACAAGGGAGAAGACGGGCTTGAGAAGCGGCAGTGGATTTGAAGGAAGAATACGAGAGAAGAAGGAGGGGAGATTTTATTTGTTTGTTTGTTATAGATGATTAGGAAGGTTTGTTTGTTTGTTAGAGATTTTTAGAAAGGTTTGTTTGCTTTAGTTGGATAATGGAGAGCGGCGGTGGCAGTCTTTTCGTAAATAATGTGAATCTGAAGGACAGTTTGGATGACGTGTCATCACTACCAACTCAGATTTATAAGATAGTATAGATATCAAACGTCTTCACTAAAAAAAGGGTAAAAGACTAAACTATTCTCTTTAACGGAGGGGTCTAATTTGAGTGGTACTCCCCTTATCTATGGAGTACTGGTACCGTAAAAACTCGCTGTTATGCATTCATATTGAAGAGAAAGGGGGGGGGGAGGGGAGAGGAGCAAGTGAGAAGAGAGAAGGGAGATATGGAGATGAGATGTGGACAAATGGGCCTAATTTCTTTATATAACCTTTCTTTGCTGATTTATCATCAATATACTGACTTAATGTTATGTTAGCACACAGTAGGATGCCCCTTACACATCACCGCAAGCACACATGAAACCGGAGTAGGGCCAATGTTGAATTGAATAGTATTGATAGTCGATGGTACAAATTAAATGATATTTAACTTGAGGTTGCAAATAAAACTGTGAAACTAATTGATGAACTAAAATATACATATCTTCCTTTCTAAAACAATAATGTTGTTCTTTCCTTTCGTGAGGGGGAAACAACAATAATAGAGTGACAAATATATGGGGTTCATGTTCTATGTGCTTGGCGAGTGATTCATACGTAGAAGAAGCGGAAGTCCAAGCTCGTCGTTGCACTGTGACGTTTATTTTTGACGAAATAATTGCACGGAGTTATTTATTGTCAAAGAAGGTCGAAAAGAGTTCAACCAAAAGATCTACAAACAAAAATACCAAAAAAGAGACATAAGAGCAATGGGAAAGGAGTAGAGATAAAACAAAAAATGCCCAACACACTGATCCGAGTTTGCTGTTGGTGGAAGAGAGACCAAATAAAATCGGCATAAAAATTGGCATAGTTTGCTAGGATGGCACAACCACAAGCACCAAGTTTATGATGTATCCACCTTGTTTTGCATACTCTGTCGGTAAAGGGCACCAATATAACTACTTTACCACCTGTAATATGATGCTATTTAGTTTACAGCTAAAATTTGGTTAGCCAATGTTTTGGCAGGCTAATATCAAACTTTATGAAAAGTTTTAAAAAAATTAAACTATCTCAAAAATTAATGAGTATCTATTTAATTGAGTTTTGATTTTTTAGACTTGTTTAAATATTAGCTAGCTAAATTTTAACTCTAAGACGAATCAGCCTCCGGATGCGAGGGAGAATATGCCGGGACGTACGCGTCCGGGGTACCGACCCTGAGGCCAACGCACACCACACGACGACTCCAGCACCCCCAGGCGCGCCCCTCGACGTGGTCCGGGGCTCCGGGCCGAGCAGCGGCACGAGCCCGAGCGAGTGGTGCCACGCGGCCGCTGCAGGGCACGGGAGGAACCCGCCAAGATAGGAGGCCTACTCCTGGACTCGCGAGAACCAGCCAGCCAGCCACAGCCAAAGAAGCGGCGGCCAAGGGCGAGCGCGGGCGATAAAATCGCGGCCTCTCGGTTTCGATTCCGCCCTTCCCATCTCCACCCCCCTCCACCGCCTCCACCTCCCTCAACAGTTCTTGGCGAGAGAGGCAGACGAACTCAGGTACGACCTCCCTTCCCTCCTTCCATCACCGCTCCCGCGGCGCTTTTCTCTTGCCGCCTCCTGAATGTTCGACATTGCTGTGTTCCTTCCTTCCGGTTCCGGGGTTGGGTTCTTGGCAGCCGCGTCCGTCCGTCAGTCGGGCGAGATTAAGGCCCTTCGTTGTAGCCCCTCGAACCGATTCAACCAGTTCGCTTGTTGTCTGTACGTTCTACCGCGTTCGCATTCGACTCTTTTTAGGTTGTTCTAAGCGGTGATGGGAGTTGCCGTTAGACGGACTGCAGCTGTTTCTGCAATCTTGGTTTTGATGGCCCTAGGTGATGGATGCAGATTTGAGACGCGAGCTGTGCCTTTCTTTAACGCGTGTTTTGATTGGATTGCGCTTGTGCCCGTCCTTCGCCGCCGATGGGGCGAGCGTCGAGGTTTTCGTCTTGGAGTTCTATCTTTCTTGACGCGACTGTTGGAATCGGTGGATCGTTAACGTGTTTTTGTGGCCGCGCGACTATGGCGGAGAGGGAAGGGGAGAAAGCTGAGAGCTGGAAAGAGAAAGAATGAAGACAAAGGAGTTTGATTTTGTTCGTGTTGTTTGGCTGTTTTGCGTGGGTGGTTCTTGTGGACATAGGAGAAGAGAATGCAGGCCAGTAACATCTTAAGTCCTTACCTATAGGATTTTCAAAATTCACTTCAATTTTTTTTAAATTCAAATTTGTACAGTGATGTTGCATGCTTAAACAAAGCAAACTGCAATATATGGGCAGTGGATTTTCTCTCTTCTCCTCGATCTTTTCTTACGTCTTGTTCCTTTTCTCTTGAATATTCTCCTTTATAACTTTCGACAATATATTCTCTTGAATATTCTTTCCCATTCTCTTTGTTTTAGCTGGTAATGTTCCGTGTTGATTCTGTTCATTATTCCTTTTGATTCAGCATGGATGGTGGTCACTATCTTGTGTTATATTTGTTTCCTTTTAAGGGGATGGAACGGTTAAAGTTTTCCATATTTTGAGTTAAAATCCAAATTATAATTGAGTTTTGCTATACGCGTTTCAAGTAAAAGAAATGTTTCTGCGCGGAAATAAAAAATTGCTAAATCAAGCCCCTAAAATTCTGGTTATATTTGAGAAATATTTCCTTTCTTACGCAAAAGAGAAGATCAAAATTGACAGCACAGCCCTTTTACACTGTCCATGTTCTCTGCAATTTGTGCCTCAGGCCTGGAGCACACACAAATGGGTATCTTCAGTGGAACGCCTCCTCCGAGTTGCCCTTCTGCTCAGCATTGTGCGGAATGGGCCCAGACCTACCTGAAGTACTGCCTGTGCAGCAGGAAGGATGGTGTTGCCCTGTGTCTTGGACTGGCTAGTGTCATCAGCTGGGGGCGTCGCCGAGGTGCCACAGATCATAACAAATTACAAACAGAAGTCAACGGAAGGGCTTTCTCTTGCCTTTCTAATGACCTGGATAGTTGGGTATGCTGTTTCACATGTCCCATATTCCTCTTCTATTATATCATAATAATTGTACTTGCAGGTGGATATTATGCGCAATGCTCTGTCTGATGTTCTATGTTTTTCTTCTGCAATCTTGCAGGGATTTGTTTAACCTTGCCGGCTGCTTCCTGGAACCTGCTACTGTAAGATTCGTTGATTCCACAGTTTCTGAATCATATGCAACAATTTTTTTAGGCGAGGCGCATGTAACAGTTAGTTTTCTCTGATTTAACGAATTATTCACTGAGATTTAATTTGGACAATGTAAAGAGATGTTATTTGTGACCATGACACGCAACCCACTCATTTCTGCCAGCCTGCACTACTCCTTGAACCAGCACAGAGCTAGTGTAATTATGTTTTATGCACTAAAAATTATCTGCAGTCACAAAATGATTGAACATGGAAATATTCAAGAGTTCCAAATCTAGTTTAAAACGAGAGAGTTCCAGAAAGATCTAGATACGTTCTGTAATGATATGACATCTGCTGCAGATGAATCTGATTTTTCTTGCCAATATATTACTCTAGCATTTATGTATACAACTTCTTCATGTTCGACTGTGACGTAGAAATTTACTCATGGGATTACATACACACCTTCTATTTTACATATGTCAATATAATATTTTTCATTCTGTCTATAATGCAGCTACCGACACAATTCTACATGGCATTGGTAAGAACACCATTTTATGGACTCAGGTTATTTCAATTCTCTCAGCAGTTTCTGTCATCTGAAAACATAACTTTTGCAATGCAGCTATATACCATCACAACTGTGATTCTCACTGGACAGACAATATACTATAGCCACATCTACCACCGTCTTAAAGCAAAGAAAGCTAGGGCAACTGGCAAGGTGATTGCTTTAAAATATTTCAGCTTGTTATCATGTTTGCATGAACTTTTTGCATGAATTACATTTGCTGAATATTAGCAAAATAAATACTTGATGGAGTGCCTTATTAACACTTGTGGCACATTAACCACTGTATACGAATACTACTTCTGGTTCTGGAGTTGTGAGTTGATGAACTATATTTCTCTGTTCTTTGCTAAGTAGTTTAGTGTTCTTCATACGCTGTTGTTATTATTCTACCCCTGATAAGTCTTAGTGTAACTACAAGCTAGATTCACTTAAAATTATTGGACACCTTTAACTCCTACCATCTTTCTAGACTACTTTCTCACTTCTTTTGGGACCATCACTTACGTTTTCAGCCTCAGAAGCATCATCGTGGGGACCCTTCATTGCGTGAAAAACTTTTGGGACAGAGGGATGATGAGGCATCCGAAAACAACATTCAGTCAGGTGCGACTATTCCTGTTCCGAGCTCACCCATCCAGGTGAACACAGAAGTATTCCGACAACGTCATGGTTCAATCAGCCCGAGCTCAGACTACTACTATGTGTAATTTTCTTGAGCTAGTTAATGCTTCATCATATTTCATTCTTTCAAGCAGATTATTGTCCTTCCTCTGTTTGGGTAATAATCATTGAAATATTATTGATTTGCTTTATTCACATGGTCTGATAGGCAAGTGGACTGCACTCCTGACAATTACTTTGGATGTTGCAGTTTGATTTTACTTGCTGACAAAGCACTGTAGTAAGCAGATAGAAGTTCAGTAGCATCTAACTTTATGGTTGATTTTACAGGTCAGCAAGATCTCTATCAAGGAGCCCAGTGCCAACTGCAGGTTCATGGTTGGGCAGTAATCGTCAGACAACAAGAACTCCTCCACAAATTAACAACCAAAGCGAGTCTTTAATTGACGAGTTCACTCCAGCACAATCTGCACCAGCTACTATAACAAAAAATTCCCTCTCAGTGGTACCTTAACCTTTTAATCCCTTTGATACTTTGTTTCCTGAGGTTGGAACTACAAAAACATTTCTTAATTGAATTCAGGTACCATGGATTTCTGTTCTATTGGGTATGTGTGTCTTGCATATTTTGGTTGGAACCGCACATAAGGAGGTTCCCAATGGAATTATCATACATGTTGGAAGAAAGCTTTTAGTTTTAGCGGTAAGCTATAGTTGCTCTCCAGTTTCAGACCTTCGGCAGAGCTTCTGGTTTACTGGGCACTTTGCTTGAACCAGAACAAATTATGTTTAATTTTTTTGTGTCGCACGATGATCTGATTAGTTTCTTCTTGCATCATAGGATGATCATGCAGATTCATCTCTTAGCCATGGCAGTGGAAGTGAAATTGGAAGTTTTCTTGGTTGGGCAATGGCGATAATCTATATGGGCGGACGACTTCCCCAGATTTTCTTAAATGTAAGACTATGCAAACAATTGAGCCTTTTTTTTCTTACCATTCTTTTGGTTACTAGAAATACTTCTCTGATACTCAGTTTTGGTGATGGGCACGGTGCAAACACCGTTTAGTGGGATGTTGTGACAGCTAAAAAGGGTGTTTGTAGAATGCATGGCAGGAAAAGAACATTCGTACCATAGTTACCACTGTTCCTACTATACCCTTTTTTACTGGAAATTCTTATCTGATAGTAATAAATACTCCCCTCGCGTCAAATGTAGGTCGTTTTAGAATCGGTGAAAGTCAAACATTTTGATGTTTGACCATCAATATAGAAAAAAATTATCAACATTTACAACACAAAATTGATATTACTAGATTCATCACGGAATATACTTTTATAATGTAAATACTTAGTTTTATTGGGGGCAATATATTTTTCATAGAAATTGGTAGTCAAAGTATCATCTTGGAGACCGTGTCAATATCTAAAAGACCTATATTGTGACACGGAGGTAGTAATAGATATTCAGGTTAACCTCAAGAAATTCTTTATAGCAGTAGCAGTGCAATGCTACATGTTCATGGTATATCTGACCTTTCTCTACTACTCTGCAGATGCAAAGAGGCCATGCTGAGGCAAGTTATCTCCATCTTCATCAATAAATAAATATTCTCCACTCTTCTTTTACTGCAGGAGACATTTCGATTTTTATTTTTTTATTTGTTTAGATCTTTTGTATTATTTAGAAAATCTGGATAAATAGGCAATTTGCTGCTAAGAGGAATCACTGTTCACTACACTTTACATGGCAATATGTCATGAAAATCTCATAAGAGTTTGCATGCAGTACACTTGGATACAGTTAGGTGGAAAAGCGACCGTCAAAATAAAATCAATCGTACTACGAAGTATGAACTGGTTATATTTAACACTATGCCTCTCAACATTCTGATTCTAGTTCACATACTTATATAGAATATCGGGTGTTCCTAGTGAAAATGTCAAAAAACCATTGGTTAGTTGTCTCGTTGTTGATTGCCATATACAACTTGCAGTTGTTTTGCAAAAGTGGCAACTCCAACTTAATTCTTGTGGGAAAAGGTTGTGTTAGTATCTGGTGTTTAATTTGTATGCCTTCTCTTTTAAGTTTTAATCAGTTTGGTCATACCACTGCACAGCATTTTGCACCTCACTGTAGTTTGGACAGAAGATAGCCCTCCTATCCTATTTTTCTGTTGAGTGAGACCCCCTATGCCCCTGTAGGAGTCTCTCCTACAGGTTTTATTTCAAAAAAAAGTGAGACCCCCTATGTCAAATTTTCACCAAACAAAAGCATTTATTTATGTAAGAAGTCAAATGTGTGTAAGTTGCATTCAATTGTTTGTTGTATCACATTATTTCATTAACTTCATCGATCACTATTATCTTTGGTTGTTTTAAATATATTTTCCTATGCTGGCTAACTCATTTGACTTGTAACTTAATTCAGGGGCTCAATCCGCTCATGTTTACCTTTGCCTTGGTGGGAAATTCAACATATGTAGGGAGGTAACCATGGACGTAACTTCATTTGTTCAATAGTATTTATTTACCTTAGTTGCATACGTTGTATAATAATATATTAAATAGTAAAAGTTGTTCTTTGGGGCATTAAATTTTCTTAGCATAGCTAAGTAGTCTGCAGCACACAAGCTTGTAGACTTTCTTGGATTGCAATAAAAACTTGTGCTGGCATGTTCTATGCCAAGCAGGTGCACCCCTCATCACTACCTTCTAAAGTTTCATATCTAAAATATGACGACATCATCTTCTATTCATTTCTTAATCTCAAAACCCAACTTTAGTTGGCTGTGTTTTACTGTTCTCATATGCCTTCCTTTCCAATGCAGCATACTTGTGAATAGTTTGGAGTGGTCAAGACTTAGACCAAATCTCCCCTGGCTTGTAGATGCTGGAGGATGTGTTTTGCTCGATTGTTTCGTATCCTTTGCAACATTTCTACTTTGAGCATCATCGATTCCTACTTTTTAATCATATTCTTGTTCTACAACTCAAAGTAGCATTTTTTGTGCAAACCTGGGTTCTGAAGAAAATTTTGGACTGAGTATGTTCTCAGATGACCTTTTTTAGAATCAAATTTCAGATGCCTTTCTAGCCACCATCTCAAATAAGGTTGCTCTGATATATGATTAAAAGTACTACTAAATACTCGAGAATTGTATATCTCAATTTCATATGTTACTTACTAAGACCCTTGTTGTAGAACAGCTGATCGCTGGTAATTGAAGATTACCATAATGCCATATCACAATTCACAATTTATTAATGTTTGTTGAAGCTATAGGGTTCATCTCTTTTGCATATATATATGTATGTATATATATATATATATATATATATAATACTCACTATACACCTATTTAATTTAATTTAATTTAATGCATACTTTCTGTGCATCTGGCGCCTTTGTTGTTCTGTATAGGAGATTTGGAGAATCCTTAACCATCTTTCACAGATTATTCTTCAGTTCCTTTATTTCCATTATCGGAAGCAAAGTGAGCGTGATGAACTTGATAATGTGGATAAAGCTTAATGGGTAGCAAATAGAGAATTTCGTTTTCTTCAATGAAAATGGTTGGTTTTGCTCTTCCTATCTTTGTTTGTTTTTCTTCAATGGTTGTCCATCATGGTTGCAGTTCTTGTTTTATAAGGCAAGATAAAGTAAAGGAAAATTTTAGAATCTTTTTGAGAACAAAATATATTAGAAGAAATAGAGTATAATTTACAGATGGACTTGTTTAAGGACAAGTCCTGAATCAAAAGCACGGCACGTGAAAAAAAAATTAGAATTTGCCACTCCACTCATTTGCATTTAAGAATTTGTCAATCGATGTATCACTCACATGTCAGGGAGAGTTGCAGCGGCAAATCCTTAAGTGCCAGAGAGTGGAATGGTAAATCCAAAATCCGCCTAAAACAAACCCTGCAAAAGAAGGAGATCCTACAAATTTTTCCCTTGAACTTGTCCTAAAAAAGGTTTTGCCCTCAGAACGCTACTACCTTGTACACCTTATAATGTTGCCGCAATGTTAATTTCTCCCTGTACACCTTATAACGGTGCCGCAATGTTAATTTGTCGTATGTCTTCGGGACATCTTATTAGGGATTTATTCTTACTTAGAAATAGGATCGCGAACTGGACCAAGCTGAGAACTGGATCATACATCTTCTGATCTCGCTTCCCTTTTTTTGTTCTTGTCTCTACTGGAGACAGAACATGACCTGCTGAACATTGCTTTTTATATTTCTATATTTCAGACCTGAAGCTACCTCCTACAACGGGCTCTGTTTCTGAAACTGCCACGATGCATTTTGTTTCAGTGGAAGGCCATCTCACACAGGAGCGCCCTCCCCGTGCTGCCGTGCGGCACTGTGGAGCTTCAGTTTCACACGTTTGCAGCTTGGAGGTGAATGCACCGCGGATAAATACTTTTGTCGCCATCTGTCTGTTTTGATAGTATATCAGCATGTTTCGTATCACTGTCATATCGCTTGTAGTATTCTTGTGTACAATCTCTAGCTCATGCACTTGCTCAGTTTAGTAATAGGGAGAGGTGTGTGGGTGTGTTGTATGGTTCGATTTCGTCCTGCGCGTCCTGCGCGTCACAATTGATTGTTAACGATTGTATAAACCTTGTTTAATGTTATTGAGGTGGTATTTAAAAGAAACGTTTTGCTGGTAAAAGGTCGCTCCTAGATGGCTTAGCACTAGGAGATTAACACGTCAACAAACGCAATTGCAGGTCAGAAAGAGGGAAATATTCACGTCATCACGCACCCAATCTGCTACTATCCACATATTAGGACACAAGGGGATACAGGGAAACGAAATTCAGTTACGGGCGCAATCCATTGTCAAAATTGATTTTGTAAGTTTTTAAAAGAAGTGAGAAAATTCATAGATGTACAATATGCTATGGTATGAACATTTACAGAATATCATACAAAAATATAACTACTTGTCAACCGTATAAAAGAGACAAATTTGTGTATGTATAATTCATATACTAATCCTTCCTTTCTTGTTTTTTCTGTACATTACATAATATGTCATGTTGCACCACAAATTTTGGCAAGTATTCGTGTTATAACATGTGGTATATCTATAAAAAATTTAAAGCTTTTTTGAAACTTTGGGATACATGTTCTCTACATGGGGTGCAGGCGTAACTGGTTGCGGAAAATCCGCATCCGAGGATACAGCAGTACACAATAGGACCTTGACGTGGTGGCCGAATGATTATGCCAACAGGAGGACCAGCAGAGTATGTTTTGCTTGATGACATTCGCAAGTATAGGGAGGTCCAATGGCGCATGCTGAGAACTCATCCGAGGAGATTGGGTGCAGCAGTGAATGTACAAGATTGATTTCAAAACATCGATCGCGTTTGGTGTGAGGGATTGGAAAAGATACTAATGTTGTGGCATTGATGCTCGAAAGGCTAAGTACATGCTCATGTACATAACCAATAGAAAATATAACCGTCCGAAACTTAAAAAAGACTGCTTATACTTAGACTCAGTTTACGGTTTTTGAACAGTAATGTGCTAAGATTTTTGATAAGTAGATGTGCAAAAGCTTATTATAGTCCAACTACACTTGCCATATGAATGAATATATATCTTCTGTTTTTCCTTAGCTAGGACACAATTTTTAAGTTCATTTCGCAATACCAAACAGAGCCCCAAGAAGACAACCATGTCTAGTTACCTTATAGCTATATCTTTTTTAGAGGAATTTGATAAAATACTCCATCTTAGTTGGGTCTTTGATAAAATAATGTCATGTGTCATAGCCTGAGATCTCACTTGTCAATGACACATGATGAGATATTTGATCAAAGACCAAACTAAGATGATTTTTTTAAGGGAAGAAAATATAATTCTTTTAGACATGACTTGGAATCGGACGTTCGATTCTAGCATTGCATTGGAGGATCGGATGTCCGTGGAAAGGTATCAAGGATGTGATGGAAATATTTTATTAAAACATATACAATATTTTTGAGTCAATACTATATGATGTTTTTAAGTAATAAATTATGTGCAATGGAAACATTTTTTTGTGGGACGAAAATATTTCAGTGAAATTTTATCCTATGAAATATAAAATTAGACTACAGATATATATATATATATATATATATATATATATATACCATTTTCCCTTTTCTTAAGAAGGGAAAGAAAATATAGCTATGTGGTCCGGGCTGGGTCAGGCAAGGAAGCCAGCAAACCGTCTCCAGTCTCAAGCGTCGCTGCGGCAGCAACCTGATCCAAGGAACACCGTATACCTTCTCCCATCCCCGTTAGTGAGGGAAGGGCGATGGCGTCGGCGTTGGCGAGGAGGGCGAGAGGCTCCCCCGCGGCGGCGCTGTGGGCCGCGGCGAGGGGCTTCGCGTCGGTGGGCTCCGACATTGTCTCGGCGGCGCCCGGCGTGTCGCTGCAGAAGGCGCGCTCCTGGGACGAGGGCGTCGCCACCAAGTTCTCCATCACCCCTCTCAAGGACATCTTCCATGTACTCTACTACCTCCTGTTTCCTCCTGCCACCACGACCGCCGCGCCATGTCCTCTGATCCGTCTCGTTTGCCTTGTGTCTGCTTGCAGGGGAAGAAAGTTGTCATCTTCGGATTGCCCGTATGCTCTCTCTCTTCCCTTTTCTCCCTCCCGAATTCGTTGTTTCTGCTAGCCTCTGTTCATGTATGCTCGACCATTTCGGATCCCTGATTGGTCTTGGTGGGGATATTTCGTTCTAATTGGTACTAGCCCTGAATGTGTATTAGGCTAGGTGGTTATGGATTCTGTTCGTGCATGCTGTGTTACTCACTGGTAGGTTGAGGCATGGCGAATTGGTCGGTAGGGCATGGCTAGTTGTTCAACTTTTGAATGAATTCAATCATTGGAGGGTTGGGGATGGAATGCGAAACGTTAATGTTCCTTTGCGAATTTGTGTGTGCAGCAATTAGGAAGTTCTGTCTTTTTAATGCACACCGGCGTAATGATTCTTCTACCATTTGGGATTTGGAGGAGAGTATATCATATTCTGAATGTACTAGATATGATCTTTAATCCCTCGTGCCTAGGATAAAACAATCTGTTTCGTCTGTCTTGTCTGGTTGGACGGTAAGGTACTGCTGCTAATCGAGAAATTGACTATTCAGGATAATCTGATAACAGTATTACACAAACTCCATGTTCCATATCCATAGCGACAGGGATCTCTAACTGATCTTGAATAAGTAGCCCTTGTTTTCAGACCACCTGTACCCTGCCAATTGAGCATTGCTATTGAAAGATGTGAAATCAGGCAAGAAGAGCACTGGTTTCACCTCCATTGCTATGGGGTCAATCTCTACAGATGAACAGTGGTAAACACTAAATTACCACAGGATTTGCTAAATGGCATTGGGGTCTGTTAACTGACCCCAATGCCTGGTAGCTGGCTCTGCCCCTGGCTATTGATATTCCTAGGCAATTTCTGGTTCCATTCATAGGATTGCGAACTTGCGCTATCGATATTGTTTTTTTCCCGACATTTCCATTTCTCATTGGTTATTCTTATGTTGGAGACCCATCTCTCAGTGGATGATTGATTTGATCATATATAGTTGACAACTATCTTTGCAATATGTTTCAGGGTGCATACACAGGAGTATGTTCGCAGTCACACATTCCTAGTTACAAGAACAACATTGAGAAGTTGAAAGCAAAAGGGATTGACTCTGTTATCTGTGTGGCTGTTAATGATCCGTATGTTCTGAATGGATGGGCAGAAAAGCTACAGGCCAAAGATGCAGTGAGTAACTACTCTTTAAATTTTATAGAATTGTAGTTTTAGCACTGAATCAGAAATGTAGTACAGTTATCGTAACACATATATCCAAGTATTTTTTAACGATTGACATGAGATAGGACTATCTGCCTCCAAATTTGGTGGTACCTATTTGCTTTTCCTCCACAACATAAATGCTTGATGTATCTATACTCCCCTCCCTGATTTGAAATGATCATGCACGAAACTAGTGTTTAATGTTTTTCCCCTTGCTCTCCTGCTAAGTGTGCAAATCCCAGGCTTTAGTTTGTGAGACATTTTATGAATGTGCCCATTCTAAAAACGTGTATTGAGCTTCTTCCACCATCGTCTGTAAAACTACCTAGTTCAGATTTGTCTCACATGTCTCTTTAGTTTACTTAAATGTGTATGTTGTTTGTGCTGAATGATTTTTTTTTCTTGAACACAGACCTAAAATACTGCCATTTTGTATTAGTAGAAAACACTAAGATAGAGCAGGTGTTACACAAGATCCAACCAAAAGAGAAAAGAACAAAAACAGAAAACAAAATAGAGGAACAGAAAGAAGAAGCTAAGAAAGCAGCTAAAAAAAACTAAGAGCAAACAACTGCTACCCCTACTGCCGTCACCACTATGAAGTTTGGTCCTGTGCTGAATGATTTCAATCTGAACTTTAAGGTAATAAGCGTCAGAAAAGTGTTCAAAGTGTACGCCAACCATCTTAGATGGTTATTGCATATAAATGGTTTGAGTTTTCAATTCCATGCAGTTACGTCTTAGATTTCAGTTGGTTATTGCATATAGATGGTTAACAACCTGCCATGATTTTGGAATCATTTTATCAGATTGAGTTCTATGGTGACTTTGATGGGAGTTTCCACAGAAGCTTGGATTTGGAAATAGATCTCTCTGCTGCTTTGCTTGGCCGTCGCTCCCACCGGTGATTATACTTTTGTCAACTCTTCTACTGTTCTTAAACTGCTGCCTTTGAATTACAATTAAACTTAAGGCATGATATAAATATAGTGAGTTATTTGTTGCTCTGCTTTAGTTTAAGTGCCCTGAAATGCTACTTCGTTTTTCGAAACGGGAGGGCAACCCCCAGATTCCACTATCAATAATAACGGAACAACCAGTCTGTTTCAGGAGGCTCAACTGTTATCTGAACAGTTTCAGCAAAGAAAAGAAAAAAAGATGAGTACTAAATCTAGAGTCACTCTGGTGGATAAAGCACACTCAGTGCCATCCCCTGTAGTTGACACAAGCAAAAGAGTTAAACTGTTAGATCACCAACTACCGCTTGACAGAACTTTGTATTAACACAGCACTCAGGCTGCAAATCAAGCACTATGCTCTGAAGAGTCAGATGGAAATCCAGCAGTTGTCGATCCCATGCTCCCTTCAGCAGCTTCATGGCTGAAATGCCACTTCTCTTACTGCTAAACTTGGTTGGCTGTATGGTTTTACCAGATGTGCCTCTTTGTTCATAAAATTGGATATATTATGTACTAATTCCATTCTCCTAAAATTCTGGGGATAAATTTGGAATGATGCATGCTTTGCAAGGATGTTATGCTATTTCTGAAAGAATTTGAATTCATTTGTCATCATTTTGTAGCTTGCCTTAAGTCAAGCTGCATCATTTGTTTGAGTTTTTTTTTGTTAGTCTCAAGAGCGTTATGATCACCCGTTTAGCTAGGTTGATGCATTGAGCTTGTTAATCTACTTTTGTTCACCACTGTTGAACTGCCATGCCTACAGAACAACCCATTGGATTGAATCATGCATGCATGCCAACAAATGATGCTTCAAGAATCAGGACTTCCTTTTCCGATGAATAGTGCTGTTATTCTGACAAATTTGGTTGCTTTGACGTGAATGCATCTGAAGGACTCCCTTAAGTGGGTCAATTCCATACTGGCACTTCATCGCACGCTTTTTTGGAATTTTTTAAGCAAGCCAGCAAGTTGCATAATGAAAAGTACGATGGTGCCAATGTGTATATGTTAAATGTTCGGTTCTAGCAAACTACAACATGCTTCAGCAGCGTACAGCTGTTCCACCTCTCTGTGTGCTCCCTTCGTAGCAAGATTTTTTGTTGAATTAGCGTCACCATGTGGTGAAATGTCAGATGACGGTTCAATCTCTCCCTCTCATGAAATGGCAGTTGAAGTACTTGTCCACTGCCCGACAAAATATCGTGTGCATTTCACTAGGCCTGAAATGCTACCCATTAGAGAACTCACGCTGTCGTGGTTACTACTTATAGGATGCGCATTGTTTCATTTTTCGTTAAGCAATTATGACATGATGACGTAATTTGATGTACTGGCAACTGATGGAAGATTTTCTGACTTCCGTTTAAAATTGTTGGCATCATTTTTAGGTGGTCAGCCTTCATTGACGATGGGAATATCAAGGCTTTCAACGTTGAGAAAGCCCCTTCCGACTTCAAGGTTTCTGGTGCTGAGGTGATCTTGGATCAAATCTGAGCTAATTGATGATTCAATGAAATTCGACTCTCTTTGTTTGCTCATGAAGCAGCAGTGTACATGCTTTGGTGTAGCGAATAAATGAAAACTGAGTACCTGTGTAAAGATAGTTATTATCTGCTGTGCTACTTCCAGAATGATTGTTTTTCTCTTACAAATCTTCCAGAGTGAAGGTTCCTGTCACATGAATCAATGGTTCGTGTATGCGATGAATTTGATGAATAGAACATTGCCTGCAGCTGTTTTCAAGTGACTGATAATCTGAGTGGGGAAAAAATGGGAAGTAGGTGATGATGAATACGGTTCTTGGTTCGCAAGGAGAGCCGGTCCACACTTTGAGCTTGACTTTGTCAGGATTTGAGTGGCATTATTCGCCAAGCTATTTCTCCCCAATTTCAGGAACACCACTGTGGTCACTGATCTACGCACAAGAGGACTAGTAACTGGCTAACTGCCCACGACGTCACGAGGAGGGAAGCTCCCCTACAAGTTCCATGTCGTCACTGCTGATTATTACTCCACTACTCTACCAGCTACCATCATCAGCAGTTGATTACTACCCTCCCTGCTAGTAGTATCTTATAAAACCGTGCTCGTCTGCCAGTCCGTTCCGACACATCATCACTCGCACAAATTTGGAGCAGCAGAAGCAGCAGCTGAGTTGCATCGTGGAAATGGGCGAGAAAGCCATCCAATACGTCGTGGTCAGTGCTCACTTGCTTAGTTGCTTACTGCCTACCTCCGTTTTCTCTTCTTGGCTCGCATGGGAAGGGACGTTGACGTTGGCGCCGGCGCCCCACCGTGTGGTTTCGTTGCAGGTGGATGCCTTCGCGGCCGAGCCGTTCAAGGGCAACCCCGCCGCGGTGTGCCTCCTCGAGGACGACGACGCCGCCGCGATGGCGGACGAGCGGTGGATGCAGTCCGTCGCAGTCGAGTTCAAACTCTCGCAGACTGCCTTCCTCGCCCGCGACTCCTCTGCAGACGGCGCCGCCCCGCGGTTCCACCTCCGCTGGTTCACCCCTGTCACCGAGGTTGCCTAGCTTCCAAAGGCAAATCTTGCAGCTTTTATTTCTACCATCGATCTGGACCCGCTGAACTCGCACTGTTTCTTGCAATTGATTCATCCGCGCTGCTACGCGCATGCCGTCGTTTTCAGGTCGCGCTCTGCGGGCACGCGACGTTGGCCTCCGCCCATTTCCTCTTCACGACCGTTCTTGCGGAGCACCATGACGTGATCGAGTTCGCGACGAAATCCGGGATCCTGGCTGCCAAGAAGGTTCCTGCAACGGAGACGGAGGAGCAGGGGAAGCTGTTTATTGAGCTGGATTTCCCCATGAGTGACTTTGTGGATTGCAATTCCGCCGATGAGCTGCCGTCGATCCCCAAGACTCTCAATGGCGCGTCCGTCGTCAGTGTTCACAAGTCGGCAACCACCAGTGACCTCATTGTACTGCCTCTCACACTTTACTCTACCTTTTCTGCCTGTATAACTATATTTAGAAATTAATTTCTTCCTTCAAAATTAAAATGGAGGTAAAGAACCACTATGATCATTTTTTAAGCTGTACAAGTCTTCTCTTTTGGTGCCTGATGAACTATTCCTCACTTAAGTTTAAAAAAAAAGAGTATTGCTCGCTTTTATTTTTGAAAGAAGTCCATTTTTTATGCCTTGACTATTATTAATGTCTAAGTTTGGTCTCTTAACTCTGCATTAGATATTTTTTATTTTCAACTATCAAAATCAACTAGATTTGGTCCTTGCTCCACTCAAAGCGGTTTTGACTATACGTGGCGATGGTTTCACACGTGTGGCAACAGTCAACACAAAAATCAGAAAAAACTGAAAAACTGAAAAATATAAAATATAAATTTAGAAAAATATTCTAGAAAAGTTACTGAGATTTTAGGAATTCTGAGAATGCATAACATTCAAATATATTCGGGACTAACCATGAATTTTAATAAAATTCAATAGGTTTTCTTTTTCCTAATATCTTATTTTAAAAAATTCTCATATTTTCCAGTAACTTTTCTAGAATATTCCTGAGTTTCCCTTTTTTTTATTTTCAATTTTCCTGATTTTTCTTGTAAAAATTTATTTTTAAAAAAATCAGGTTTTTATATAAATATTTAGTTTCCTAAAAAATTGACATTTTATATTTGTTTCTAAATTTTTTGGAATTTTAAATCTGTTTTCCGCAAAATTTCTTCAAAAATTTTCAAAAAAAACTTCATCTGCTTTCCTTTTTTGATTTTCTCCCCATTTTTCCTAATCTTTTTTACTTTTTTTCTGATTAGGCTGCCACGTGTGTAAAATTATCACATCATAGTCAAAACCACTTTCAATGGGTCAAGGAACCAAATATAGATGTTTTTGACACTTGAGGGACCAAAATATCCGGTATAGAGTTGAGAGAGCAAATTTAGAATTTGACAATAGTTAAGAGACCAAAAATAAACTTTTTCCTTTTCTCTTAAAAAAGAAGACTATTAATCCTGCAACTACCTCTGCATCAAACCAATGCACACAATCACACAACATCCAGATAGTACATTGTTTGGAATATATAAGAAAGAATTGCTTAAGGTGAACATCCGAATCAACAAATAATGAAACAAATGATTTAGGTAGCTGTACGACCGGAGCATTGCTCACCTAGGCCACAATTATTTTTAAAACATTGCTCACTAAAATCTTCTGGCTATTTATCCACATGGTATAAGGATGCTAAAATTAAATGTACGCTGCATAAAATTTCAGTATTTAAAGAGAACTAAAGAGACAGAAAAAGAGAGATGGAGATAAGGGAGTTGGAGTTGAACTTGTTCAAGTATCAGTTTCACTCACCAAAAGAATCGGGCATGGCTTTCAGGTGGAACTTTCTTCAGGAAAAAAGGTTGCCGATATCCTTCCTGACATCGACGAAATTAGAAAATGTGCCGGCAGAGGTGTTATTGTTACAGGACCGGCACCTGCTGGATCTGGTTATGACTTCTTCTCACGTTTCTTCTGCCCAAAATTTGGGGTAGATGAGGTGATTCCGTAATCTTCCTGCCAAGTTGAATATATAAATAGTGAAGCTTATTTAACTTGCCGTGTCATTGACCATTGTACTGCCCCAATATGTAGCTAATTATAAGAAAAACTGTTGCATGATTTCCTCTTAGCACCTAATTTCGGTCACACCTCATATATGTTATATCTTTCAGTATGGATACCATGGATCCTTATAGAGTTTTCTACTTGAAGGCTGCAGCATGTTGTCAACCTTGCTTGTCCTAAATTTAAATGGTTAAATTATGAGTTATTTTTCTTCAATTAGAAACATATCTGGATTCATAATATATGGTTAGGTGCAATAATTATCGTGTATAATATCCATTATGTATGATAAGATAAAAACCGCGGACTATGGTTCTGGCTTACATATTTACAATCTTTACATTACTCAGTGGACCTTCCTGCAAATAGACTTGAGATAATATCGCCAAGGGACTGGAATCTCTTATTTTACATAGGACTTGTTCAAAACTAGAAATAAGAATTCATCAACATTTTTAGATTAATTTGTGGTTATATATTGTCTATCAGGAGTAGAACTTCCTCTTTCCCTACTCATAACCCCTGATCATTATATTATGACAGGACCCTGTTTGTGGCAGTGCACATTGTGTCTTGGCACCCTATTGGGGTGGAAAGCTTGGGAAACAAAAACTCACGGCGTTCCAAGTATGTCCTTGGTTATATTTTCTACAAGTAAATTATTATTTGGAGACCTACATTTCCTTAAGAAATAATAATGTACAATGTGCGCTCAATTGACCAAATAATCGCATCCGTCTTCATTTATATTGTCCATATATCATTAGGTATCTCCAAGGAGTGGAACATTATACCTGGAGTTGGATGTTGCAAATCGGAGAGTGCGAATTCAGGGAGAAGCTGTCACTGTGATGGCTGGCACGCTCCTAGCCTAGCTAACATGAAATCTACTCATGTATCCTTCGAAGGGCATCCATTGATGGACTTGTACGATGAACTACAGTGTGGGAAATAATTATATTTGCTGCTATGCGCTAGTTTAATTAGCATTAAGCTAGTTTATGGAAATAAAAGCTCATGAGCTCTTCTGGGTCATCTGAACAATGTCAGACAAAACAACCTGGAACTGTATTGTAGCAATGTTTAGTTGAATTGTGTGTTTTTGTTATGGAGAAACTGATGAAGAACATTCGACACCCACTTGGCATCATATGTACATGTTCAGTTAAAGGAACGTACATATCTCTCCTTCGCGACAAACAAAACAATCTCGACACAAATTCGGTATACAAACTGGTGAACTCAGGGCCACATCACGTCCACTGATATCTTGGACATTGCAGCAAGATCCTCGAATGACGATTCCTCCTCCTCCTCTGCGGCGGTTCCATGTTTCGGTCCCGCCTTCGCGCGTTCGCCCTTGGCTGCCGCGGCGACAGCAGGCCGGAACTCCCGCGGGTTGTGGCCGCTCACGTAGCAGTTGGCCGCCAGCACGCTGGTGCTCTCCGCGCCGCCGAGCAGCTCTGACAGCAGCAGCACAATTGAAGCCATCTATCAAATAAACACTCTCATGAACCAAGGGATCACGAACAAAACAAACCAAGAAACACAGGTGATGCTGGTGAGCAGGGACTGGTAGTAGCTTGGAACTATGGCACTACGGACTGGGCGCAGGCCGCAGGGGAGGGTGGTTTATATACGCGCGCCGGCGGTAAAGGTGGGTCGCGCTCGCGCGTGGTTTTTGACATTGGCGCACCGCGACGCCGCCGCCTGCTTGGTGGCCTCGGATTTCACCTTCGGATGCCGCCCACGCTAGCTAGTGGAGTAAGCCAGCTGCGGTCTTTTGGACAGGCGGCTGCCGGGTTTCGGCCGTGACAGCGTGCTGGGCCGCGCGCCCAGGAAAATGGAGGCAGCCAGGCACGCTGTCACAGGCTGACCTCCTCGCGCTGTTCACTTGCCATTTTTTCTCGGAATGCGTGGCTCGGTGGCGTGCAGCTGGTGCGTGATGCGCTCGGAGCATCTCCAACAGTCATTAAGAAGCAACCTCTTCGACAAGTCAATATTTCACTTTGTTACTAATAACGTTTGTTTAGTTATCTGCGTGAGAGTTGAAATAGAATCGTCAGATAAAATTTTTAAACAAGTCCATATGGTGCTTAAAACGTTTCCTCAACCAGCCCCCGGGGAAACGTGGAATTCGGCCATTTTCAGCATGCCAGCTCGCACAGGCGCAAGCAAGGAGATAGTGGGTGCAAAACTGAGATAACCTGAGCAACAATAATGCAGGTGGGAACGTGCAGAAGTTTTAAGATGCTAAATAAAAACCTAATATGTTAGTGATCAAAACAAGTATGAAAATAAATATGAAAAAGTATAAAGAGATAATCATACGGGAGACACAATATTTGTGATCAAAGTTCGAGTCTTTGGTGAGACTTTACGTCTCCATTGAGAAAGTTTGATCCAAAGATCAAAGCTGACATCGAATCATGCTCTTTTCTCAAGAAGCTTGCCGATGTGAAGCTTCCCTTCTCGTGCGAAAGCTCTTCACCTTGCGGTAGACAAGCTCCGGACCCTCACAAACTTCTTTGGGGCCATTTCACAATCTTTGAAGGCTCTTAAGCGACTCTTAACCGTTTAGGAGACGCCAATCTTCAAGAGTAACATGCTTCAATCAGTTCGCTTGAAAATGAACTCTTACTTGATGCTCAACTATGGCTCAATCTTTCTCTCTCAAAGATTTTCTCACAAGAATCACAACTTAGGCTTGAGGAAAGTAGCACTCACAAGAGCAGATAAAAGATTTGGCAAAGAGTTGTTTCGTACAAAAAGGTTTGGAAGTATATACTGCCAACCCTTCAAAAAATAGCCGTTTGTACATAAAACGGAAAACTTAGAAGTTCCAAGATGGAACTCAAAGGTTCCGATATTTGAAGCAACTGACTATATTTTTTGTCTAGAAACGAATCTCGGAACTTCCAGTAAGAAAAAAGAGTGAAGAAGGAATGTCATCTCATAAAATAGAGCAAACATCCTTCTCTTAGACGTAAAGAGTGCATGTACAATGTGATCATGTCAGCCTTCTTATAAAGATGCCACATATAATTTTTACTGAGTTAGAAGAGTGAGAAGATTGTCTTTCCTTGGTCAAGAGATGATCTCTTAACGCTTTTTCCAAATGTCAACCCTTCATCACACGTTTTCTAATTTAATTTTATGCATCACATATTTTTAGAGGCATGTAAGCATTAATTAATAGAGACAACACTAAATGATAATCCGTCTTATAGTATGTTTTTATTGTCATTTCTAGATGATGTGAAAGGTTAAGATAAAAGTATCTTCCTTACCACTATACATGCTCTGAGGAAAGACAATCTTCTCTATTTCTTTCCTCTCTCCCAGCTCAACATGACGTCTCTAAAAAAGTGTTAACATTGTCCTATAGTATACACCCTAAACGGCCCTACAAAGTTCGGCTGATGGCCGTGGAGTTTGACCATGGTTTAAGCACAAAGGAGAGCCCACAAGCACTCTACGCATGGGTGTAGTCTGATTCAATAAGGCACATCACGTTGATTTATCCATTTGTGGCTTGTGCAAAGAGTGTAATCATCTTATAATATGATCTGAAGTTTCATTTGACATGACACAAATAATTATATTTTTTGATGAAATTTTACATGTTGACATGTATCTCTATGTTTTTTGAATAATTTTTGAGAACTTTAGGGTGCCTGCGCTGTTAAGAGCAAAAAATGTTTTTGCCTTATCTCACTCAACCGAAATATGTGAAAAGTAATACCCATACAACTTGGCCATCTTCAATTTTTTGAGGAAAAAAGGCCCGCGAGCCCTACATGTTTTGGATTGCTCTTGAAGACATGTTACAGCCCACTTGTTACAAGAAGGGATACTATACACCCCTAGAATTTGCACCCAAGATCATGTATGAAGATGAAGAAACTCAATTGGGTCCTTCGTAGAGTTCGACAGCGCCAGAGGCGAGGGTATCATCACCAACAAGGATTCTGCATGTCATAGATGCCCAGTACAGCGTATAGCGCCCAAGCCGTCGGCTTCCACCATAGGAAGCATGAGGAAAGGGCCTTCGAGCTTAGAGGTTGGGGCTGGTCTCTACGGAGATCAACAACGATAGAGTAAGGCTCCCGCGAATCATCCATCCTAAGAACCAAAAGCCATCAGGAACATGTGATTCCATGGCATGTAATCCCGGTGGCCACTGCTAGAGTTGGGGATGGTGTCTTCGAGCTTCAACGTCGTCTAGAAGAAGCAGGGAGTAGAGAGAGTGACAAGAGGCAAGGCGACCAGTGCCAAATCCACTTCGGGCCATTTTTTTAAGGAGGAGAAGCTTGTCTAGGACTCTGGCGCCGGAAATAGTTAAAGCAGCCGTGAAGGTAGGAGGTGCTATTTGTACAAATCTCCAAGAGACACCCGACGAGAGGAAAACCACTAGATTTAAGACACCCGACGATGAAAACGGCAGAAGCTAGGAAGGCTGAACACCGATGACAGTAACCAGTTGAGGTGGATGTTAAGAGGCCAAAGGAGCACCAGAACAAAGAAAAGAGACTAATTATTTAATAAACAAATAAGATGGGACATACTTTTTTTTTCTAGCTGCGAAGGGAAGAGATCTGAATCTAGGTAAAAGATGAAAGAGTTAAGAAAAGACAAGAAGGATAGAAGAGCCGAGGGAGGAAGAGGGTATTGTGCCGTCACAGTTTGAGACTGCACGCAAGTTACGGTGCAGATTGCACAGATTAGGTTCAGACTTGACGTGTAAAATGAAAAGTTGTCTTCAATTTTTTATTAGTAAACTGTGCGAAGTTAAGACGAAATGCAACCACTAACAATTTTTTGTTAGTACTAGGCTAGGAACACCATTTTAGTACCTTCACTCCAGGTCAGGTCCTTCACGTTTTAGGGGCTGTTTGCTTGGGCTGTGACTTTTGACAAAGCTGTTGTTGGCTGACTATCTAAAAAAGCTGATGTGGCTGTGAGAAAGTGAACATATGACTTTTGGTTGATCCAAATCATCTATAGCATTTTGAAAAATGAGCACTGAAACTTCAACACATTGCAAAAAGCTGACAGAAGGCAGCTTTTTTAAACAGCTGAATTTACACTGCAAAGCCCACAGCTACCGTTGGTAAAAACTGTTGAAAAGCTAGCCATTTGGTTAGGCTGTAGCTTTTTCCAGTAAAAAGCTACTAAAAAGTCTAACCAAACACCCCCTTAGTCCCTGGTCCAGTCACAAGAGGGCTCCACCTATGGGTGACTCCACTCCACAGGAGCGGAAGTGGACTAGTCTTGGGTGTCCACAAGGCTACAAGTTCCATGTCGTCACTGCTGACGATTTTCAGCAGCTGATTACTCGCTCGAATTTGGAGCAGCAGCCGCCACCATCTACAGCGCCAGAGCTGCTCCGGTGGAAATGGCCAAGAAACCAATCCGATACTCTGTGGTCAGTACTCCTCGCTTTTCTTGACTCGCGCTTCTCGTGACGTTGACGCTGACGCAGCCGCTGGCGTGGCGGCGCGGCGTACGTCTCGTCGCAGGTGGATGCGTTCGCGGCCGAGCCGTTCAAGGGCAACCCGGCGGCGGTGTGCCTCCTCGAGGCGGAGGACGCTGCCGCCGCCTCTGGGGACGAGCGGTGGATGCAGTCCATCGCCACCGAGTTCAACCTCTCCGAGACCGCCTTCCTCGCCCGCGACTGCTCCCCCCGTGCAGCCAGCGCTGCCCCGCGGTTCCACCTCCGATGGTTCACCCCCGTCGCCGAGGTAGCCTAGCTTCCGATCTATCCCCTTCGCAAATCTCGCAGCCCCCTCTTTATCTGAACCCGTCGATTTGTACAGTTTCTTCTTATTGATTCATCTGCATTAATCCTGCGCACGCGTCGTCGTTTTCAGGTCGATCTCTGTGGGCACGCGACGTTGGCCTCTGCGCACTTCCTCTTCACGACCGTTCTTGCGGAGCATGGCCTGGTCGAGTTCATGACCCAGTCCGGGATCCTAACTGCCAAGAAAGTTCCTGCACCAGGGAACACCGGCGTCCCAGGTGATGAGGAGCAGGGGAAGTCGTTTATTGAGCTGGATTTCCCCATGATTGATTTCGTGGATTGCAATTCCGCCGATGAGATGCCGTCGATCCCCGAGACCCTAAACGGCGCATCCGTCGTCAGTGTTCACCGCTCGGCAACCACCGGTGACCTCATTGTACTGCCTCTCCTTTACTTTTTGCCTGCACAACTAAATTCCAAAATCAACTTCCTCATTTTAAAATAGACAATGCTGGTGCTACTATGATCATTCTCCTAACCTGAACATGTTGGAAAATATAGGCAATATTTTAATTTCAAAAATTAACAGGAAGTATAATTCACAATAAGTAACTGATACATATAACATTTCTAGCAGCAGGTAAAACAATCTGTAAAACGTACTACAAACTAACATGGTAGGCATAACAAACAAGATCAACAAAGCAATATAGTTCTTTTGCGATGAACTTACAACAAGTTCTCGATCGGAAGCAGTGCAGGCTTGAGTCAGTATGTTGATGCAATGAAGCGCAGTACGCTGATGCAGCGAAGAGCAGGATAGTCAGTTGATGCAGCGAGTGGTCACGTGGTTGTGCTGCCCAGGAACACTATTGCCGCCTCGTGCAGTTTTCTCTATGGCAAAGTGTTCGGAGATACTGCCCCACTCCTCCTTGGTGTACGTCGGGAAGAAGTGTTGACGAGGATCAAGTGATACAGTACTCCAAGACAAATTTCAGAGAGATAAAGAGAGTATTGAGTAGTGGAGATGATAAAATTCGGATCCCAAGTAACGTTGACGTCTCCATATTATATAGCTGCCGCCTCACGCTAGTAATGGCTCAAAATAACAACTCTTAATCACTAGTAACTACAGCAGTTAATTCCCTTCACTGCTGATTAGTAAGCAACGGAATAATACCGAATTAAGTCATTTGAATTAGAGATTAATGAGGAGATAACAACAAGATGTACCAAAATAAATAAGTGAATTTTGTGTGTTAATGGTCACACCACGCCACGCCGCTACCGCTCGTCGTGCACGATATGCACGCATGTGTGTTTAGCACAAGCTTCTCATGCCATATTTCCCATATTTTAGTGAGTGATATGAATACCACCTTATATGTTGGTTCTCACCTTCTTACCTTAGCAATATGAAACAAAACCTTGCAATCAATAGTTAGAAATGGACCTCATGCACGTGGGCCACGTGGACTTATTTCTAACAGAATAAAATTTCAGTTCCTAGTTATGAACTATTGCTTACTTAGGCCACATTTACTTTAGAAACTTGCTCATCAAAATGTGGCATGCTTTCAGGTGGAACTTTCTTCAGGAAAAGAGGTCGTCGATATGCTTCCTGACATGGAAGAAATTAAAAGATTGGCCTGCGACGGTATCATTGTTACAGGACCAGCACCTGCTGGATCTGGTTATGACTTCTTCACACGTTACTTCAGCCCAAAATTTGGGATAGATGAGGTGATCCCGTAATCTTTCTCCAACGTTCTATATATAAACAGTGAAGCTTGTTTAGCTTACCATGGCATTGACCATTTTAGGAAAATTGGTGCGTGACACCTAATTCTGGTCATATCTCATATATCATCTTTCAGTCTCGTCGATATATACCGTGGTCCTGTAGAGTTGTCTACTTGCAGCATGTTGTCGACCTTGCTTGTCCTAAACTAAATGAATATTATCATGCGTTATTTTTCTTCAGTTAAGATCATATCTGCATTCATATATTAGAAGCAATACTTACTATGTTTAGTAGAATAATCCATGAGACGAGTCATCATGCATGATAAGGTAAACTGGTTCTACAGTTCTGGTTCATATAGTCTTTACTTCACTCAGTGGACCTGCCTGCAAATTTACTTCACTCAGTGGACCAGCCCACCATTGCAGTTATGACAGATAATTTCGCCAAGGATTTGGAATATCTTGTATTACATAGGACTTGTTGAAAACTATAAATTAAAATCCACCTACAATTAAGGTTAATTTGCGGGCATATATTATCTATCGATAGTTTACCTGCAATACAACTTCCTCTTTCATAACTCATAACCCCTGATCATTATATTTTGACAGGACCCTGTTACTGGCAGTATACATTGTGTTTTGGCGCCCTATTGGGGTGGAAAGCTGGGGAAACAAAAACTAACGGCGTTTCAGGTATATTCTTACCTATCTTTTCGACTAGTAAATTATTATTTCAAGATATATATTCTATTAAGAAAAATAATGCTACAAGGTGCGGTCGATCAGCCAAACCATCATGTTGGTTTTCATTTAAATGTCCATGTATGATCACTCATCTCAGGCATCTCCAAGGAGCGGAACACTATACTTGGAATTGAAAGATGAAAACCAGAGAGTGCGAATTCAGGGAGAAGCTGTTACTATGATGGCTGGGACGCTCCTAGCTTAGCTAGCATCTACACAAGTGACCTGTAAAGAACAAATAGTGATGGTCTTGTACTATGAACTTCGATTTGGGTAATTCTATTTGCTGTCTATGTGCTGGTTTAACACTAAACTAGCTCTTATGGGAATAAAAGTCCAAGCTGTTTGTTTCAATAAAAAAAGGACTCCAGAGCTCTTCTGGATTACCTGAACAATGTCAGGCAAAACGGATCTGGAACTCTGTCTGTAGTGTAGCAAGTTCAAGTTTAACTACGTCCCTGTTTATAATTAATCGTGAGTTTTTCTTATGGAGCAAACACGGTCGATGTTTGGCTGGTCAGACGCTGAGCTCAAAAGTGATCAACATAGTTTTGCGATAGAAGTTCAAAAAAACAAAAAAACATGGTTTTGCGATAGTGCCTTTGATTCCCCTGTTTTGGAAGTTTGAATAGAAGTTCATCACTCTTCAGATCATGACCAAAGTGACGCACGGATCCCTGAGGAGCAACATTTTGTTCAGGAAAAATCGAGGAGAAAAAACGAGACACGCGAAGAACATTAAACATTCAGTCTGTACATTTACATTTCCAGTTCAACGAACTCGAGGCAACAAGGCATATCACGTCACATCTCTCGTCGACCGGCTCAGGGCCACATCACGTCCACGGCTATCCTGGGCAGCGCGGCGAGATCCTCAAACAACGGTTCCTCCACCTTCGCCGCCTCCACGGCGGTTCCCTGCTTCGCTCCCGCCGGCGCCCGTTCCCCCTTCGCTGCCGCGGCTGCGGCCGGCCGGAACTCCCGCAGGCAGTGGCCGCCGCCCACGTAGCAGCTGGCCGCCGGCACGCTGGCGCTCTCCGTGCCACCGAGCAGCTCCGACAGCAGCAGCACGATCGAAGCCATCAATCAACCTCAGGAAGAAACCAAACCAAGAAAACAGAAGCAGAAACGGAGGTGATGGTCTACCCGTGTAGAAACTGTTGTTGTAGTAGGCTAGTAGCTTGGGATTAACGCTGGGAGCGGAAGCGGGGTTTTATATACGCGCGCGCCGGGGGCGCGGGTAACGGTGGGCCGCGTGTGGTTTTCGACGTCTGCGCTGCGCGCACGCCAATCCATGAATGGCCGTCACCTGGTTTGGTCAGCTACCTGCGAGTCTCTTTGGACAGACAGCCGCTGGGTTTCGACCCAAACAGCGTGCGGAGAACGGAGGCGGACAGGCGCCGCCGGGGCCAGACCCCCTCGCGTTGGCAACTTGCCGTTTTCCATTGGAGCGCATGGCTCGGTGGCGTGCAGCGCAGCTGGTGATCGAGTGCATGATATGCCGTGCGGTTCTTGCTCGGATCGGTTGATTCTGTGTCTGCGTCTGTGTCGAGGTCCAAAGGTAGGTTCGGTTTTGTCTCAGGGTTTGGTGGTACTGGTGCAACAACAGCCTGATGGATAGAATTAGCCCAGTTTCGATCTTGCAAGGCTGGGACAGTTTCGTTTTGTCGATGGTGTTTGGGTTTATTGGTATTTTGTTACGCCATGCTTGGCCATTTGTGTCATCTTACGTTTACATACAGCTAGAGCATGTGTTGAGTAGTACGGTCGTATGTTCTTCCTTCATGGAATACACGATTTTTTTTTGTTTACCAGAATGTGTCTTTCCATTATTAACTAATGTACCCTAGGTTTCTCTCTCCTCTCGTTGCGGCGCACATGAGTTCCTCGTGTACTCGGAGTTCGCCCCGGATTCCAATCCAAGTTGGCCTCTATATCTTCTCCAGATCGTGCGTCCTTAGCGTATACCCAATCCCCTGTCGCGCGGTTCCCTCATGGCGTGTTCATCGGGTGAGTCTGCTGTTGGCGGCGGGACTAGCAGGCAAACGCTGGATGAGATGCTTCAACACCTGGATTTGCAAGGAGAAGAAGATGAAGTCTTTGAACTTGAAGAAGATTTGGAGGATCTGCAGGCTGGAGCAAGATGGATGGCGGTAGCTAGGGTCGTTTCGCCAAAGACCTTTAGTCACACCGCGTTTTTCAACAACATGAGATCGGCTTGGTGCCTGGCGAAGGATGTAAAATTTCGTGCGATCAATCAGAACCTGTTTATTACGCAATTTCAATGTCTGGGAGATTGGGAGCATGTGATGGATGATGGCCCGTGGTTATTTCGGAGAAGCGCAGTACTTCTGGAGGCGTACGATGGCTTCTCAGATGTGTCTGTGATCGCGTTAGATCGCATTGTGGTTTGGGCACGAATTTGTGTTGTTCCTGAGGGTCTGCGCACTGAGAACATTGCGAAGCAATTTGGGCGAAGGCTGGGGAAGGTGGTATGTGTGGATGATATGGGACGCATGCAAGGGAGCTATCTTCGAGTACGTGTGAAGCTAGATATCCATAAACCTCTAATCAGGGTGCTCAATGGCATGCTCCGGAGAGGAGAGCCACGAAAATCTTTTCCGATCCAATATGAGAAACTCCCGCACTTTTGCGGAGCATGTGGCATGATGGACCATGTTGTCAAGGAGTGTGGAGATGGGATTCATGATGACACTAAGTTGCAGTACGGGGACTGGCTTCTTGCTACGCCAGATTGGCGCCTTGGGAGGGGACTTGGCAGAGGAAGAGATCTCACAGTGTGGTTAGCACGCTGGCTGCTCAATATGAACAAGTCCCGTCGGCCTGGAGGGCTCCATCGGACGAGCTGCCTGAGCGCGGAAATCAGAAGAAGCGGCAAAAGAAGAGCAGTGATATCTTGTCAGACTCATCAATCAATGCAATATCGGTGGCCTCTCTCGAAGAGGACCACCGGGCACAATGAGTATTTTATGTTGGAACTGCCGGGGGGTGGGGCGCCCCCAGACAGTTCGCGAACTCGTCTGCTTAGTGCAGACGTACGGGCCTAAGGTGGTGTTCCTATCTGAAACACGAAAGGATGGGATGTTTGTTCGTAATCTGCGGTATAGACTAGGAATGTGAAATTGCTTTACTATGGACGGCTATGGGAAAGGAGGGGGCGTTGCTCTCTTTTGGGAGGAGAGTGTATCGGCCCGGCTGTTATCTTATAGCAACCGCCATATTGATGTGGTGTTTGCGGAAGGGTTGGGACTCGAGTGGCGGGGGACCTTTATGTATGGGGAGCCAGTGTGCCGAGGTAGACATCTTATGTGCTCGTTAATGAGACGAATAAGGGATAATAATGGTGCGCCTTGGTTGATGGTTGGGGATTTCAATGAGGCAATGTGGCAGAGTGAACACTTTTCTCATTCACGGCGATCGGAACGCCAGATGTTGGAGTTCCGGGAGGCTCTCTCGTACTGCAACCTTTTTGATATTGGGTTTCTGGGAGCAGCATGGACGTACAACAATAAGCAAGAGGGAGATAGAAATGTTAGAGTCCGTCTGGACCGAGCAACGGCAATGCAGGAGTGGTCCGCTATTTTTCCAGCGGCGACCCTTCGCCACCTGGTATCGTCAAGATCAGACCATTGTCCGCTGCTGCCAGCATCTGGTGGCCGGAAGAAAGCCAGCATTGCGCGGTATGAAATATTCTGGGAAAGAGAGGAGACGCTTCCGGGGGAAATTCAGTCGGCATGGGAGAGACGAGGGCCCATTTGTAATCTGGGTGACGTAAGTACTGGGCTGAGAGGAGTTATGAGATCCCTGCAGGCTTGGAGTGGGGCTTGTATTGGGTCCATGTCTAAAAAACTCAATTCGCTGCGCAGAACGCTTGCTGAACAAAGAATGCTCCTGAATTTCACCGAATGTCAGAGGCTGGAACGTGAGATGGACGAACTTCTGTACACGGAGGAACTTATGTGGATGCAGAGGTCCCGTATAAGCTGGTTAAAAGAAGGAGACAGGAATACGAGCTTCTTTCACCGTAAAGCTTCCTGGCGTTCAAAAAAGAATAACATAGTCAAGCTTCTTACTTCTGATGGACAGATGATTGATAATGCCAATGAGATGGAGGCAATGGCTTCGGACTTCTTCCAAGTACTCTACTCGAGGGACAATGACGTAACCGCTGAGGATGTGATCAGCCTCATAAATCCGAAGGTCACCAACGTCATGAACTCGGACTTATGCAAGGACTTCTCTGAAGATGAAATCTTTGATGCTTTGTTCCAAATTGGCCCGTCCAAGGCGCCGGGACCGGATGGTTTCCCGGCGTGTTTTTTTCAATGGAATTGGGATATTCTCAAACCGGATATTATCAAAGCAGTGAAGTCCTTCTTCCGCGACAGGGTGATGCCGCTTGGTGTAAATGATACAATAATTGTTTTGATTTCGAAGAAGAAAATCCCGGAGAACTTGAAGGATTTTCGGCCCATCAGCTTCTGTAATGTTATTTACAAGGTAGTGGCCAAATGTTTAGTTAACCGGCTTCGCCCTATACTCCAGAATGTTATTTCTCCTACTCAAAGTGCATTTATTCCTGGTCGGATGATCTCTGACAATGCCTTGATTGCCTTGGAATGTATCAACACAATCCAGCAGAGTGAAAGGGACAGGTCCTTGTTTTGTGCCTACAAGCTCGATCTGGCGAAGGCGTATGACTGAGTTGACTAGAGGGCTTTGGAGGGAATTATGTTGAAACTGGGTTTCCACACTACTTGGGTGCAGTGGATTATGGCCTGTGTGACTTCTATCCGCTACTCGGTGCGTTTTAACGGACACTTATCACAGCCCTTCTCGCCTTCGCGCGATCTGCGGCAAGGTGATCCCTTGTCTCCGTACCTCTTTCTCTTTATTGCTAATGGGCTTTCCTGCCTACTGGACAAGGCAATTGTGGAAGGAAGAATTCAGGAGCTAAAGATTACTCGCCGTGCCTTGGTATTTCCCATCTATTGTTTGCCGATGACAGCTTACTGTTTTTCAAAGGCAATAAGGATCAAGCGCGGGAGATCAAGCTGATTTTGAACAGCTATGAAAAAGCAACAGACTGCTGATTAGTGCTAGTAAGTGCTCTCTCTTATTCGGTGTGGGCTGCTCAGCTGTGGATCAGATTGAAGTTCGGCAGGAGCTAGGTGTAGACGGTTTGGAATTTGATGACAAGTATCTGGGTCTTCCTTCTCCAGAGGGTAGCATGCAGGCTGGGAAGTTCAAGCCTTTAAAGGAAAGATTTGCTAAGCGACTTTCAGATTGGGCCGAGAAATATTTATCCAGCAGCGGCAAAGAAATTCTTGTCAAGTCAGTGCTCCAGGCTTTGCCGGCGTATGCAATGGGAGTTTTTAAACTCTCTTCTGGTTTATGTGAGGAGTTGGAACGCTTAATTCGGAACTTTTGGTGGGGTGATGAGTACAACCGTAGGAAAGTGCACTGGATGGCTTGGGACAAACTCAAATTGCCTAAATCATACGGCGGCATGGGATTTCGTGATCTGGCCTTGTTCAATCAAGCTCTGTTAGCTCGACAAGCCTGGATAATAGTGCAATTCCCTGATAGCTTGTGCTCGAGATTGTTGAAAGAATATTTCCCTAATGGTGATGTTCTGGACACGGTTTTTTCCATCGAGATGTTCCCCGTCCTAGAAAGGGATCCTGCATGGTCTTGACCTGCTGAAGAGAGGGATTATTTGGCGCGTGTGCTCCGGAACCAAGATTCGCATCTGGCGAGATAACTAGCTTCCCCGGGCGGCTAACATGAAGGTAACTCAGTCGCGTACACGATCTAGGCTGAATTGGGTCAGTCAGTTGATAAAACATGATGGCTCTTGGGATGAATCTTTGATCCGCCAATCGTTCCTGGCACACGACTGTGAAGTCATTTTGAGCATTCGTTTGCCATCTCGGTTGGATGATGATTTCGTGGCTTGGCAAGGTGAGAAGAATGGGCTGTTTACTGTCCACAGTGCGTATAGATTGGCCTTGACGCCTCAGATACAGGCCCTGTGCCCAAGTGAAGGGAGTTCGGCTTGGGATGGGCGGAGCATTTGGAATACGATTTGGAAGGCGCCGGTTCCGCAAAAAGTGAGGGTTTTTGGATGACGCCTAGCTTCTGAGGGTCTTGCTACTCAGAGTAATCGGTGGCGGCGAAAGCTTTCTACTGATCCTATGTGCCAGGTATGCGGTCGAGAGATTGAAGATGGTTATCATGCGGTGGCTTGGTGCACTAAGGCGAAGGCATTGAGAGCTGAAATGCGTAGACACTGGAGTCTACCGCCGGAGGATCAATGGAAGTATACGGGACCGGAATGGCTGCTTTCCCTCCTCTGTAATGTCAGAGGCGATGAGGGAGGCAGAATCCTTTTGCTCTTGTGGCGTGCTTGGCATATCAGGAATGACGTTGTGCATGGCGAAGGGAAGGCATTGGTCTCTGCATCGGTGAGTTTCCTGACAAACTATTGGTCGCTGCTTTTAGACGAAGCGCCTGCTATGGATGCAAAGGGGAAACAGGTGATTTCAGCTGGAGCTCTACCGGCTTCTGCTATGCAGCGGATGCCAGTGCCTTGGACACCTCCTCCAGAGAGCTGGGCAAAATTGAATGTCGATGCTAGTTTTGTTGAAGCTACCCGGCAAGCTAGCACTGGCGTGATCATTTGCGACTACAAAGGAGGGGTATTGCTCTCGGCCTGGCGCTGTATTCGTTGATGTACCAGTGCCGGAGAAGCAGAAATGCTAGCTGGTCTTGAAGGTCTGTGTCTGGCCGTCGAATGGATTAATATGCCGCTAATCGTAGAGTCTGATTGTATGGAGGTGATCGCAGCCCTCCAGTCCTCGGCGGAGGATCGCTCTGGTCTTCGAGATCTGCACATGGAGGCTAGGGGCTTGTTATCTTTGTTTCCAGAGGTTAATGTTCGCAAGGTGAAGAGGGAGAACAACAGAGTAGCGCATGAACTAGCTCAGTTAGCGAGAAAGAATGTGCATTATGCGGTATGGCGTCTTTCAGCACCTTTATGTATTCAGGAGCTGCTCCTATCGGATTGTAATGCTGTGACAACTCTATAATAAAGCTCTCTCTTTACACGCAAAAAAAAGAATGTGTCTTTCCTTTCCCCGCAAAAAAAATAAGAATGTCTCTTTCCTTCACGTTAGCGATGTTGCCACGCATAATTTTCTGTGCAAGTGCGCCCGGGAGGCCGGAAAGAAACAACAAATCTCAGCTGACCAGTGGTAAATTAAGCCGAAGTGGAATCGGTGTAGTGTAGACCACGGGCGGCGGCCTGAGCTGGTCAGGTTCGGCCGGTGGACTCAACGGTCTCGCGGGTGAGGCACGCATCCCTGCCGCGCGCGCTGGTGCAATGGGTCTCAGAACAAAGCAACTGTTGCCCATCACGCACAAGAAAAGGAAGAGAAGGGAGAAGTCCGCGTCTGCGCACAGGCCGCGACGGTGGAGGAAATACGCCGAGGGGCGTTACGAGGATGTATTCCGAAATTTTGTGAGCGATTGACATAACATGTGTTTATTATGTCACAAATTTTGATTTCAATGATCTATGATAGAGAAATAAAAAAATAAATCCAGCTATGAGTTTTTTGCCGGCCCTCTAAATTTGTTTTTAAAAAATCTTGACTTTTTGATTATGCTCCGGTGGCCTGAGAGCACGGTAACACCAGCAGCAGAGCTTGAGTAGATTATAGGAGGGACTAAAGAATAATACAAATAATTAAAATTGAAAGAAATCGTACTACTACAACAAGGTAGAATTTGTAGGCTATAAATAAATTGGGTTGTGGACGTAGAAACCACAGAGGCTTAGAGCGGAGTCACGTGATGCCAGGTGATCATTTGTCCATATTTGCCGGTGGTACCAAAAGAACTTAGTGCTCCTTTGATTCGCAGGATTCTAAAAATACAGGAATAGAAAAAACGGAGGAATAGAATAGAAATGCATTCGTAAAACAGAGGATTAGAAAATACATGAATTTTATAGGATTGTGTGTTTGATTCGTAGGAAGAAGAAAACACAGGAATCCTAATAATATTTTTGTTTGCTTAATCAAGATAGTACTAAAATAGTAAGCAGTGGCTCTTAAAACAGGTTCAACACCTTGTTTACTTCGGTTGACGCAAAGAAAAATAAAAATGAGGTCTAAACCTTATGTTTCTTTTCCTCCAAAATTCCTTTGGAATGGCCCATTCCATAAGAATTTCATAGAAATTCTAAAGTGTCATTTCTTTGAATCAAAGGCATGCATAGAAAAATTTTCTATGGGATTCAAATCCTCCAAAATTCCTCTACTTTTCCTCCAAATCAAAGAAGCCCTTAAAAGAAAGGTGTCAGGCAGCAGCGCAACTGACTCTAGTCAATTAAGCGTAGCAAAGTTTGTCAAACTTATCTGACACTGTTTAACAATGAACTAAACAGACGGCTAGTCTCTACCTCGGGTGTGCCAAAAAAGTTAAATCGAAAATGTACACACAATAACGCACGAATGTACGGAAAAATCGTAATATATATCACAATCTCTCATCTATTGTATTTGCAACCGAAACATATGTCACTAGTGTTTATTGCCAATTTGAACTAAGACCAAAGTATCTGTATACCATTGTTAAGTGTTTAATAAAAATTCTCCAATACAACTCCGTAGGCACGAATACACGCATATTCACTCAAAATCACATCCATAGAAGACTCAAAACCATGTCTATAGGACTGGTGGAACATAAAAATTGATGAAATCACTATATATATGTCTCGTGCACTATCGATAGATATGTCTTCCACAATTAAAAGAAAATTTATATTGATAAACACACAAGAATCAAACTTTAGAGTTGAATCAACCCTGATATGCAAAAAGTACAGCTATATCCACTAACCGTCCAACAAACAGTTTGGTTCTCGTGACAGCGTATTAATATTAATAACGTCAGATGGCAGATCCAACATTTTGAGAACGTAATTCTAGATCCACGTATACATTTTGAATCTACGCTGGTCGCTGGGACGGCGACACTTCCGCAGGGGCAACTAGCCGGCGGCGGGGACAGACCTCCGCTCAACGTACGTACAACGCACACACATGGCTCCATGTGATCTCGGACGAAAACGCCAGAAACGGCCGGCCCCGGAAGGCTGCGCGAGGCTACATCTCGCGTCACTGCTCACTGCATCAACCGTACGGAGATTACACATTAACATATCGAAGTCCAGGGAGAGAATATCAGGTGCACAGGGCCGGGCGCTGTCGTTCAATCAATCCAACGCAGCGGTCTTATCCCGAACCAGATTGACCTGAACGGCGTCACCGGTCCCCAATTATTAGTACCATTTACGCACCGGAAGAGGTGGCAAATTTTGTTTCATTCCCGTCGAGTTTAGGACCATGGTGCATGAAAACACTAAATTAAGTTATCAAGTTGTTGTCCGTGAGTATTTGCACTATGTCAGACAAATGTAAGAAGCGCACGAAATTTAAAATTCAATTTCAACCAATAATTAAATCAGTAATATTAAATTATATAATAAAAAAGATACAATTTTAAAATATGTTTAAACTACTTTTAAATCATATAATTACAAATTATTAATTTAATTATTAGTTAAAATTAAACTTTAAATTCGTCTTATAGAGGAAATAATATAAAATATCACCATTCGGGTGCTTCCAAGTTCGAGTCATCTCCACTCCAACTCATCGGCACCAACAAGTTATCACAAAGTACTACCTAGTAGTTCTTACGCTAGCTTAATTAAAGGCTGCCTTGGCGCCAAGATAAGATTCCTCTAGCCATGTTTTTTTCTTCTTAAATCTAAGTTCGTCTAGTCTAGTTGGCACATGCATTGCGCATTGACTTTTATCCATTGGGACAAGAGGGTGATCCACTGACCACCTTCCATAAACTCTTAATAGAGATGTAGAAATGTTTCAACCAACAGTGTGCACTAATTCTAGATCTTAAATTTGGTGATACCTGAATCAACTAAAATGCAGAGTCGTTTCATATTTTATCATTTGAAAGTCGTGCCAAACTTGGTCGATAGTCACCTCAAAATTCCACCTTTGAACTGTTTTTGCCAAAATGAATGCTTTAGCCTTATAGAAAAGAGAAACAAATGGTATGTACACAGGACAGGCCATGGTTGGAAGATAGAATTAAAAGAGACAGGTGAGCAATCGTTATTCATGAAAGCAGTGAGAAGTCAAGACAGCAACAGCAACCACATATACATCTTCTTTCGCGACAAGAGATTAATCAAACAGCTAAATAAATTACATGCTAACACTATGTGAAGAAAGGAAAAAGAAAAGAAACCTTGCCTCTCGCATAGCAAAATTGGAGCAAGCGGAGCAGGAGCGAATGCATGGCCGGCCGCCGGCGCGCGTTGATGATGGATCAGCTAGCTTATGACATGTGCCAGAGCGCGGTGCCGTGGGGGAAGGATGCGGCGACGGACGAGGAGGAGGAGGAGGAGAGGTCGTCATGGTCGTCGTGGGCGTAGACGTCGTCGTCGTCGAGGGCGCAAGCGAGTGGCGGATCGGAGGGGAGGAGGCGGTCGCGGCAGAGCGGGCAGGTGGCGCGCGGGCGGAGGAGCCAGGCGTCGAGGCAGGTGCGGTGGAAGACGTGGCGGCACCGGAGCTCGCGCACCTCCTCGCCCTCGTCGATCCGCGACAGGCAGAAGACGCAGTCTACCGGCACCTTGCCGGCCCGGCGGTACACCGCGACGGCGAGGCGGTTGAGGCACTCGGGCGGCAGCAGCTCGTCCTGCTGGAAGAAGCCTCCGGCGGCCGCCGAGGAGGAGGAGACGCGCGCGATGCGGTAGCCGAGGAAGGCGGAGCGCGTGGGCCACGCGTACCAGTCGCCGCGGAGCGCGAGCGCGGCGAGGCGGAGGCCGGCTTCGGCGAGGACGAGGAGGAGGATGAGGCAGGGCAGGGAGAAGGCCGCGCAGAGGCCGGCCACGAGCGCTCCTGCCACCGCCATTTCGGTTTCCTCTTGACTTCGACGTGGGAGGCGGGCGGAGCGGAGGAGCGGAGCGAAGCTGCTTTTCGTTTCGGGTGCCGTCGAGGGGGAAATGCAAGATGGGTGGGGAGCTCGGGTGCCTCGGGTGTCGTGTCGCGAGGTTACTTACAGGAGGATAAGGGCGTTACCGGGGGGAGGTGCTGTGTCGGGTGCGATGCGGGGTACGTGGCGCGAGGGCTCTGATCCAGCCTTGGCGATCGCGACAGGTGGGTGGAAAACGCGGCGAGGATCGCGTCCACGAGTTAGTAGAAACCACGGCGTGGCGGGGTACGCACGGTCGGTGTCCTGCAGCGCGGTGGCTGTCCTGCCCGTCAGATCCGCCCTCCCCTAGTCCGAGGCTTAACCTTTTTCGGGGTGTGACGCGCAACACTGTTGATACGCCTCGCTCGCGCATGCGTGTGGGTCCGCTAGCCATTCACAAAGCATGCGTTTGGTTCAAGGGCCAGGTGGGATGGGATGAGTCCATCTAATTTTTTGTGATTGGAATGAGTCATTTTCTTGTTTGGTTTAATGGATTGAGTGAACTAAATTTTTATTTGGCTAAAACTGGATGAGTTCTATTGGATGAGTCAATGACATGCGGGACCCACATGTCAGTGACTCACTCCTACCCTCTTCTCTCACTTCTCCTAAACCCATCTCTCTCCATCCTTTGTGACCGGCGGCGGAGCGAGCTAGCTCGGGTTGGGGACGGCGGGCTCTGCCGGAGGCAGGGGAGTGAGGCCGGGCGTAGCTTGGGCCGGCGGGGGGGGAGGGGGGGGGGCGGCGGCCGGAGCTCGGCCGGGGAGCGGCCGGCGGGGGAGCGGCGGCCGGAGCTCGGCGGGGGGAGCGGCCGGAGTTCGGGCGGGATCTAGGCAAAAACTGGCTAAACGTCATTAGCAAAAAAAATTATAATTAACAAGGTTAAACACAATTAAAGAAAATTAGGCTCACCTCATTCGGCCAATTTGGAGGGATCACTCCATCCAGCATCTGGAGAGAATATTTCTCTAGGGTGGATATCCCTATCCACCTCATCCACCCAACCAAACACCCAAAAAACTGGATATCCCTATCCTATCCTACCCATCCCTCCAACCAAACGCATGCAAAGTGAACGGACGGACGTGCGTGTGTTTGCTAACTGAATGTGCACGCTGTGTAATGAACATATGGAAGCTAACACGCTCGCTGTCACCACGGCCCATCCATTAGTCGACGCTAATTTGCTTTGAAGACTTTCTGCTGATTGACCGAGCTTGTTTAATTTCGGGAAGCGTGTGAGCTCAAGCATGGTCAAAGGTAGTCAGAATTGTGCGGTGCGAGTTTTTACAGTGCAAATTTTGTTTTCTGAAATCTAAGTACAGATTGTTGTTCCTACCATAGTACACCACACGGTAATTCAGAAAAGTTGCATAGTAATGTAAATTAAAATATTACAGATGAGACCTTTCCACACCACGGAAATGTCCAAAGTAATTTTACCACGTCAACAGCTTCAGCATGCTGGTGCGGAATTTCAGAACAAAATGAGAAACAAAATGGATGGTAGGTTGTGTTCGACGTTGCGCTAGATTACGATAATTATGTTTGATTGAGCCGTTTTTATGTATATACTTGTTTGTTAGTCTGCTTTTGGATAATATTATGTTCGGCCTAACAGAAAAACAGGAAAAGATATATCCCATTATGTGATAAGTTAGTACTTTTATTTTGGTGTACTTTAGGAATTAGTGAAACTTTAATTTTGGTTGTTAAACATTTTCGCGACTGTTCCTCTATATCAGCTTATGGCCCCTACTAGACAGTTTTAGCTTATCGATAAACTAGCTTAAACTTAACTGTCTACAAGAGCTATGTTCTGGAGAAGTCCTGATAAGTTTTTCTTGTTCTAAACAGCTTATTGAATTTGAGCTTATTGTCTGTCTAGATAATGTAAAGTCTGCATTGTCTCTGAACTTATTTGTTTTTTGTTCAATTGATAGCATCCTATTGCACTCGTGAATCTCATCAGATGATGCAAAACAACTATCTGTCGCAGAACAGCAAATGAGGCATGAAGTGATATATTTCTGTTAAACATAATTTCACTAGATAAAGCACAACACATCAAACTTCATTTCTGATTAACAAAACTCAGAGTTACATGCCCCAGAGTTACAATTAGTATAAGGAAATATCACACTTCTCAAACTTCAGGTCAAAGATGCTTTCTTTAGGGGTAAGCTGCTATCAACCAAACATCTCGGATCTTGCTAGCTCACAATCTGGGTCACTTGGTAACGTCATTTAGTATATTAAAGCTGGGCGGAATCCGCGCGATCTCAGGCCATGTGGTGCGGGATTACGTCCGTTCCCGAGCGGACGGCCGCGATCGGCGCGGGGCGGGCGGGTGGGGGCGCGTGGGCGGGGGCCGCTGCGTCGGCCGGGCGTCCTATGGGCCGCTGCTTCGCGGGAAAAATCGAGGGTTTCTTGTTCACTCGGCTCCTCCGGGCGATGGCGGCTGCTCGCTCACAGGTGAGCTCCTCCCCCTGCCCTCTTCTCGATGACGCAGGTGGGCTCCGTGGCAGCGCTCCCCTCCCCCCTTTCCGGCAGCAGGCGGCAGGCGGCAAGTGGCAGTGGGGCTTAGGGTTCCGCCGCCGAGCCAGTGCCAGCAGCGGCGGAGACGGCCCCAGCAAACCAGTCGTCCCCGCCGGGGCCGACGATGAGGGGGAGGAGCTCAGCGTGACGCCGCAGCTCCTTGACTTCCTCCCGACGCTCTCCCCCAACGGCTTCAAGGCATCCGCCCAGCAGCTGCTCCAAGGCAAGCAGTTCTCCCCTCCCCTCTCGGTCCGTCTCGGTTCCCCACCGAGCTCATGGCCCAGGTCGGCTCACGCACCCCTTCTCTCCCCCCGTCGTCGATTCGTATTACCTTCTGTTCCATGAGATGTCGACGGCTCAGGCTTGCATGTTTCCATGTGGAGTGCACGATGAGAGAATGCGTGATTGGGTTCGATCTGGTTTGTAGTTATCCTGTTCGTGTATATACATAGATTTTGGTCATGTGTGGATGGAGAGATTTTGGTCGTGTGTAGATGGAAAGATTTATTTGTGTCGCGGTGGCCATGGAGCACGGGAGCCTCTTCACGCATAGTGTGTCACTCTCCTTGTCAATTAATGGAGTGATCAGGAAAAAAAAGAAATTGCTAGCGTAGCATTTCAAGAATTAGCTTTCTACTTGTTAAGCATTTCAAAAAAGCAGAAGCAATTGGTTTCACAATTTCATTGAATGGATTGTTTAACATTACATCGCGGCTGAACAAGCATACGATGGCACTACATTTTTTCAATTATCTTTGTTGTTCAGCCCACGTTGGCACTACACTTTTTCAATTATCTTTGCTATGAATCAATTGATAGGATGGCTAGAGAGGAATGCAACGGATAGCACTACATGGTTTACCAGAGAGGACGTGCATGACGCGACGGGACGATAGGGACGGAGGAGCAAGACACAGAGGTTGCAATGACCTTGGGCCGGCAAGAGGTGCTCGGTTATGGGGACGGCGAGTAGAGAGTTTTGTGGTAACCCCGTGGAGGGAGGGAGCTGCCAAAGGGGCCGGTGCCGGCACCGACAAGGCCAGCGTGGGCGCGAGCTCCAAGGTGAGCAGGGCGACGGTGGCGCGAGGCTGCGAGCACGTGAGAGTGGAGGTAGGTTGGGGAAGCGAGGGGAAAAGGGAGGAAAAAAACCCTATAAAAGTGTATCTTGGCCCTTTAAGTAGGTTTCGATGATTAATAATAAAACAATTAAAGAACTAATATGTGCATCAAGCGATGAAGAGGTGCTAAGTCTTAAAACCAATGATAAAATCAACATTGACAACTCCTAAAAAGTTCTAAGGAAAGGTGAATCAAGGAAACAAATTTTAAGGATAATTTCTCACTTTTTTAGTGGTTCGAGAAATCGCAAATTCTATTAACGGGGTTGAAATCTAGAAGCTAGTGAGAGTGCATTACCAATGCTCAGTTAGGAATCAATTTCCAAATCAAAAATGCCTTTAAAAACTTTTCGTACGCACTTTTTCTGGAAATTTTGGAACATCCGAGTTTCACCTTTGTGTGAAGAGTCAGGAAAATTGGAACCTCCAAATTGCCATTTTATCTGCTTTTCTGGATGTCAGAATATCCGAGATTTTCTAGAACCTTCGAGTTCCATCTCTGGAAACACCTAAGTCCTTCTACTTTGAATGTCGGAACTATCAGAAATTTTTTGGAGCCTCCGATTTTCTGTTCTAAACTTACCCTTGAAATCTTGGAACATTCAAGTCAGATAGTTGAAACCTCTGAGTTTGTGTTCTGGTCACATCCTTTGAAATCCCGGAAGCTCCGAGTGCAAAGTGGGAACCTTTGGGAATCAGTTCTGTCAACACCTCTTTGAGGCTCTTCAAAATCTCGGAGGGTTCGGGTTCCAAGTTGGAACCTCTAACTTTCGCTTATGTCCGTAGTGCTCTAAAAGTCGAAACCTCTGTATTTGTGTTGGAAGTTTTGAGACCTATTTCTGGACAGTCAAAATAGCCGTTGGTTTCAAATATCGGAACCTCCGAGTCTAAATCAAAAGTTGCATAATGGCTAGTTTTTGAGGGGCTAGCTATATAAACTCTAAGCCTCTTTGTACGAGTAACTTCTTGCCACTCCAATTCTCTGCTCTACTGAGTGCCATCCCACACTTCCTCAAGCCCAAGCTTCCATCGTTGAGAGGGAATTTTTAAGAGAAATATATCCAAGTTGAGCATCAAGTAAGAGTTCATCTACAAGCCAAAACAATTGCAACCTGTTAATCTTGGAGATTGGTGTCTCCTAGATGTTTAGGAGTCACTTAAGTCTTCAAAAAGATTGTGAAGCACCTCAACAGCATGTGAAAGACCAAAGCTCGCCTACCACAAGGTGAAAGAGCTTCCAAGCGAGAGAGAGGCTTCGCATAACAAGCCTATTATTGATGAAAGAGCATGATATGGTGCCGGCTTCGATCGTTAGATTAAACTTCCTCAACGAGGACATAGGATCTCGCTAAAGATTTGAGCTTTGACAACAAATCATTACTGACGATGGATAGTACAGTATCTCGTATATTAGGAAGTATCTGTATACGATTCCCTGGATTACCAAAGTATACCCCGTATCCAGTAAGGATCCCAGGATGATAAGATAATGAAAGTGCATCCAGTCCCAAGGAGAGTGGAAGGATGATTATCTAGTCCCAAGGTTTGGTTTTGATGGTTAATGGCAACCCTCACCTGTATTTAACGTTTACAACGAGTGTGAACAGGAGTTTAGATAAATAGGTGATCGATCAAGACAACATCTGAGTGATGATGAGGCCTAAAAAGAGCAAGAAACCGTGAAGGTCAGAAGGACTAGCTGAGCTAGTCTCCTGAGGCTCAGTTGCGAGGAAGCCGAGGCTATGCTCGAGGGCAAGCGAGGTGATGGTGGCTTGATGGAGTTCAAGGACCGTGACTGCAAGCTGGAGGAGCTAGGAAGCTAGTGGATCTGCGTCAAGGGGTTCGCTGTGCGTCTTCAAGGGCTATCATCTTCAGTTGTTAGCTTGGAACCAGTGCCAAGATTCTGAGCGAGCTGGTTAGTGGCAGTGGTGAGTCCATTGTCCTCCTGAATCAGTTTAAGGCTTGTAGTGAGCTGGCCTGTGTTGTGCTCAGATGCTGCCTAAGGCAACCGAGTCCACCTGAGTTTGGCATCTGAGACTCAGGTGGGTAGCTCAGCCGTGGCTAGTAGGTTACCAAGTGTATGTTAGCTGAGTCTCAGATAGGTTTGTCTGGTGGCTCATTGTCTGACGTGGCATGAGGGTAACGGCTAGCTACCAGGGACCCTATAAATAGGGAACCTGGGGAGGTTTCGACCTCAACCTTTACCTCTACCATAGCAAGCACACTGCTGTTGCAAGAAAGAGCTCTTAGTCTCCGAGAGAGCGTTGCCTACGTGCATCCACCGTGAGAGAGAGTTGCTTTACATCTTGAGTGCTTCAGAACTGAGTGTTCATGGTACTGGTTCCTCCAAGAGACTGAGAGAGCTTTTGGAGTTCGTCTGCTCCAAGACCGGGAAGTTGGAGTCGTTGGTGAGCAAGCCAAGTCTTATGTGGCTGCCTCCAAGCGTTTGTGAAGGCGATTTGGGTCTGTCTGTCTTGCTGCGGTGAGATCAAAAGGATTCCACACAAGATAAGTGAACGAGGAAAGAGCACAGTTCAGTGCCGGCTGTGAAAGCAGCTTCCTCAACAGAGACGTACCACTTTGCATAAAGTGGGAACTTCGGTAAAACAAATCTCTGTGTCTACTTGTTCGTTTGCATGATTTATTTTTACCTGTGCAGATATATATAGAACACTCTCTGCTGCACACAACTGAGTTTCTCACCTGAGACTCAGTTGACACACAACTGAACTGCCTATCTGATGCACACAACTGAGTCACGCACCTGAGACTCAGTTGACACTCTCTAGTCTTTGTTTTTCCTGCATGTTATCTGAGTTATCTACCTGAGTGTCAGCTGCCTATTTCAGTTGCCTGTACCAAGCTAGGATTGACCTATTTAATTTAAGTAAAGCCCATTAGGTCTTTAAATTTATAGAGCTGACCTATTCACTCTAGTCGACTCCTGAGATCCTTTCAAGTGGTATCAGAGCCTCGTTGCTCATATTGGCTTAACAGCCAGAGTTAAGGGATGTCGAACTACGAGGGTAGAGTTCCCATATTTGATGGCACTAACTATGCTTTTTGGAAGTGAAAGATGCAAATGCACCTTACTGCAATGGACCCAGATGTCTGGAAAATTGTCATGACATGTCTCCAGGTAGAGAATGAGAGCACCCCTACTGATCAAGACAAGATCAACATCAAGAACAATGCTAGGGCTGCCAATGTTATCTATATGGGGCTGCAGGAACATAATTTCAACCGTGTCAACACCTTTGATGCAGCCCATGATATCTGGAACACCCAATTCATGAAGGCAGTGATACCTTGAAGAGGTCCAAGAAGGATGTGTTAGAGCATGATCTTGACAACTTCCACTATCAACCTGGAGAGGACATCAACTCCATCTTCATAAGGATTACAATGATCACAAATCAGCTGAAGGCCCTTGGATCAACCAGAGTTGAAGATGAAGATGTGATTAAGAAGTTTCTCTTTGTTCTTCCCAAGCCCTATCACACTCTGCGTCTGATGATAAAGGAGAAGGATGGCTTCGATAGGATGAAGCCCATTGATGTGCTTGGTAGGATGCTTACTCATGAGATGGAGCTGAATCACTCTAAGAAGCATGCTATCACTTCTGGCAAGAACAAGGATATAGCTCTCAACATAGTGGCCAGTCTCAAGGACTCCAGTGATGACGAAGATTTGGATGAAGAGATGTCCACTGATGAAGAAACTGAACTTGCTATGCTCACTCGCAATTTCAGAAAGTTCTACAGAAGAAAGAAGTTCTCTGGTTCTGCTGATAAATTCAAAGGGAAGAAGCAGCTCAACGACAAGAAGTGTTTTGAGTGTGGTGACTCAGGACATTTCATTGCTGATTGCCCCAGGAAGAGCAAGAAACCAGAAGAGGGAAAGTACAAGAAGAAGGAGGTCATTGTCAAGAAGAAATACAAGGAAGAGAAACTGGGTCCATCGTTCAGAAAGAAGAAGACCTCTGCTGCCAGAGCATATGTTGGACAAGCTTGGGTCTCAGATGTGTGGCGCACCCGGTTTTAAGGCCGAATAAGCCCTTGTGTTTACGGTACCGGTCCCTGGATCAGTAGCCGATACCCACAAGTTTACCTGTGTATCAAAATCATACACGCACTTATTAGAATATAAAGCATAACCCGATCTTTAAGATCGAAAAAAACTATACCTTTAGCCCAACGGCTAGAAATCTTGCAGCGGAAAATCGAGCGGTGATGAGCCCATCAATATGCCGTTCCCAACAGGCAACTGACTGGGGGTTCGCCCTAGTTATCGCGGTTACCGTCGTTGCTTTCGATCGGTCGATCCTTCGGTCTGGCCAAATCAACAAGCCAGGTGAGTACATTGAATGTACTCGCAAGCGCTCCACCGGGGAGTTTAGTACGGATATGATCGTGCTCGGAATTTATCAATAACATGGCTCTATCCTAAGTTTCATGTTGTGCGAGAAAGTAAGTTTGCATTTGAAATAAATACATAGATGTAAAAGCGATTTTATCCAAATTATCTCGACGCAGCGAGATAAAGTACTGCTCAAAACACTCGCCCGTTGCAACGGGGAGTTCACTTTTGTGCTTACCGTTACAACGGTACAGCACGGTACTTACCCGGTTCCACAGGGAGACGCAGCTCGCCTCGTACTTACGGGGTTCCCAATCACCCGGTTCCTCAGGTAGACGACGCTCACCTCGTACTTACGGGGATTCTAAGGTTTGCCCGTAGCTACGGGAAAACCCGACTTCACACCTCCCGATATGACGGGAATTTGGCAAACTGCCCTGCGAACACGGCGGATCGCGTCCTTAAACCCATAACCCAGAAATCCTTTTTGGGGCTCAGAAAGCCAAAACTACTTTAGTGTGGCCCGACCAAGTTCGTCCATGACCGCGGACGCGGCTATTCGAATAGTTTTAACCCTCTGCAGAGGTGGTACGTCTTTACCCACACGATGTAGTTCGCCCTGGGCATACCGGGCCCTGGTATACTACCAGAACTAGTACAACGAGACTCTTCACCGCTGTGAACCCAGCCATGAACCCGTCAGAAGGACATGTCCCACACCTAGCTCGAGTCAGTATCCCTGCTACGAGGAGGTTGGTGTTCCAACTCTGTGGCGAACCAAACCTCGTTAACCACAGGTTTAGCCCTCTTCGGAGCTACCCGCCCCACCTGCACTCTACTAACTGCCCACGGGTTCATGCTAGTCCAGGACGGTTACTAGATCAAGTCCTTCCCACAAAGGACATGTGGTCGTACTGTAAGACTTGACCAAACGGCACTTAAGACAGGTCCTTAGGTGATCCGAGAAGGACTCCACACCACTCCCGATAACGGGCAGCGAGAACCACGACGGGCCTTACCTCGCTCTTTAACATCTCCCTACAAACACCCTTCATTACCAACCCGGATCAAAATCTTCTCCCTTTTTAGCTCGGTTCCACAGAACCATTTTCACGGTAGAATATCCCAATCCATGCATATCCTACCTTCCATGCACCTCTACAACCGGACGCGACGGTCCGTTTCGATATTCCATCACATGAAATATGGGGTGTTGCTTTCCTTTTCCTTTTCGAAAACCTAATTCATCTACTGCGGGGCTAAGCATATATATATATATACATACACTATCCTAAGTTTCCGATACGTCTTCGGAATACAATAGTCCTAAGGCGACAAGGAATTCAGGGTCGGACTAAGGTTCCCTATCATCGGTGATATCTACTCTACATAAAGTACAGGGATAAAATATAGCATGCATGGTTCGAAAACAAAATAATATTTCGTAAAACTGGGATTCAACATGATCAAGGGCGGAGAGCTTGCCTGGCGTTATCGGCCGAATTTCAGTCGCGACCTTGGTACGTCGACGTCGGGAGTCCCATGCGTGAGGTATCGCCGCGTCGCAACTACACGTCGTGAAAAACAACGAATCACTAACGGCGCGAGGAAAATCCAATTAAGATCCAAAATATGCTCACTCAACATTTAAAACTATACCTCGATCTTAGAGGGTGGCTAGGGTTTTCAGGGTTTTACGATACCCTTACATCTTCGAACTAGGCGACATGTGTATGGGTAGATAAATATGCATGAGCTCTGGATCCTATCATGCTTCCGAAAGGTTTAACATGATGGAGATAGCACTAAGAAGGACATACAGGTATGCATGAACTGTCGGGTAGGGTTTCTAGGGTTTCGACGGCGAGCACTTGCTTTTCTATGGCTCCTGGGTTCATGCATTCATGTGAATGCTAGGAGTTTACTAGGATGTATGAATGTTAACCCTACTGGACACTGGGGTTGAGTTGACGAGTCAATAGGTTTGCAAGGAGTAGAACTTTATTGGTGCATGCTTGGAATCTAGGGTTTCGCAGTCTATTTAACTCATGATTTTCTTTGAACTAAGTAACTTAAGATTATGCCTCTATTCATGCATATGATCTGGACTCTATCATATCTTTGAAAGTTTTAAAGTGGAGGAGATGACACTAGGTGTAATATACATGTATATATATGCATGATGCCGACGTTAGGGTTTCTAATGTTTCGATGGTAAGTACTTGCTCCTATGGCTTGGAATCATGCACTGAGTGAAGAAATGATGGACCACTAGGCTACATGACACTTGAACTCTAAACCCACTAGTCAATTGGAGGAATCATCTATTCAACTATATTTGAAAAAGAGTTTAAACTATATATGGATGCCTATGTTTTAGGGTTTCATAAATTAACCTATCCCCTTTTAAAACCTTGAGCTAAGCAACATGAATGCATGGTTGTAACTAGTGCAATGCTCAAAAATAAACATGTTTACATGCTGGAGTAACCTGGAGCTAAACACCTTTTCAAAAAGGGAATTTGAAAGACTGTTTGAATTTTGAACTGGGTACTGATCTGGGCTGTGCAGAGGGTATTATTGGGATTTTCGAAAAATGGTCTATATGAAAAAGATGGGAAATAAAGTTTTGAACAACTTTTATTTGGGACATTTTCTGAGAATCGGCTTGGATGAGGCTGTACAGGCCAGAACAGAGAGGAAGGGGGACTTGAGGCTGTAGTTGTGGTGGCTGCTGCGGCAGGGGTTTTGGGCTGGTGGGGCTGCCGCGGTAGGAATGGGGCAGCGGTGGTTGCTGAGCTGCGCTGCCGCGGTAGGCGAAACAGCTGCGGCAGGCTGCCGCGGCAGGATTTTGGCAGCGACTTGGGCTGGCGTGGAGCAGCTGGGCTTGGCGCGGCAAGGAAAAAATGGCCACCCGGGCTGTCGCAGCAGAGGAGTAGAGCTGCGGCAGGGGCTTTGGCTGCCGCGGCAAGGAAACTAGGGGGGGGTTTCGGCCATGGGGAGCTCGGGCATTGCTTGGGCAGCTCGTGGAGGAGAATGGGGGACTGCAGTAAGGTGGAGAGGGAGTAGGAGGAGGTAGCTCGGGAGGAGAAGATGCAGCTGGAGCTTGGGGAAGACTTGGGGCAGCTCGAGTTGGAAGCTCGGGGGAGCTTGGGGGAAATGGAGTAAAGGGGGAGGAGCTTGGCCAGCTGAGCTAATGGGGAAGGGGAGCAGTTCGGCTGGACTGGGGAAGGAGCTTGGGGAGGAAGCTAAGGGAGAAGAGATGGAATAGCTGACTGGTTTTGTTTGTAGCTGAGAAGCTGGGGCTCGGTTAGCTGTGGAAACCAAAGGAGGACATGGAGCAGCTGGGGCAGCTTGGGAGCTCTAGCAATGGAGGAGAGGAGGGGGTGGACAGCTCGGGTAGAGTAGAGAAGGTGAGCTGGGCTGCTTGGCCGACTGGTCCAGGAGGAAGAAGAGCAAGGGATGGGGAGGTGGTGCAGCTGCCATGGGGAAGAGCGGCAAGGAACTCAGCTGCTCTAGTCCAGGAAGTAAGGAACTGGGCACAGCTTGCTGTGAGTAGAGAAAAGAACTACGTGCACGTAGCTTGGGGGGAAAAGCTCTGCTGGTTGGCTGCTCGGGAATGAAAGAGTTAGCTGGTGCTGCTGTTATGTGCGCAGAGAAAAGAAAGAGGCAAGGGAAAAAGGTGGCTTGGGCAGCTCGGCATGGGCTTGCTCAGGTCAAAGAAAAGAAATGTGAGGGAGATGGGACTGCTTGGTTGTAGATAGAGTAAAGAAAAAAGCCTGGTCAGCTGCTGTTGTTGAGGTGTTGCGGTAGAGAAAAGACATGGGTGTATGCTGCTGCTGGATGCATGGGAATTAAAGGAGCTCAGTTAGCTGCTGTGCTTGGCTGTTGCATGCAGGAATAAAGTATTGGGTGCTGGTTTGCTTTAGGGGAAATAGAGAAGAAAAGGAAAAGAGCACATGGCCAGCTCGGGTGCTGATGTAAGGAAAAATATAGGGCATGCAGTGCTTGCTCTAGTACTTGGCAGAGATGAATGGAAAGAAAAGAGAGCGCAGGGGCAGTGCTATAGCAGAGTTGAGAGATGAGACATTGGCTACTGTAGGGTAGACAAGGGTGGCGTGTAGCTTGGTTTTGCTGGGTCAAGGAAACATTGACGTGAAATATTTGTTCAGGGGAAAGAGCAGGGATAAGAAAAATAGCGCAGTAATATGGGCACGATCTAGCTCAGAGTTGGTCTCGTGCTAAGAACACCAAGGAAATGGAGCATGTGCCAAAATAAGACGGAAGATGGTATTAGGGTTATTAGAACATGTGTTATTAGAACATGTGTACATACGTATATACACACGCGATTTGAATTAAACATTCACATGGAGGAGACTGCAAAAATACTTAGAAAGAATACCAGAGGTATTCAGAGGAGAGAGAAAAGGTGGCGGAGGGTGCATGCATGCATATGCGGTGACGAATTGTCTAGGGCATTATAGAAATAGGGTTTTGGCTATAGCCGGGATAAACGGACGAATCGGTGAAATGGTAAACGGTTAATTGGTAGAAAACTACTGGGACAGATATTTTTCTCCCGGTACGGTAATCCGGTAAAGGTGAGAAAGATATTTTTGTGTTGCATGGAAAAGAGAGAAAGAATTACCATGGTGAAGCAATTATTTGAGGTTTTACCGTGCAGAGAGATAACAGGTGACGGGGTAAGAATAAGAGATATGGATGCCGAAAAGGAAGTGCATATACGTATATATATTTACATGCCTATACATATATTCTGGCAATGGACAATGGTAAAGTACTCGAAGATATTTTCTGGGTCGGTGGTAAAAGGATTTTACCGAGGAAAGTAGTTCAGGGTTTGGTGTGTATGTGTCCACATACACTTGGTGATTTTTGCATATATGGGATTTGTATGCGGGTGGAATGGACATGCGAAGTTGCAGAGAGTTGGAGTGTTGAATATTGCCACTGATCAGGTGTATATATGCAGGGGATTGCGGCAGAGCCGAAAGACGAGTTAGGGTTTTGACCCGTTGCTCGGGAATGAATGGATCAGGGTTTGAGAGCATTTGCCGAACAGAGTCCCGACAAAGCAGAGATCAAAGATACAGGAACAGAGGGGCAAGATTTTTGGGTTGACGCACTTTAGGGTTTCAACAGAAGCGGGATTTGGATAAAAGTTTTAATATGATGCATCTTAACTTGCATTAATAAGAAAAAGTTTTTGTTGGCCCTAATTTTCAGGTCTCGGAAAATTGAGGTGTTACAAGATGACTCAGAGTCTGAAGAAGAGTCAGAAGAAGAAACTGAGCTAGCTGGGTTAGCCATCTGTGTCTCAGATGGATCACTCAGTAGCCCAGCTGAGTCAGGCGATGGCTCAGTTAGGTCACTCAGTTGCGCACCTGAGTCAGACTCTCTCTTCGACAAGGACGCCGATCCTTCATCTGCTGAGACTCCAGCCCTATGTCTTATGGCTAAAGGCAACAAGGTATTAACTGAGGATGACTTCCCTGATTATGTTCAGCTAATGGACATTCTTGACAGGACAGAAAAGCTTCTTCGGAAAGAGAGAAAAGAAAACATCTCTCTCAGGGACAAACTAACTGATATGCAGGTGTCCCTTGATAATGCTCAAGATGCTAAAGCTGATCTTGATGAAGAAGTTTACTTGCTGCAGGTGGCTCATGATAAGCTCAAGTTATCACATGAGCTTCTAACTTCTGAGCATGATAAGCTTAAGGAAACCCATTCAGCTTGCTCTATTGTTATTCCTGATGCTAATCCCCCTAATGTTGTAGAAACTTGCTTAAACTGTGCATCTCGCATCAATGCTATTACTTCTAGTACAGTTTTGTTGTTGATTCACCTAGTGGATCAAGTACTTCAACTGCTACTAACTCTGTTGATGCAGCAAAGTTTAATGAGCTTAAGGAAGAGCATGAGGAGCTGAAAAGGCTCATGAGAATAGGCCTATGCAGTGCTAATATAGGCATGCAAAACTTTGCTAGACTCCAGTCCACCTTAGTTCTCAAGAACAATGGTAAAAGGGGACTTGGTTTCACTCCTGTGCTTGGCAAAGATAGATTGTCATATATTCCCCCTGCTGCTAACAAGAAATCTTTGAAGAACAACTTTGTTCCTCAAATGGGAAAATATGATACTAACTCTTTTGCAGGAAATCACCTAAAAACAGGTGGTTACATGAGGATTCCCTCAAACCCCAGCTATGTGCTTAAAACTGGGAAGAATGGTAAGCTTGAGGCAAAGTATGTTGGGCCTCGGAGTGAATACAAAAGAGTACCGAGTATTTGGGTACCAAAATCTGTAGTCACCTGTGTCTCAGGTGGCTCACTCAGGTGCAATGCAAATGTGCTAACCCTTCCATCTGAGCTTGCAGGAGATAAGAATCTGAGAAAGATTCAGAGGTTCTCAAAGCTTTCTAAAGCTATATCTGCTAAGAACTCATCTGTTAAGCTTATTTCCTGCTATTGATGCTTATAGTAAGAGACCTGCCAACTTGGGAACCAAAGCTGTTTGGGTTCCTAAGTCTCAGAACTAATCATGCAGGGCTCTGCCTCCAGTGGAACTAAATGGGTCATGGACAGTGGCTGTACACAACACATGACTGGAGGCAAAGAGGAGTTCACTGAGATAAGAAAAGACAACCTCCCTTGCAAGTATGTCAACTATGCTGATGATTCAAAAGGCAAGGTATTAGGTTGTGGTAAAATTGCTATCTCTCAGGAACACTCTCTTACTGAAGTAATGCTTGTTGAGTCTATTTCATATAACCTCTTATCTGTTTCTCAATTATGTGATGCTGGTATGAAAGTCACATTTTATCCTAAAGAGGTTTATGTTCAGAAACTAACAGATGACTTACAAGTTTTCAAAGGCTATCGAGTAGATAAGCTATATCTTGTAGATTTTCAGGATCAGGAAGCAGCTGTGCCATGCTGCCTGATGGTTAAAGCTCAGTTAGGCTGGCTGTGGCACAGGCGGCTAGGTCATGTAGGGATGAGGCTGCTGAACAAACTAAGTAAAGAAGAACATGTCCTAGGCCTAAAGCAGATCCAATTCAACAAGGACAAGCCATGCTGTGCTTGTCAAGCTGGAAAGCAAGTTGGAAGCCCTCATCCACCCAAGAATATCATGACCACTACTTCTCCATTTGATCTCATACATATTGATTTGTTTGGTCCTACTACATATGAGAGCATTGGAGGTAACAAGTATGGTTTTGTTATTGTTGATGACTTGTCACGTTTCACTTGGGTATTTTTCTTGAAGGACAAGTCACAGGTGTACAAGAGGTTCAAGCATCTCATTGTCAGAGTCCAAAATGAATGGAATATCAACCTGAAGGCAGTGAGAAGTGACAATGGGACAGAATTCAAGAACTCAAGAGTTGAAGCTTTCCTGAACAAGCATGGAATCAAGCATGAGTTCTCTGGACCCTATGCACCTCAGCAAAATGGAGTGGTGGAGAGGAAGAACAGAACCTTGATAGAGATGGCAAGAACATTACTGAGTGAATACAAGACACCAGCAAGGTTTTGGGCTGAAGCTGTCAACACTGCTTGCCACAACATCAACAGATTGTATCTTCATCCACTCTTGAAGAAGACACCTTATGAGTTGCTGACCAACAAGAAGCCAAATGTCTCCTACTTCAGAGTATTTGGTTGTAAGTGTTACATTCTCAAGAAAGGCAAACGTCTCTCTAAATTTGAATCCAAATCTGATGAAGGAATTTTTGTTGGGTATAGCACAGAATCTCACACTTACAGAGTCTTTAACACCAACACCAAGGTTGTTGAAGAAGCTGTAGATGTGACATTCGACGAATCTAATGGCTCACAAGGTGGGCAAGTTGCTAATGATATTTCAGGGAAAGTAGACATTCTTCACAAGTCAACCGGTGAAGTTAGGCCTCAAGCTGAGGAACCAGCTTCATCAGGTGTCTCTGAGCTACTTGACCCAGATGATGAGCAAGATGAAGTGCATGGCATTGAGTACGAGTACAACCCAGCCAATGATCAACTGGACTCAGAAGCCTCCATGCACCCAGCTGAGTCTCAGGAAGAGCCAACTGAGTCACAGATACCCTCAGCTGACTCACATCCAGCTGTGACTCAGGTGGCTGAACCCGAACCCCCTGTGATCAGCAGGCTGCAGAAGGATCACCCTGTAGACCAAATCATCGGTGAAATTAATAGGGGAGTGACTACTCGTTCTCGTACTGCTAATTTTTGTGCTCACTATTCTTTTGTTTCCACCATTGAGCCCAAGAATGTAGGTCAAGCTCTATCTGATCCAGACTGGATTAATGCTATGCATGAAGAGCTGAACCAATTTGAGAGAAATGAAGTCTGGTCACTTGTTGAAAGACCCAAGGACCACAATGTCATAGGAACCAAGTGGGTTTTTCGCAACAAGCAAGACTCAGACGGCCAAATCGTGAGGAACAAGGCAAGGTTGGTTGCTCAAGGCTACACTCAAATAGAAGGCTTGGATTTTGGTGAAACTTTTGCACCTGTAGCTCGGCTTGAAGCTATCAGGATACTTCTAGCTTATGCAAACCATCACAACATCAAGCTTTATCAAATGGATGTCAAGAGTGCCTTCCTCCAAGGTAAGCTTGCTGAACTTGTGTATGTAGAACAGCCCCCTGGTTTTGAGGATCCAAAAAGACCCCATCATGTATATGTGCTCCACAAGGCTTTGTATGGCCTTAAACAAGCCCCTCGTGCTTGGTATGACACTCTGAAGGAGTTTCTTATACATAATGGCTTCAAAATTGGGCTTGTAGATACTACACTCTTTACTAAAGTTAAAGGCAAGGATTTATTTATATGCCAAATTTATGTCGATGACATAATATTTGGTAGTACTAACCGTGTGCTAAGTGATGAGTTTAGCAAGATGATGATCAAAAGATTTGAGATGTCCATGGTGGGAGAATTGAAGTTCTTCCTAGGGCTGCAGATTAGACAACTCAAGCAGGGAACCTTCATCTCCCAAGAGAAGTTTGCTAAGGACATCATCAAGAAGTTTGACATGGACAAAGCTAAGTCAATATCAACTCCCATGCAAACAAATGCTCATCTTGATTTAAACCAACAAGGTAAGTCTACTGATCAGAAAGAGTATAGGTCTATGATTGGTTCTCTGCTATATCTATGTGCATCTAGACCTGATATTATGTTGAGTGTTTGCATGTGTGCACGCTTTCAAGCTGATCCTAAAGATATTCATCGCACTGCTGTTCGTAGAATACTGAGATATTTAATTCATACCTCTGGGTTTGGTTTATGGTACCCTAAAGGTGCACCCTTTGAGCTAATTGGCTATTCGGATAGCGATTATGCAGGATGTAAGGTTGACAGAAAAAGCACCTCAGGTACTTGCCAATTTCTAGGGCGCTCCCTTGTGTCCTGGAGTTCCAAGAAACAAAACTCAGTAGCCCTATCCACAGCAGAAGCTGAATACATAGCAGCTGGTAGTTGTTGTGCTCAATTATTATGGATGAGGCAGACCTTGAAGGATTTCAACATATCCATGTCTCAAGTACCCCTCCTCTGTGATAATGAAAGTGCAATTAAGTTAGCCAACAACCCAGTCCAACACCAAAGATCCAAACACATAGAAGTGAGACACCACTTCCTCAGAGACCATGTAGAGAAGAAGGATATCCAACTGTGTCATGTGAGGACAGAAGCTCAACTAGCCGATATTTTCACCAAGCCTCTAGATGAAAATAGGTTCTGCACCCTCAGGCATGAGCTAAATATCATGGATATCTCGAATGTGCAGTGAGGAAATGATGATTCACGTGTACATATGTGTGCATTTCTGGAACACCCTTCAGGCCATTCATGAAGGCAGTGATACCTTGAAGAGGTCCAAGAAGGATGTGTTAGAGCATGATCTTGATAACTTCCACTATCAACCTGGAGAGGACATCAACTCCATCTTCACAAGGCTTACAATGATCACAAATCAGCTGAAGGCCCTTGGATCAACCAGAGTTGAAGATGAAGATGTGATTAAAAAGTTTCTCTTTGTTCTTCCCAAGTCCTATCACACTCTGCGTCTGATGATAAAGGAGAAGGATGGCTTCGACAGGATGAAGCCCACTGATGTGCTTGGTAGGATGCTTACTCATGAGATAGAGCTGAATCACTCTAATAAGCATGCTATCACTTCTGGCAAGAACAAGGATATAGCTCTCAACATAGTGGCCAGTCTCAAGGACTCCAGTGATGACGAAGATTTGGATGAAGAGATGTCCACTGATGAAGAAACTGAACTTGCTATGCTCACTCGTAATTTCAGAAAGTTCTACAGAAGAAAGAAGTTCTCTGGTTCTGCTGATAGATTCAAAGGAAAGAAGCAGCTCAACGACAAGAAGTGTTTTGAGTGTGGTGACTCAGGATATTTCATTGCTGATTGCCCCAGGAAGAGCAAGAAACCAGAAGAGGGCAAGTACAAGAAGAAGGAGGTCATTGTCAAGAAGAAATACAAGGAAGGGAAGCCACCTACCTTCAGAAAGAAGAAGACCTCTGCTGCCAGAGCATATGTGGACAAGCTTGGGTCTCAGATGACTCAGAGTCTGAAGAAGAGTCAGAAGAAGAAACTGAGCTAGCTGGGCTAGCCATCTGTGTCTCAGATGGATCACTCAGTAGTCCAGCTGAGTCAGGGGAAGTCCCCTCACCTCGAAGGAGTCGAGCTTAGCGGGGTTAGCCAGATTAGTCTACGATTAGATCTAGGATAGCCATTAACATTCATATCCCTTGTAAGACATTCTCCAGTTAATATATACGAACAGGACGTAGGGTTATTATCCTGAGGGAGGCCTGAACCTGTATAAAAAGGGCGTTTTCCTTGTCATCATACCTCTGGCCTTGTGCCCTAGCGGTCCCTACCCCTCATACATACACATTCCACGAATACCGTAAGATCGGCGGTTTATCAATCGTCGACAGATGGCGCCGATCGTGGGGACCTCTCCGGCTCAAGCCGTCCAGGAAGAATCAAAGTCGGCAAGACGTGCAACTTCTCGCGATCAGTCCATAACGCCGATCGCACGGCCCTCCTCGGCGCAGCCCGAGGAGGAGGAAGAAAGTTCGGCAGGAAATACGATCACCGTCACACACCATACCGGGTACTCGAACCAGGGTTTCTACGACAACTTCGGCCCAATGGATCCATACCCGGTAACAGATCGCGTAGATTATGGAGAATACGCCCTTGAAGAGAACTCGGACAGCGATGCCGATCGTTTCCAGACCGAGTGCACCAAGGCCTTCGAAGGGAGATTGGTCTCAACCAACAATCTCCAGGCAGGAGCAACCAGCCCAATGTCTAGCTTGTCGTCTGCGCTTTCTGATTGTCCAGATGATCAAGAACCTGCTCATGCCGTGCCCGATGAGGACAACACGATGGAGTGGAGCCATACCCCATCTAATCCGAATCCTCGAGTAGTTCTCGCGATCCAAGGTGATCGTGAAGAGTTCGAGAGACAAGATAAAGATGGGAGTTCTCGACATCGCAGCCCGACGGCTACTCCCAAAAAGAGCGTGATTAGGCCTACGGGAGGAAAAAGAACACCTCTAGGGACAGAGGAATACGTGTCTCGAACTGCTCGAAGATTCGCCGAGGCACGTAATCTGCTATCAAGACCATCGGCAGCAAACCTATCGACGCCTGAAGGACGACAGTGGCTGTAATAGCTGGGGGCTGAACTACAGTAGGCCCAAGCTCAAGCCGAATCTTCTCGGGCACGATCCGCGGCACGCAGCTCCAACGAGAGGAGCATCCCTCGCCCACAGGAGGAGTCAGACGGGGAAAGACGTCACCCCAGGAACCAGTCTCGCCAGGGGGAACCACGCATCGACCTACGCGATAAGATCAACGAGCACCGGAGCCAGAGGCACCAGCAAGATCAATCTCGGAGAGACCAACGACATCATGCCAACATTCGAGGACGATATCCGACCTCAAATAGCGCGAGATTGCGCCTTACCAGAGAGCCATCCACGGATGCCAAGCGTTATCACAAGAACTGCGACATGTGCGCTGGCCGTCTCGCTTCAAGCCTGGGGCCTTGGAGTCATACGATGGCTCCACAAACCCTTTAGAATTCCTAGCCATCTACACTACGACTATTGAGGCCGCAGGCGGAAACGAGAAGGTAATGGCCAACTACCTCCCGACAGCCCTCAGAGGAGCCGCCAGGACGTGGTTGACGAATCTGCCCCCAGGAACGATCCGCTGCTGGGGACAACTCTGCGACATGCTTCTCAGCAACTTCCAAGGTACCTACCCCCGCCCTGGCAAAGTGGACGACTAATTTCCAGTCGTCCAGAGACCAGATGAAACGCTCTGAGAATTTACCAAAAGGTTTAGTGCTGTCCGCAACACTATACCTGAGATCACTGACTCGGACATCATCCGCGCCTTTACTCGGGCAGCAGAAACGAAATGTGCACGCACGACTTGATCATGCATCCTCCTAAGACCATGGTACAGCTCATGGACTTAGCCGAGAAAGCTGCATGTGTAGAGGAAACCTTGCGCTACATCAAACAGCAGCAGGGCAGGTCGACCAGCTCTCCCCTCCGGACCAGAGACGACTCTAAGAAGTCGAAACGCAAGAAGAAATCATCCGGAGGGAATAGAGAAAAAAGAGCTAAAAACGAGGAAGTCTTTGCCGACCTCCCCGAGAAGCGTACCTGGCGACCACGCCCCAAGGACAAGCAAACGAATTCCTTCGACAAGCCATCCAAGCTCTGGTGCAATTTCCACCAGACCGACTCGCATGATCTGCGTCAGTGTTGCATCTTCAAGAAGCACCTTAAGGAGGAGAAAGAGAAGCTCTGTGGGGATAACCCGCAGGTCACAAACAATAGCCGGGACACGACTCCTGACGACGGCGGCTCCTCCCCTGAGCCGTTCCAGGGGCACGTCAGTGCGATCGAGCATATATTCGGGGGCTCGTCCTCCTATGAATCGAAGAGGCAATACAAGGTGATCGCCCGAGAAGTCCTTGCAAGCATACCGTAGGTACCTTGGGCCGTTAAATGGTCGGAGGTTTAGATCAAGTTCGACCAAACCGACTGCCCCAAAAATTGTGCTCGACCAGGACGATATCCGATCGTGATCGAACCAACGATCAACAACTGCCGAGTGGCTCGGGTGCTGATAGATGGAGGGAGTTCCCTCAATATCCTGTTCACCAAAGCCCTCGATGCAATGCAAGTGCCACGGTCATCGATCCAGACAGTAACACAGGCGTTCCACGGTATCGTGCCAGGCTCGTCGGCCATGCCAGTTGGGCAGGTCACGCTCTCGGTAACCTTTGGAACACTTGAGAACTTCCGAACAGAGAAATCCTGTTCGACGTAGTCGATTTCGAGACGGCATATAATGCTATCTTAGGGCGCCCGACTCTGGCCAAATTTATGACAGAAACGCACTATGCTTACCAGTGCATGAAGATGCCTGGCCCAAAGGGCGTTCTCGCGATAAAGAGCTCTCCTCAAGAAGCACTGCTCTGCGACAAGCGCAGCCTCGACCTCGCCGAACAGCAACAACTCTCTAGCCGGGACACCAATGCTACGGCACGCGCCTCCACATTGTCCAGACCCCCGCCGCAACTACGAGCGACAACTTCGAAAAGTACCCCCTCCAAGCCAGAGAAGAAGTTCCACGACTAAACCGGAACCCGGGGAAATAGGGCCTTCCCCTCAGCAGGACAATGGTTCCACAGGGGAAGCTGCCGGTCCAGGTCGCTCGTATCAGCAGCAAAAGAGTCATGTCCCCTAGAAGAGTCCTCTGTGCAAGCACCTTCGGTAAGACTGCACGATCGTCGCTTCCTCGCTAGCATGTTTCAGGTTGCACCAACTCCAGCCCTAGGATCGTCAAGCTACGAACGAACCGATGATCAGACGCTCCGGGCGCCGCCGCCCAGCACGCGCACTCAACAAAGTTTCGTCAGCAGGTCACGACAAGAGGGCAGGAGTCTCTGGGGCAACTAGCGACATGCTAGAGAAGGGGGGGGGACGGCTTAGTTTATTTTTTCTAAGATTTCTAGAACACTTTCTCTTACTATAGCTTGTAAATGACACTTCAGACAGTTCACAGTCTTAATATATCAAGTCTCTAGTTCGATATTTAATTTTTTTAGACTGCCTGTCTGAGATACTTCTCGAATAAAACAGTTGGGGGCCGGATAAGTATATGGCGAAATGGTATACACTTAGGAGTACTAATTTTCTCGACCTGCACAAAGGGAAGAGGTTCCGTACTACAACTGTCAGGGATGCGAGGAAAACCCCCTTAACGCGTCTGCAGGTGACAGGGGAAGCCACTGATCCCCCCACCTAACCAGACCTAAGGCCTGGTCGACTAAGCTCCCCGGTTCCGTGGTAAAGATCCCCGACCTCGGGTAAAGGAAGAGAAAAGGGGTACGAGTATAAATAGACCGACGGAACCCATACGCTCATTCACGTCCTCGACTGCTTTAAGCAGAAGGTATCACGGGTAAAGTGTAATGCTGTCAACAACAGCGTAAAAACGTAGAACTTACTAACTTACGTCCAGCATCTCTACAACAAAAGGAACACGAGTTGTCACTACAACCACGAGAAGCTGTACGAAGATCCCTCATCGCGTTTACTAATGACGAGGAGCCACGGAGCCCTCCATCCGAGTAAACCTAAGGCCTGGTCAATTGCAGTTATCAGTAAAACAGTGAGGCTCGAAAATCCTAAGTTGGGGGAAAAGGACAACGAGTTCGACTAAGTCTACGACAACCCTCGCGCCCGACAAGCATTTCACAAAGCAGACAAGTATTTGAGAGAACAAAAAAAACACACACATGATTAGTGCACAGTTACTAACCACTGTTTGTTACAAGTTCTTATTCTACCTAGCTAGACTAGACGCCTGGGCCCTATCGCCAAAGGCATCCGCAGCATCCTGCACAGCATCAAGGAGCTTCTCTTCCTTGCCAACCGGCAGATCAGTCGCAAGAGCCTCCAAGGACAAGTCCGGGTGCCTACACCGGAGAAGGGCCAGAGCAAAAGTCAAGGCATCTCGCACGCCTTCCTGGAGTTCATCCTAAAGAAGCTTCTTGAGGATGGGCTTCAGTCGGGAGACAGAAGCTACGAGTTCCAACAGCCGGGCAGTACGTGGAGGGCTGAGGAAGATGACGACTCCAGCTTCGACAAGCGCCTGCACGAGCGTGCCGAGGGTGTGCTCGAGGCCTTCCTCTAGTTTCCACGCGTAGGCTTGACTTCTGTGCAGGGAAGCCTCCGCCTCCGACAAGCGGGCACTCGAGACCTGGAGCTCAGCCTCGGCCACCTCCCGCCTCTTCTCAGCATTTTGGAGGCATTTCTTCAGCTCCTCCTTCTCCGCCCGCCAGTTCCCAAACTCCTCGAGGCACTTCTTCAGCTCCTCGTTCGCCGCTTGGCTCGCCTCCAGTTCAGTTTGAGCCTTCTCGAGCGGAGGAATCCAGGAAATGACGATCTGAGAGCAATAAGGTTAGTATTGGTCTTTTTGTACGTTTTATTACTAACTCTTTGACTTACCTGTAGCAGGGAGGTTAAGCCGACTCCTTCCGGCACCAAGGGCTCCGGCGTAGGGGGCTCAATTCGTTCGACCGGGGTTGGCACCGACCTTGACGCCAAGGGCTGCTCCTCGACGGCGGCCCCCGCCAGGACTCCGGTCGGAAGGATGGTCACCCTAGTCGGAGGAACTTCTGAATTATTCCTTCACGAAGACAAGAAACAAAAAAAAAGGCGCCGAGAAGGACCACGAAAAAAACCTACCTTTGGCGCTTCGCCGGAGGAAGAGGTCCTTTTGACGAAACACCTGAACCCCGCTTTTCAGCAGAGACCAGTGGCGCTTTCCCCTTTGCCGTCACGGCCTTCTCCTTTTGGGTAGTCGGGGGAGGAGGCGTCGGCTCCCTTGGAGGAAGGCCACTCACCTCACGCTGTCCAACAAACTCACTCCTGTTATCCTAATCAAGGAAAACAACGGGGCAGAACTAGTCGGACGAGAGTTCTAACCTGAGGTTGGGGATTCAACGAAGGAGAAGGGGTCCGGAGGAGAGTCCACCCGACTAGCCTCCACCGTCGCCTCAGCCCCGGATGGACCTCCAACTCCCTCTTCGGGGGGCGGCGCGGTCTCTCCAAGAACCTCAACGTCCTCCTCCTGCACGGGGGCTCCGGCCCGCTCGGCCTCCGAGTCAGGACCTCCGCGGCCTAGTCACTGCAGAAGAAAACCCGAGGGTTATTAACATCGCTACTCGGATGACTCAGGACCAGACAAGGCAAAAGACTTACAACTCACCGAAAGGACTTCTTTCTGCTTGTCGGGGCTAAGCTTCAGAAGAGACAAAGGTACCTCCGTCCGCCCGCCTTGGGGAGACTGCTCGAATAAGTTGTTCAACCTACTCTGAAGCTCCTCGGGGGACAGATCTGCGCAATCAAAAGAAGTCAGAAACGAGTATGGGGTCTCATCGACTAGAACGGCACGGGAAGGGCAGAATGCTTACCTGTGTCGAAGTCCCTTGACTGGTCTTGTCTCTCCGGAACTATCCAGACAGGATGAACCCTTGACCGAAGATGGCTGATTCGCCACCGAAGGAAGTCCTTCGCGACATCCCACGCCAACAAGCCCTTGGCGGCGAGATTGGCGATGTCGTGGACGAGGGCCCTGAGCTGCTTGATCTCCTTCGGGGCCTCCACCCAGCGCTTCGTCGGGAAGGGAGCCAGGCCTCGGTAGTGGATCCCGGAGAAAGGTGGGGGCTGGCAGTAGAACCACCTGGAATGCCAGCCCGACCACGACGACTTCCAGGAAGAAGAAATGTAGGCGTCCTTCTTCCCTTCTCGGAGTCGGAACCCGGCGCCGCCGACGACTCCTCCGCTGCTAACCTTCATCTGGCGGAGGTTGTAGAAGTACCTCCACAGCTCCAGGCTCGGCCTGATGCCGAGGTACGCTCGCACAGATGTGCGAAGATCGCCAGCATCAGGACCGAGTTCGGGTTGAGGTGAATCAACTCGATCCCGTAGAACTGGAGCACGAGGAGGAAGAAGTGCGAAGGTGGGAACTGAAGTCCACACCTGAAAAAGTCCGCGAAGACGACAACCCAGTCCGTATCCGGGCTGGAAACCGTTTCCCTCACGGCCTCCAGGAAAGGCACAAATACCTCCGCGAGGATTACCTCCTCCGCCACGAGCCTTTTGATGGCAGAGGAATCCATCACCAAGGCTTCGAACTCGGGGATGACAGAGATTTGCTCCCCCGAGGCATCCCCCGATGACTTCTTGGGGTCAGGGGACTTCTTCGCGGCGCTCTTCTTGCCCATTTTCACCGATCGATGGAGACAATGGAAGCGGAAAGGTTTGACGAGGGCGCAAGGAAGAAGATGGTGGGAAAGCTAAGGAACAGAGAGGGATGCGGGCAAAAAATCCCGACTCTTGGTTTCTTAAAGGTTTTAATTTTTCGCCTGACCGAGCGCGGTTAACAGCACGATCTGTTCCATCGCATTTAATGCGGACAGTTGCTTTTCCCGCATACGAGACGTTGCGCGGGAAAAAGAGGGTCTGACAAACCCACGACCCCGACAAGCGCGCTACGTTGCGGCTAACGTCAGCCGAATAGTAGCGCAGAAAAAGGAAAGATTCTTCATCACCACGCGAAATTTCCGCCACGACGGTTCGATTTCCCAGAAATCCGCCAGGCAAACGCGTGTCCGTGATCGAAGGGTCAGATTAAATCGGAAAAGCTTTGATTTTCAACGGCCATTTCGATAAGGCTATCACGACTACTTGGTAGAGGTCGTACCTACTCGGAAAAGTCGTTGATAAGGATTACTCGGTTCGCCTGCTCGGAGCTGCTTCCTGAGAAGGGCAGATTTTTCTACCGAACAGTCATCACCTCACTTCAAGTACTGATGGGGGTTTGACGATGGATAGTACAGTATCCCGTATATTAGGAAGTATCTGTATACGATTCCCTGGATTACGAAAGTATACCCCGTATCCGGTAAGGATCCCAGGATGATAAGGTAATCCCTAAAAAGGAGGAAATATATCACTTAAACTAGGAAGTCCATCCCGACGTTTAAGGAAGCCAGAGTCCTACCTGGGTGTAAGTCCATGTACGGTACTACTAGATGAACCCCCTGTAAAAGGATCAGCAATCCCATAGGGGAGGACAGGTCAAGCGAAGTTAGATCCCGAAGGCCTATTCAGATCCAGAAGCCCTAACTTATTCCTACGAGAAGTCCCCTCACCTCGAAGGAGTCGAGCTTAGCAGGGTTAGCCAGATTAGTCTACGATTAGGCCTAGGATAGCCACTAATCTTCATATCCCTTGTAAGCCATTCTCCAGTTAATATATACGAACAGGACGTAGGGTTATTATCCTGAAGAAGGCCCGAATCTGTATAAAAAGGGTGTTTTTCTTGCCATCATACCTCTGGCCTTGTGCCCTAGCGGTCCCTACCCCTCATACATACACATTACACGAATACCGTAAGATCGGCGGTTTACCGATGGTCGACAATTACGTCTCCCATATTTGCATCTCCCTCCCCGATTTACTTGTTGCAATCTTGCCTCATATCTTGCATAATCAGGATTAAATTAGTATATTCACCCCCCCGCCCCCCTCTAGACTACGTCATTGATCATCACCATAGGAGTGAAATTTATATATGAGTGGCATCGTCTAGTAAATGTTCTAGAACTTGGAGAGCAATTTCGTATAGAGAGGTCTAATAAGCTTAGGAAATCTTTATTTTGAGACTTTTGGCTTATAATGAAAATTTAGGAATGCTTAAATCTGCAGTTAGTTATAAGTTTTCTCTTCTAGACAGTTTATAGCTTCTTAGAGCCATAGATTAGGTCATACACTCTCTAGAAAGGGGTCTATAAAATAAAACCGCAAACTTTATAGAGGCTACTCCTAGAATATTGTCAAGAGTGGTACATGAAAAATAACAATAATCCAGTACAGAATAAAAGACACCACCGGAAGATCAAGCACCATGGCCAAGGAGACAAACAATCATTAGGGCGAGCTTGCGGCGGGTGTCGTCCGATAATTCGTCTCCGGCCCGCTGATGACAGTATCCCCAATTTGGCTAATTGGCTCCGTAGTCTTTTCATCTAGACGTGCCATGCAAAACTGTCCCTGGACAATACTGGCTAGGCAGCTTTTGCTTACCGGATAAACGCCGCACATCCACGTCTTAGCAGCGAGAAAGAAGACCGACCTCTTATTTTAACTTGAGATTTGAGAAAGAAGACCGAGTCGGACTTAACCGCAATCAGGTGCTTTGACAAAAGAAAAGAAAACAAGTACATATATACACCTCGCAACCTAAACAACCAACGAGGACAGCATCATGTCTTCAACTCTATAATTTGTTCATTTAATAAAGGCAATTATTTTATCTTTATGTACAAATCCCATAATGGTACCAGGAAGATGATGAAAAAAGAGGAAAAAATTTCCTGAACAGCCACAAGTATCGGCAGGCGAGAGCAAAATCTGCACAGGGATGAGTCTACTCAAATCCTTGGTTTTCAACAAACAAAAACGTCGCTACTTTCTCCTTTGTGGGATCACCACCAAAATTTCATGCCCAGGTTGGACCTACTTAGCCTCAGCCTTGCTATGGCTTGCCACCGCCGCAACGTTACTGCTACTGACGCTGATTTCTTTCTCCGCCGCATTCCGTGCCTTCTCTGCCTTGAAGTCCTCGATGGTTCGGAACTCCTCTCTTAGGAGCCTTCCCAACTCTGGATGCTTATTTATGGGGCTACTATCTTGTTTCCGGAAATGATGGAATGCCCTGGTCCAATTTGCCGAAAAGAAAGTCAGCATCAAAGTATCACAACCTTATAACTGCTAAATTTGGCAATTCAGCAAAGCCAAAATTGTCTTAAGTTAAAATTTGCAATTTCCCTTTTCAGGATTCCTTACTAAAAATAAGGGGGCACCTAGGCTATATCAGGTTTGGAATATAATGTTTACACCCACTTTCATGTAGCAATCTGTACCAACTTTAGCATGCGTGGTCCAACAATAAGGTCGCAAGTATTAGATACTGAGAACAGAACGCAACTGTTTGTTCCTTCACTAAGGGTAAAGAATTTCACCAAAGAGAACGTGGCGTTGCATTAAATTGCTAGATGGCAGTAGGTAAGAGAAGAATGAAAGCAAATAATAAAGCCACCAATTACCAGTATTTTTCAAGTCCATAAAGATCACCCTTGTGGTAGAATTCGAGTGTCAGTTGCTCGAAATCTTCATATACATTTCGTTGGAAGTTTTTCTCCAAACCATAACTGCAAAAAGAATTGGATGGTAACTGATGCTGCTCTACAGAAATGTAAATAAACATTGGGAAACTTATTAATTCTATGTTTCATACCTATAAAATCTGAAGAGACACTCAAGTCCATATCTGTAATTTGCCGCTGCATCATCTATTGCAAAGTTCTTAAAATTCTTGTACATATCATCATTAAAATTATCTCTCAGATAGTATGACCAAAAACGATAGAGCGAATTCATTTCCTGCAGTCATTGGAAGCACACATTATGTAAAGAATACCGTGGCGTATCTTTTGAGAATAGAACACGAGAATAGAACAATTTATCAAACCAAACATAATTGTTCAAACCGAAATATAAGTGACAAAACATTAATGAGACGAGCCAATTCCCCAAACCTACTCCAAGAAAATGAATTTAGAAAGATAAAAAACATAAAGGTAAACTTGATCGGTTTATGTATTTCTCTAGTTCTAAAGTTGCTTTTCTTAAATAAAATACTTATACAGTTGCCACTGCAAGACAAGTATATGAGAGGAAGCTGCACCTCGCTGCAACCAATTCCTAACTTCTTGCGTTCAGTAAGGCATCGATTCTTGAACTTATTGTACCTTCAGAAACAAGGAACAAAAGCTTCACTATATCAATCTAGGATGAAACAAAGGAATGTATGACATTGGTAAAAAATATTTAAAGGACATTATAACTTACAAGTACAGTGCAAGTCGTTTAGAAACTTACCTTTGTTGCTGGAATTTATTTTTCTCTAAAAGTTGATGACTTGGATGCTGAAATGGTGGAAAAGATTTGGGCACAGATCCAATAGGTGAGCTCCCAGTAGGAATTCCATGAGGAGATGAGCTCAACTTTGAACTTTTATAGCTTAACAACAATGAACAGTCAATTCTATACCTCAATATGAGATAAAGCGAGACGGATAGGTTTTACTAAAAGAAAACTTCCAAGTAATTATGAGCCTAACCTGTGATTTTCTGGAGTAGACCCGTAGAAATATCCAATTGAATTGCTTGGGGGCTTTCTGATACACCACCATTGTGAGATCGGCTATTCGGATTATTCACAAAATTACCAGCAAAGAACCTCTGCTTATGTGAGGTGTGTGCTTTTCTATTGCTTCTATTTTGCCGCCTACGAGGGATAGGTTGTCCAGCTTCTTCAATACCATTAGCTCCGATGCTAACATGGTTCCCTTTTGCACCACCAGATGGTTTAGAATCAACATCTGCAGCATCAGCCTGGGAACTCCTTTGATTATTAGTACGCCGACCATGTACACTCTGAAGTGAGAAGTAATATTATAATATTAGCATCAGCAATTCCAAAATAATACAATGTGTCAAAAGTAATTTTATATATTAACATAAGAAAACCAAAATAATAAATTTTGATAGGCACATAGAAGGAACATTGAACGTATCATAACAGAAGGGGATTCGAGACCAAAAAAGGGCAAGCACAGGGTGCACAGCTCAGCTCAAGTCTGATCTCAAGCAAGCCTGATTCAAACTCAAGCTCTAAGACAAGTCTTATTCTTCAGATTTTTATTCCACAAATCAGTTTCAAACGATTCCCAATATGAAATATCAAACATGTAAACCAATGCTACAACTGATTAGCCAATCCAAAATATGAGATGGCAATTTAAAATTCAAAATTGAAACATCACAAACACTTACAAACATCTACAGTACTGCCTTAATAAATTTAATCGGGATAGTTCTAATATTAAAATTCAATAGTTAAAAATGTATTAACTTCTCAAGAAATAGTTGGACAAATAAATTATCAAAATTTTATACTGTCCCAAAAGGCATTGGCTAAGTCTCCCACAAATTAATATTATTAGAGCGAATGAATCTATTGCTGTCAATTTCTTAGACTGAGGAATGCTAATTACAACATTTATCACAAAACATGGTAAGAAAGTGAATCTGACAGTTAAAACGGACCACTCAATGACAGATACCTAACCGACACAAGTCATCCAGAGTAACAGGTCCATGCAATGAATTCAAAATCCAAATCTCCAATTTTATATCAGTATAGATAATTCATGAGAAAACAGCATGCCTAAAACAGAGGTTATATACTTCTGTAAAAGTGAGCAGGAACTTCGCAGTAAGTGTGTTGGAGCAGATGGCAGTTCTCAAGCCAACACAGCATCTGCGCTAAAACCTCTCATTGACCCCTAAAAATGCACATGCAATATTGATATTGATAAACTCTTAATTTTCTATACTGTAACATGTCACCTCATAATAATATAAGGCATCATTTATTCTTGATGCTTCCTCTGTTGAAAATGCTTGAGATATACTTGAGCGTCTTTTGTCATCCTTTTCTGATCTAGTATCCTGTGAGGCAGATAAATGAAACAAGATTTCAGTGCAGTATGACTAAATAATATGATAGATGGGAATTCAAATAAGAGTAGACCATAACACAACGAAAAGCATATCAATCAAGTCAAAGCTTCTGAGAGAATACATAAGAAAAAAAGGATTCAGTTAGACATTAACTATCAGTCTATCACCGGAAGTCCACAAGGCCACAACACTTCAAAATATAGCTGAATCACGTAAGCCATCAAATTTCGGCATTCTCTAACTAATGCTTTCTGATGAATAAACATAACACTACCGAATATGCAAGCATAAACTCATGTCAATAGTACGTAACATACTAGCAATCCAATAGGTACTTTACACTTTTTGTCCTACATCAGTTCTTCAAGAAAACTTTCTACTCATAAATTAAACACAAGTGTACTATCCTTGCGTCACAAATGCCACAGTACGATAAATCTGAAAACAGGCAAAGTACATACATCACTTATTGAAATAGGACAAAAGTCTGGATTATACTGCTCTCTGTACAAACTATTCGAATGTGTAATACATAAGTATAGCAAGATAAAAGTGATATAAATAGGTGCATGAAATAAGAGAATGCTACGTAGAGGTACATTCTAGTAAACTCTCAATCAAAATTAAGAAAGGACATTTGATCTTGGTCCAAAACTTATAGGTTTATGGTTCATATCAAAGAACCAATAGAGTGATAGCAGAGTCATAGTCCGTTAGGTATTATGATGGCAAGAATCTGGGACACTAAAGGCCAGATATCACCAAACAAAACCAGGAGTATAGAAAATCCCAACCTGCATGACGATTATTAGCCTATTCACTTCTTGGTCATCAACAAAAAAATCATCATCCTCATCATCGAGCCTGCTTGAAACAAAAATATTGCAAAAGAAAATTAATTTGCTACACAATTTCTGGTGAATAGAGGTACATAAGAAATGATGCATTGCTACGAGCAATACACGACAATTATCAAACTGACATCTTCTGAAAATACACGACACCTAGAACTACAAAATTGAACATTTAATGTGATATGTACAAAACAGACCATTTTAACTACTGAGGAAAATAAACATTTTTCTATAAATGCAACTGAGTTGCACGATTATCTGTTACAATGTCATTAAAATCCATCTTCTGACATTTATTTAGTTCAACCTAAAACTGCTTGTAGCTTAACTAAGTTCCGACGTTCGCGGCTTTACCGTCTACTTTCAAAGGTCAGAGTAATATATTTGTTACTATAGATCAATTACAAGGAAGACACATAACTACACCACATCATCTACTGCCACAAAGGAATGTAATATATATTACTATTACTATAAATATTCTGGCCACTTACATGATTTCAAATGGCTGCTTAAAAGGCAGCATACATTAAACAATCATAACACATGAATTGAAATCATAGAACGTATACCATTTAAAATTCACCTTTTGTGTGAACAGAGATCATCACGTGAATGCTCCGCCTGTTCCAATTCTAATTCCTCGTCAAGCATGAATGTGCTTTGATCCCCACTGAATCTAGGGGAGTCACTTGGCAAATCATTACAGAAACCTCTTCCACTTTGAGAATCAGGTACTTTCATCTTTGTGTTTACTTTCTGAATTTTAGCAGCTTCATGTTTGCTCGAATTCAAAGAGAAGGTGGAAATGCTCTTAGGCTTTTCATCAATACTAATGGCAGAAAAAATTTTATTCAATGAACAGCTAGGTTCATCATTGGCTAGCTGTTCATCAGAAACTATTGCCTCCGGACCACAATCTATGTTGCATTTATTATCTTGAGGATGAGGATGCTTCTTTTGATCTTCAGAATAAGCATCCTTATTACAGAAGCCACTGGTATTGCTCTCGCTCGTACTATTATCCATACTGGTAGTAGATGATGGACTCAGAACAGATGTTGTCCCAGAAAAGGAAACCCATTTTGACCAATCAGAACGCCTTCTTATCTTGTCATCCTGGTAATATACAATAAGTGGCATCAGATGAACCAAATGCCAAACTCAACAAGGAACATAAACAATACAGTTGAATAAACATAGCAACCTGGACTTCTAGAAGACTTGAGCTTGCCAATGCATCTACAATCAGATGAACATCCGTCGTAATTCTCTTAAGCTACAAATGGGTTACACAATAAGAGAGTCATTTTTCTAGTACAAGGCAAAACAATAAAAAATACAATCTCTCAAAAATTAAAATCTGCATGGAAGGCATACTCTATTGAAATCTGCAACTTTTGAAATTGGAACCCAGCCATGCTCATCCATTAAAGATTTCAAGAAACCATCACGCTCCAGATTAGTATCACTGGAAAACACCATAATGAGTAAACAAAAGACTGTATGACACACATGCTATGTTCAGCCATCCATGATGTATCACATGGATGTAAGATTGTTTTATTTAGTGCATAATAGTGGCATTTACATATATATCGTATAATGACAATGCAACTGTCAAAGCAAACTAAACTTTCTATGGTCATATATTATGAATGCCAACATACGTACACTGAAACTAAATTACTTAGCAGACACATTGAAACATGACAACCTTAACAGCTCATTGTTAAACTCAACAGCTTGTTTCTGTGTGTCATGCTTGCTTGGGGAAAAACCTCAGGGTAGAAGTAAACAGAAGAATATAAAATTTTACCTAAAATAGTACTCCACTTGAGCTAATATTTTAGCTCTTAACTCAGCAGCTTCAGGAGATAAAACAGGTTGAGGAGCTGGTTGATTTTGGACAAAACGTAGTGGACCTCTCATCGGGTCCATGGGTACAGCAGGCATGTAATAATACATGGGAGGCATAGGCCCTGAGGTCAAAGCATTCTCGGATATTAGATCATCAAAAGCTTCAACATACCAAACATGAAAGGAGATGCCATTAGAGTGAGTATAGCAATACCAGGGTATGATGGTCCATTGATGTACCCAAGAGTAGGGGACAGATGCGCCATTGGTCTGACAAAAGATGTTGGCCCAACACCGTGTGGTACGCTTGCATTTTCTCTCATGCCGAACATTTGAGGATTTTGCCAAGTGTGGTTAAAATGGCCACGGCCTTCAACACCAGAATGGGGCCTAGCACCATGAGTACCAACAGGAGGCCGCCAAGCATGAGGATCTCCTCTCGTTTGCAGAGGCATTGGCCTATTACCTTCATTGCCACCAACTTGATCTACTGGAAAAGGAGGTGTAGTGATTTCGTATCCAGATTTTCCTACATGTGAGTCATGATTTGGGACCGGAACAGCAAAAGGCTGGTATGGATATTCATGTAGCATCACTGGACTGGGGAGAACAGGGTAAAAAATAGGTTGCCCTGGATGTTGGTGATACGGCATCGTGGCAGGGTATGATGGTGCATCGTTTGCACCAGGAGGACGTCTCTTGGGCCCATTTTTATGGTGGGCTTGGTGACTCTTGTTGAGATTTCCATGCCCATCAAACTTGTGCATACGATTAGACACCTAAAAGAAGTTTTACCCTTTTGATCAGACTAAATCAGGATAGGAATAGTACAGAAAAATGCATAGAAGATCTTAGCAAGGAAAACTGATTGTACAGAACAGTGATAGAAAATCTGTTCACACAGGCATCAAATAAAAATATAAATTTGTATTTTGCTTATTTCTAAACCATTTTAGAGAAAGTGTATAATTGTCCTTAACATGTATGCAAACAACTCTCAACCATTCCTATAAAAAGAACACCATTCAAGAACCACAGAAACATGTTTTCCTTCAACTATCTGTCTTACAGGGGAAGTGAGGAAGTAAACCAAACAAAACAAGATTGATATTTTCCCTAGCAAAGGAAGGATATAATCAGAGTGAGGTCACAAGACCTACGTCAATACCTACAATCCTATCAGAGTGCTCCTTGGGCCAAAGCAGTTTTAGAGGATCACCCGCTCATAGAATCCAACAATCAGGATCATGATCCTGACACCACTGGCACAAACACTGAGCTGCAATCTGACTAATGAGATGATTCCCAGAAGAAACACATCATATAAAAGTTCATTATCTAACTGCACTGCCACAAGACAGTGCTTCAGTGGTTCAGCTAGGGACCTTTAAGACAGAACACCTGCGTGATCGCAGTCAAACAATGAAACCTTGCAAACAAGATGGCAACATAAGCAGGAGGTTCAGCTAGGGAACTGTTCAGACAGCAGCTGTATGATTGCATTCAACAGGAATTCCTGCAAACAATATGATGGCTACAGGAGCAGGAGATAAAATTGACACAAAATCCAACTACAGAACAGGAAACAGGCATTAAATACTCAGACATCTTGAATATATTATTGAACCCCTACGATTCATCAATTCACTGACCATCGGGGCTTAGCTAATAGCTATTGGTATTGAGAGAATCTTACCTCAAGAAAAGAAAGACTTCCATTGCCATGGGATGTGTAACCTACTACCAACATAAGTAAAGGTACAATAGGGTCAGCAAAACACACCCTAACAAGACCAGTTGAACACAGTCCATAAAAGTTGGAACCAATTTATGCTGGTTCCAGAAACAGCAAAGCTTTACCCCTCACCAACAGAACAATGCATACCCGGACCACACCAATCGCATCAAAAGAAAAAGGCAATATATATCTACCAAAATAAGCTACCTTCAGTTCATTCCTTTACTATATATATTGAAAGGGAAAATTATCCTGATACCAATATGGTACAAAATCATAAATGGTATGAGGTTCAACTTTCCCGTACCAAAATTGCCTGCAGAAACTAGTTACACAAATATAGAGACGTATAATCCGAGCAAGTATATCTCCACACCAACCCCATATTATACCTGCGAGGGAGGCGGAGCCATCTGCTGCGCCTGGGACCCCTTTGCCGGATCGCCGCCACCAGCATTGCCCGCCCCGGGCTTCGTCGCGGGCTCCACCGCCACCTTCTGCCTCGCCTCCTCCAGCGCGGGCCACGACTCGGCCCCCATGACCGCCGCCTCGCCCGCCACAGGCGGCGGCGTGGTCCTCCTCCACGGCGACGCGACGGGGCCCGCGCCGGCCCCGCCCCCAGCCGGATCCGCTACCACCATCTCCGGCGCCGCCACGGCACCTCCGCCTACATTCGGCTCCTCCATCGCCGCCACCGAGACACCCACCACCACACGAAAAACTCAAGAGACCACCGCAGTCTAGGTTTCCAGGACCCGCCGATTCCGCCGCCGCCGACGCTAAGAGCACGAGAGACGCACGAGACTGTGCCGGATGAGATAGGGGAACTTAGCTTAGCTTAGAGGGTGGTTGGTGCAGCCATGGGGCCGCCGCCGCCGCCGCCGCCGCCGTAGGGTGAGGGTGGTACGGGGTTTTGGGCGCGGAGGGTGACTAGGGTTTTGGAGTGGGAGAGCGAGACTACGAGCGACAGGAGAGCGACAGGGTGGGAAGGGCGTCCGCGTGCGTGCAGCGCGTGGGGTCAGAGAGAGATAGCGCGCAAGGGCTAAGGATGCGGACCTGCGCGGATTTGTTTGAGAGTAAAGGTGGCCACATGGGCCGGCCCGGCACGGCCTGGCACGGCCCGCCAATAAAAAGGCCTGGCACGGCCCGGCCCATGTAGGCCTTTGTATAAAAGGGCCGTGCCGGGCCGGCCCGAAGGCCTGGGCTGGCCGATCGGCCCGGCACGCGAGCTAAAAGGGCCGGCCCGGCACGGCACGGCTGCGGGCCGGCCCGCGTGATTTCCGGCCTTTAGGGCCTTTTCGGCCTTCGGGCCTTTTGGATTTTTAAAAATCTAGAAAATTTTAAAAATTAAGAAAAAATATATAAAAATCTAAAAATTAAGAAAAAAATACAGAAAAATCTAAAAAATCTAAAAAATTAAGAAAAAAATACCAAAAAATCTAAAAAATTAAGAAAAAAATACAGAAAAATCTAAAAAATTAAGAAAAAATACAGAAAAATCTTTAAAATCTTAAAAATTAAGAAAAAAATACAGAAAAATGTAAAAGAGGCAAAATGTCATATGGATAAATATTAAGCTTTATTAGTAGCTGCCTCATTAAAACCTTCCAGGTAAACTCCCCTTGGAGATAAACCCTGGTAAGGAAAAAGAGTACAAGCTACTTGCTCGGAAAATAAAATTACAAAAGAAAAAGAAAATTACAAAGATTACAACTATTCTTCTGATTCTTCATCGTCTAGATAAAGATTTTCGAACGTGCATGACAGATCTGTGTTTTCCGCAGTGTGTTGGGCTCTCCGTCTGGCTAGTTCCGCATCTTTCACGGTCATTAGTGTCCTCACCATATCACTTGTGAGACTGGTTCTTCTCTCGTCAAGTATTCTTCCAGCTAGACTGAAAGCAGACTCCGATGATACCGTTGAGACGGGTACCGTTAATACATCTCGTGCTAATATGGAAAGCACCGGATATGTAAGCTTGTGGTCATGCCACCACTGCAATATGTTGAAGTCATCATCAGTCTGTTCCTGATAGCTGATTTTGTCGCTGTTGAGGTACGTCGCTAACTCCCCGCCACCAATCACTACGCACGGTGCTGTTGCTGTTGTTGTTGCCGAAGAGCTCGAGGAAGAGGAGGAGGAACCAAATATCTTTCCCCACGCTCCTTTCTTCTTTCCAGCCGTTGGTGCTGGTGGAGGCCGTTGCAGCCGAACTCCAGCATACTTTTCATTGTACTTACCGTAAATTTCAGAAAGCTTATCACGAACATTAGTGAAATAAGCAGAATAATCTACATTTACGGCATCACTTAAGAGTGAGAGAACATTACCAAACCCTGCAAGTTTAGCCCTAGGATCCAAAATAAATGCAAATGCATACAACATTGGAATTTCTTTTCAATATTTCAAATATTTGCTTTTCATGGCAACAACAGCATCACGTAACATCAAATCACTTTCATATGCTTTCATGTGAGTAGCAATTTCTAAAATATGATGCACCATTAAAGGAGATGTGGGATAATAAACCCCAGACAAAGCAACGGTTGAATCGTAAAGAAGCTCCAAAAACTTAGCAATACTTCAGCAACATGCCAATCATTAGGTGTGAGTAGGGTTGATCCATCATTGGCAGTATGGTAATTTGAATTAATAAAGACAGAAAAACAATCTTTATGTGGAATAAGATGCTCAAGCATCATATATGTGGAGTTCCATCTAACAGGCATGTCTAAAGCAAACTTACGAGGACGTACTCCTGTAGCAATGCAGTACCTCTTGTAGCTTGCAATTCGTGTATTAGAAGCATTCATAAAAGAAATTGCAGTTCGCAAATTGTCAATGTAGGGTGCCAATCTCTTTAAAGCACATTTAGCAATAAGATTAATTATATGGCAAGCACAACGTTGATGCAGTAAAAAAGATGCAGCATAAGAGTTAAACAAAGGAGTGAGGATACTCATTGCACTAGTATTTGATGCAGCATTATCCAAAGTTATTGCAAAGATCTTGTTCGTGAGACCAAACTCTTCCACAACTTTAACTATAGAACCAGCAATGTTTTCACCAGTATGTGATACGTCAATTAATTCGAATCCTATGATTCTTTTTTCTAGTTGCCAATTTTCGTTAACATAATGAGCAACCACACTAATGTAGTCTTCCTTAGCCCGACCACTCCAGATATCAGATGTTAAGGAAACAGAAAAAGTGCATGTAGTAAAGTCTTCTTTTATTTTCTGAAGACCAGTTTTGCATAACTTTTTCATATCCCTAGTTGTAGTTTGTCTAGAAACTGGAACGAATCTAGGATTATGAGCAGTTTGAATATATTCGAAAAAAGCGGGAGACTCACCAAAACTTAATGGTAAATCATTAGCAGCAATTAAACGACAAAGAGATTCTCGAGCTCTTTCAGGATCATAGTCCCACTGACTTACCGAACCGTCGGGGTTGTATTGGAGCTGGGTCTGTCTCCCCGCCCTCTCACCCTCCTTCTTCAAGTGGCTCTCGATGTGCCTCTTCAGGTGGCCGGTTCCTTTTCCGGACTCCCCGGTCAGCTCCCTCTTGCATCTTTTGCAGACAGCCTTCCACCTCTGGACACCATCCACCTCATATGGTTCTTGATCGAACTCTTGCCACACACTTGAGGTCTGGCGACGAAACCTTTTTGCACCGGTGGTGGAGCCAGTGGCCGCAGTGCTGGCACTACCGGAATGAGATTCTGTATGAGGAGGTTGCGACGGGGGGAGATGAGAAAAACTGTGTAGATCGATGTCGGGTATTTCAATCCCGAAATCATGTGGGTCGAAAGAATGGAACTGGTTGGGATCACCCATGAGAAGATTGGTGAATGAGAGCAAAGATTGAGAGATGAGAAGGTTGGTGAATGAGAGATTGAGAGATGAGATGTGGTGTTTGAGTGTGGGAGATGAGGGGGGAGGGCAGCCCCCTATTTATAGCAAAAATTGAAAAAAATTCGGACCATTTTGCCCATCCGAAATTCAAATTTCGAATTAAAAGGGCCAAAATAGTGCTAAAAAGGCCAAAATAGTGTTAAAAAGGCCAAAACAGTAAAAAATTTCAAATTTTGAAACCGGGCCGCCAAGGGCCTCCGCAGGTCTTCGGGCCGCCCCGCTCCCCCGCGCGGGCCGCCGCGTGCCGCCCCGCGCCCCCGCTCCCCCCCGCGGGCCGCCGCGTGCCGGCCGGGCCGCCGCGTGCCGCCCCGCGCCCCCGCTCCCCCGCGCGGGCCGCCGCGTGCCGCCACGGGCCGCCGCGTGCCGCCGCGTGCCGCCACGGGCCGCCGCGTGCCGCCGCGTGCCGCCACGGGCCGCCGCGTGCCGCCGCGTGCCGCTCGGGCCGCCGCGTGCCGGCCTGCCGCCCCGCTCCCCCGCGCGTGCCGCCGCGGGCCGGTCCGTGCCGCGTGCCGCGCCGGGCCGGGCCGTGCCGTGCCGTGCCTGTGCCGTGCCGGGCCGGCCCGCGAATAAAAAGGCCGGGCCGTGCCTGGCCTTAAGGCCTGGCCGCGGGGATCGGCCTTGTGCCGTGGCGGGCCGAAGGCCGGCCCGGCCTTTTTATTCCCGTGCCGTGCCGTGCCTGGGCCGAGCCAAAAATCCGTGCCCGCGGGCCGGCCTTTTTGGCCCGGCCCAGATGGCCAGCTTTATTTGAGAGGGATTTTATCCGGATTCGGGCCCGCCTGACGGTGGCTGTATGGCTGATGCGTGGGTCCCCCAACCGCGGACAGGGGAGACCCTGCGTGGTGGATGGCAGTAGTGTATTAGTACCGCGTTTAAGGCAGAAAATTAACTCTGAGATTTTCCAGGTATAAATTATGACGTAGCTTTTATTGAGGAAGAACTGTATAGATAGTTTCCTATGAAAAAACTGTCTAGATAGTTTATACTCTGATACTGTTCGTATTGTTTTGGCATTGTGTTCGATGTCACAAATCATCCCATGCATCAAATTGGTAAAATAATCCTAATTTGGAGCATTCAAGCATGCTTGCTTTGTACAACGCTACACAATATTGTAAGCTAATTAGTTATAATTACTAGTAAAAATAAGCTATTCAGTGATTAAACGGGGGAGAACGATGGATAATAATGTATTAGAATGAGAGCGCCCGAGCATGTAAAACATATCTCTTGTGTATGATTCATCAAAAGCCAGGAATGTGTACCCGTTGTCGAGATCATCAGCGTGGTTGAGAACCAAATGGAAAGTAGATTAAAAAAAGGCGTCTCTTTTGCATAAAAATGAACATGGTATACAATTATTCTTATTATGTTGATCAGCAATCTCAAAAGAGTTAGTCAATCTCGCTAACTTCTTTGAGTGCTTAAGACAATCCCACTAACTTCTTAATCGTAAGAGAGAAGGAATCTTATTTTGACCACATCCCTTCCTATGGTGAGATTCTGCGACAATCTTGATGAACTCGTCATGGCGCCAGCGTCGTAGATGTTTGTGGCGTCCCGCGCTCCTCCAGAAGCCCCAGAGACCACGCAGCTGCTCGAGCGTCTCGACAACGGCAGCCATGCGCCAATGGTATAGGGACTCTATACGTTCCGATGTTTCACAATGAAAATGTTATCCATCTCAAAAGTTAAAAATGTTATCGGATGTCCCCGAAGGTAAGGGACGTATAGAGACTCTCGGATAGCATGTATACACGCATCATATTGCATAACTTGATTGTTGATGACGGTAGGACCAGATTTTAATTATAGTTTATTGTTCACCACGATGTTTGAAACAGACAAAGCCAATCGTGACCGGAAGAGTAATCTCCAACTGAATAGGGATTTAAGAGAACATATATGGCCATGATTCTCCGTCAATTAGTCTTGGCTCCATCACACTATTCTCTAGAGTTCCTGCTTTCTAAAAAAAAAGTTCCTGCTACTTGTACCCAATGTACAGTAGCATGTTTATTCTGAGATGTCTATGGCTCGGCTCTGTGCGTGTCCAATGTCACACCTCCACTTCCGTGCGCTAAGCTCAACACATGTGGCATGGAATTGTTGTTCCTTCCACAGCAGCTAGCATTTTCATGACAAACCTAACGCAAGCGTATGAAAGCAGAGACAGCAAAGGGACGATGCACACATGACAACCATATAAGCTGAACTAGCTTCATCATCTGCTACGCTGCTGCAGGTCCTAGCGATTTCCTTCTTACTACCTTGGAATGGCTGGAACCAGGAGGCTCAAATGTTTGCTCATCAGCAGACTCATCCACCAAATACAGACTGGCAGCAACAACAACAAACAACAACCAAAAGAAGGAAAGAGCATCAGATAGATCAGATTTTTTTTTCACGCAAGTTTGTTGAGGTAATATCTTCCAATTGTAATTATTATGCAACTGACTAATCAAAAGGGATAATACATTAGGAAGAAAATGGAAGACAAAGCAACCGAACCATCGAGAAACTTAAAACTGGTACTTAGACTTGCACAAATTCTTGGTCAAGGTACCTGAAAAGGGACAGCAATACCTAATAAGAAATCATCACTCTCTCCAAACGTGCAATAAAACTTTTCCAGCTTGACTAATGAGTAAAATTATCTTGGGTCAAAAAAAATGAGTAAAATTATCTAGATTTGCGATGTGGAAGTAACATGAAAAAAAATACTTCAATACACTGTGTTTTACAGCCTTTTACCATCATATCGTGAAAATAAGTGGTCAAAGTTTGATCTTGGAGAGTTGTATCCCATGCCAATGTCAAAAACAACATATATATGCGATCAGAGAGTAGAAGCTAACGTAGTAACATGTTAGCTGATATGCACACACGGCAAATTTCGATGTGCCTAATGAGTTCAAAATGAATACTCTAGAAGACCAAGAAGACAAGGCAAAATAAAAACGAAATATAACAAAAATACCAAAAACTATAACGCTTCAAAAGAAAACAGAAATATAAGAAGCACCAATCTTATCTCCTACATCAAAAAGAAAGAAAATATTGTTGGTTGAATGCACTCATTTGGGTCTACTAAAATCCAGAATAATAGGCGGGATCACAATAATAATACATATATTGTAACAGAAGGAACTCAGCTAAGCAATGCAATGTAAAAACTGAAGTTAACAGTATGCAGTTCTTACTAGTATGGCCACACACAAAAAACAAGCATAGGTGACATGAAAATGGTTAATACCTATGACTACAACTTTATGTGCACAGGTGCACAAACACAAGATAACAGGATGCTAGTGACTTGCGAAAAGACACAGTAACCAACATACGTGGTTAGCATACAGCAATTTATTCTGTACGTGCTTATCTAAAGCTTAATGCATCAGACAGAATGAAGGTATGAAAATGGCCATCAGTGCATACAGAATTAAGCCCTTAACAAAAAGACATATCCTTAACAAGATTCCAGCAGCAGTGACCTCGGATGGATGCCATGCTATTCTGTCAACAAGAATTTGAACATCAGAGACATCACCCACAATTCCAATAGAATTAGAACTACAATCATAAGCTTGACCCAGACCTTTCAAAATAAGCACTTGAAGAAACAGTACCTTCACCGATGCAGTACAGAAGCATCTACAATAACACACAATAATTCATATAAGAGAACATCCATAACATGGGAACAAGCATTGTGCACTTTCAAGATACCAAGAACATCTTAGAAGACCAAACAGGAGAAGCTATGGTGGGCAACTGAACTCTGGAGTAATATCGAGTAGCCAAGTAGGTACCCATTAGCTCCCTCAAGTAATATAATGATAATATCAAGGCTAAACACCTCCAACAATATGTAACCATATTAAGAAAACATAAGCAAGTCTAAGGGTTACACAGTGTAAATTATAGTGCTGGACAAAAAAAACCATAATACAAGAATCAAGAAGGCAGGAACCAACAAAAAAGATTCTCCATGATAGCCACTGAAGTTTGGTTGTAAGCATTGACCCGCAAGTGAATTGAGATAAGAAAAGCTCATTTCTTTCTCCCACCACGCTCCCTCAGAGCTAGATTGATCACCACCCCGGGGCCAATATTGTAGTAAGCAAGAGTAAGATTGTCTTTGAGGAAACTAGTTCTCACACTCAGCTTCTGCTTATTAGCAGGAAGCTGAAGCTCTCCTGCAATCTGCTCCTTCAGACTGCCAACTGTGTCTGAGAGTGATTGGACAGAGATCACCAAAACTTTGCCTCGCAAGTTTCCTTCATCAAGGTTGGGTACGGAAACCGAGATCCGAGCAGGGCCCTGCAGGAAATAAATAAATTAGTATGCCAAAAGTCCTCAAATTGCAACATAACTAGAACAAGATTGACAAGAAAGAGAAGTAGGTAATTAGGGTAGAAATATATGAAAAGAGACATCACCGATGCTGAGCAAGGAACTGTTCTGCTGGTATAAGGGAAGCATCATCTGATCTCTGCCTCTTAGGTTCTGGTTCATCAGGTAGAGGCGGCTGCTCCTCAGCAGGTGGTTGTGGAGGCAAAGGTGGTTGAGGCTGAGGGATCCCAATGGGGTTGACCATAGTCGGCATGGTCTGCATGTGCGGTGGTGGTGGCATAGGGAACTGCCGTGGTGGACCAGGCATGAAGTGATTTTGACCTGGAGGTGGAGGGATATTGTTTGGCATATGACCCATGGAACCTGACATCCTAATCATCTGCTGTTGACCTGGTATTGGTGGTGGAGGTGGCTGCATGTTGGACATCATATGTGGAACTCCTTGCATATGATGAGGTGGTGCTGGGACATGATACGGCATTGCATTTGGTGTGAAGCGGGGAACATTAACCAAAGGTAGTGGTTGAGGAGGGCGGGGCAACGGCATGCCAGGCCGGGGAAGTGAAGCTGGACCTGGAACATTTGAAGCATCAACCTGTTCCTCACCACCCATAGACATGGCTTGAGTGGCAGTCCAACCAATGCTACCAGAATGACCATCCCAGATAACCTGCTTTGGCTGCTCATCCTTTTTCTTCTCAATTTCTGCCTTGACAGCATTAGAAACCTCTTCCTCAGTTGTTCCAAAAATGTCTGGCCTTGTACGGGCAAGACCCACAATGTTACGAGAGATCTCATCATCAGGAGCAAGGGTGGTCTCCTTAATCTTGGCCAACATTCTCTCTTTCTGCTCCTTGTACTTAGGATCAATGAGCGAGATGCGCATGTGCTCCTCCATCTCGCTGATTGGAATGAGCTCCCCAGTTATTGGTGAGACAACAAACTTGGTTGGATCCCTCTCCACATGGATCCTCTCCTCCGGCCTCTTATAGTTCTTGACAATTCTCATAGGCGGCTCGTCATCACCAGCCACCTTAACTTGTGCTCCTCCTTCGTTCTCCTCGAGCCTTGCTGCCCTCATTCCTTCCTCAACAAGTTGCATCTCCTCCTCATCCATCTCCATCTCAACATCCTTAACTGGTTCAGCCAATTCCATGGGTTCATCCTCTCCCAAGGTCTCCATCCTCTTCCGACGCTTCAATTCTTCTAACGTCGGCGGCACAGGAAGCCCCTCATACTCATCATCCGCAAATTCAATTGTCTCAACGACAACAAAATCATGCCAATCAATCATCGACATCTGCATCCTCTCCAGCTCAATCTCATCCTCTGCCTGCTGCTTCGCCTGCTCCTGTGACCGGTCCCACTCCAGTCGGTTCAGGCATCGCTCCAGCACCGTGGTCAGGTCCTTCGACCCCTCCCGCAGCTCCTTCATCAGTGCAGGCACTCCCTCTTCTGGCCTCAGCACCCTCGAGTACGCATCAGTGAGCATCGTGAAGAACGTGAACATGCTGTGCGTGGGGCGGATGAAGTTGAACTGCGGGTTGTTGCTCTCGCGCTGTGCCAGGCTCGTCAGGAAGCTCTTCCCGTTCCGAGCCACAAACTGCGCAGTCAGCTTGATGATGTCCAGCTCCTCCCCGTGATCCCCTCAGGCAGCCGTACCGTGTACAGCTCCGCCTTGGGCGGCACCAGCACCTTGGTCGGCGGCTGCACGCGGAAGGGCGCCTGGTGGTCGGGCTTCGCCTCTGCGCCATCGGCGGGCGCGGCAGAATCGGACGGGAGCGGCGGGCCGTCCTCGGACTCGGGCGCGGCGGAGGCGTCGGCGGCGGGCGGCTGGGCGGCGAGCTCGGAGACGCGATGCTGGTAGTAGGCGTGGTAGGGGTCGGAGGGCTGGAGGAAGTTGAACTTGGCGTTGCCCTGGTTGTGGGCGACGATGCGGCGCTCGAACTCGGGCCCGTTCTTGGCGACGAAGGTGGCCGTCTTCTCGATAATCACGCGGATGTCGGGCGGAGGGTGGATGATGCCGATGGTGCGCGTGTGGGTGGCGACCGTCGCCGGGGGCTCGGGCTTCGAGGGGGCGCCGGCGCGGGCCGAGGGAGACAGCTGCTGTTGCTGCTGGTGGTTGCTGTCGCCGTCGCCGTCCGGCGCGGGGAGGAGGAGCATGGGGGCTACCACAGGAGCTCCCATGGCGGCGGCCGCCGCCGCTAGGGTTTCGGCGACCGGGCGGGGGTTTAGATCGGAAAGGATGGGGGGAGCCCGCGACGGAAGAGGCTTCGACGGGTAGGATTCGGTTGGAGGCGTGCAGCATGCGAACTTGTGAAGCGTCAAGGCTTGGGAGTTTTTTCAAAAAATATTATCTTTTTTGAAATTTTATAAATAATACCAGAAGTAAAAAAAATTACAAAACTGACCTCAACCACCACTGCGAGTGGCGATTTGAGTCTAACCACCATGCAGCATGGCGATTGGACCCTATCGGCACCCACACCGACGAAATTAAAGGCTATCGCCAGGCAGTGTGACGATAGGGCGCAATCGCCACCCCTCGTGGCGATAGGCAGTTACTCCGAGCTGGATCCCCCACCAACTCGGTAATCGCCGGGACACGTGGCGTAATCGCCACGCGGGGTGGCGATAGCCCCTTGGCTATAAACCACATCATGGCCGGGGCGGGTTGAAGAGAGAGAAGAGAGGAGGAGGGTTTCGGGTAGGGAGGAAGAGAGAGAGAGAGGAGAAGGTAGAGAGGGAGAAGTGTGGAGTGTTTCTACAGCGATTTGGAGGTATTTTTTTTAAATCTTTCTCTGTTCATTATAGCTAGTTTTAGTTTTAGTAATAGATCTAGTAGTAGGTTTAGTAGTAGATCTAGAATTAGTTGTAAATTTATGGTAGATTTAGTACTACTATTTAGATCTCATAATGTGTAGAAGTAGAGTAGTATTTAAAATAGAAACCTATGGTAAAACTCGTAGATGTTCAAATAGAGTAGCTATATGATTAGTTCTGAACAAATGGTAGATTAGATAGATGACATTAAAATGATACTTTGTGTAAGTCGACAGCGATTTAGAAGTAGAAAATTTATATTTTCTATTTAGTTCAATAATAGTTTATAATATTTGTGCATAGAAAGTAATATATATAATTTTAGATATACGCACTTGTATTATATTAAAAAAGAAGTAAGATATTATTTTACGCATGGAAGGATCTTAGACTACATAGTCTAAAAGATTATGTTTTGGATGGCAGGAATGTTAAAACTAGTCAAATTTGTAGTTTACTATGATATTGATACCATCTGTACAGATGATCTGGTTCTATCAATCCTAGTAGCTTCCAACAAATGAGATTAAGTATGCAAGATCCGAACAAATACCCTTATCAATATCATTAAATAATGGTTCACACGGGCCTTTGGTCTTGATCCGGAAGTCGCAAGTGTAACCTTGCAGGCATATTTCAGCAAGTCTTGCAAACATATCCGATGGGATTTGTTCCCACTGAATTTGTCTAAAGATTGGTGGGCTTGGTTGAGAGCAAGTAAGGCACGCAAGGATTCGCATTATTTGTTGGTCCAAGCAGTACCGAAATAGGTGTCATCTGAAGAAGCGGGAGGCGGAAATAATGAGGTTGGACAGAACAGCATAGCGGCAAAGGAAGTTATTGGTGAAGAAGACAATATAATGGAAGGCGGTTGACCTTCTGCTCCAGGAGCTATTAAATACCTGAGTGGTTTGGTGGACGAGGGGGAGATGCATCAGGAGCTAGTACAGATCATAGAGAATGATGATGCTATTGCTAGAGATGAACAAATGAATGTCGAAGATGGTAGCAGCGAAGAGGACGAAGTTGAGAATGAAGAAGGAGGGCACAATCTGATTCCTAGTATGTGGAATACAGACATGTCCACCATCATGAATGTTGAGGGTGCAACTGATGATAGTTATCCATACAAATCGAATGCGACTGTCCAAGGTGCATCCTATGGTACAAAGAAAGAGGTGAAAGAGGCGGTGAAATTTTGGACGATACCAACACAGAGGACATTTGGAGTGCAGAAAAGTTGTAGAGATCAGTACTGAGTGATGTGTAAGTCTGCTGGGTATGAGGGCTACGTGCATGTGTCCCTGAGGAAGTACGAAGTGTAGTGGGTCATACGAAGGGTGGTGTCGTACACATGTATAATAAATGGTATTTCTAACACCCATCGGAATATCAGTGCAGAGCTTGTGGCTAGGTTGATGTATCATGAGATAGTGAAGAATGTCTGCATTCCAGCACAATTCATACATATATCTATAGAAAGCAAATACCAGTATAGCATAAGTTATGTCTTGACATAGAGGGCTAAACAGCTTGCATTGGAGCAGCGGTTTGGGACATTCATCGATTCATATCATAATCTGCCATATTTGTTGGATACATCTGGGCAAAGGAATGATGGAACATATGTTTGCCATCTCGAATTGCCCTCTCCGGACATGCCTGGAAAAATGATGTTTAATTGTGCTTTCTGGTGCTTCGGCGCATACGTGAAAGCTTTCAGATATTGTCGTCCGGTTATTTGTGTTGATGGACTTTCATGACAGGCCAGATGAAGGAGAAACTATTTACTGCAATTGGGTAGACAGAAATGATCATACACTGCCACTGGCAACGGCCTTTGCTGACTGTGAGAGCTACGATAATTGGTTGTGGTTCCTTGTTTGTTTGAAAAAATAAGTTGTAAATGATCGTCTAAATGTGTGTGTTATTCATGACTGGCATGTCGGACTGCTACTGGCAATTCGTAATCTTGAGCAAGGTTTAGCGAAGATAGGGAAGGGGAGGATTTATCAGAAGATTCCAATTGGTATGACATAAGGAGTCGGTGGTGCACGCGCCACCTAGTCGTCAATTTTGATGAACCTCTTCAAAACGTTATGCAAACAAAACCAGTCTAGGAAGTTTGACGAGTACTGGAGCACACTTGACGAGTTCACGAGGAATGAGGTTAGAGAACTTAACCCTGGGGAGGTAACACACATGCTTTGTGACCTTCTGGGAGTTGATGATCCAAACAGTAGGAGGAAGGCTTCAAACAGAGTGAAGTGCTTCTTGGATTGGATCAGTAAGGAACCATTATAATAGTGGTCGCTCCTCCATGACACTGACGGTTCTAAATACGGAATCATGACTAGCAATCTTGCTGAGATTTACAATTTTGTTCTTAAGGAGGTACGTGGTTTACCCCTCGTGGCCATTGTGGAGGGTTCGCTGCACGGCACAATGAGGTACTTTCAGGAGAGGCATGCAAATGCTGTACTGCATATAGAAAAATTTGGTGGAACGCCTTACTGTACTAAGACTATATTGTTTACTGAGGAGAAGGCCAAGAAGGGACAAATGCACAAGGTCAGACGCATAGGAAATGTGCAATGTAAGTTTGAGGTCAGTTTGAAGCAGAATAGTGGATTTGGGGTTCGCACATAGGAGATAACTCATGAGAAAATGGACAGCGTGGACGCTCGCTACATCAACATCGCATGACAGATCATAGATGCTGAATCAGAGGATCAGCTTCTCCCGATGAGCTGAGGGTTTACAGTGCTTACGTACACGTACCGAGTGCCCTACTCCGCATGCAAGAGGAAGAGCACCAATGCCAATCTCACATGATGTCTGCTTCTTTTTCAGCTGTGGTCGTTCGAGCGCTCCCTGATCTGATGACCATAGGTTGATGCCTCAAGTTACGGCCCCGAATTCTTATCATAGTGGTGGACCCCAATTGCCGCAAGACAGACCTATTTAAATACATTTTTTGACTACACGATAGGATGCATCCTTCCCGCATACACATGCTTGTGTAAATACACGGGTTGGAGATTGTCGATGTCAGAAACAATCCGTAACTCGAAAGAGTATGTTCCATGGCTTTCTACTAAACGTATATACGTGTGAACCCTGTTTAAATAAGACACGTGCTTAACCTCTTGCCTTAAGAGCATCTCCAACAGATAGTCTAAATTTGATAGTCTATATCTCCATATAGACTATCATCTAAAAAGATCCATCATCTATATTTTACAGTTTTCTAACAGATAGTCTATATTCACATCCTCTATATTCTCTCTCCTATATTTTAATATTTCTTTATAACTACCAAATCAACTACCATTTCAACAGCTATAATTCAAACAGCTAATTTTTCAACGGCTATAATTCCAACGGCTACTTTTCCAACGGCTATAATTTCAGGTCTATATATACCACTCCCCTCCCACATCTCTCACAGCATTCCAGTCTGTGGCTTCTCTCATATCTCTCTCATATCCCTCCCAAATATCTTTGTCTCCACTTCCACACCACAATGAGTGATAACGGATTCGTTTTGGATATGCTCATGAATTCGTCGTCGTCTTCATCTGGCGAGGACGTACTCATTGTTGCAGCATTCGCAGATCACGAGGAGGATGAGCAGGTGGATGCTCGACGCCATGGCGGCTCCACGCTTGGACATTGGACGCTGAATCGCAGAAGAGATGTCGGATTTACTACACTGTGGAGAGACTATTTCTCAGAGAATCCTGTCTTTCCCCATAACTACTTCCGGCGCAGGTTGGTAATTAGTACATTAGTTTGTCTTTGCCTATTTTTCATCTTCCTCTCTCATTTAATTTTTCCGCACAGGTTTAGAATGTCCCGTGATTTGTTTAATCGCATAGTTGAAGCTGTACGGGAGCATGCTGATTATTTTAGGCAGAAAAGAAATTGTGCTAGAGCATACCCTCTCATTAATAGTCAACCCACTTTGATTTCTATTAACAATAGTTTGATAGCATCCACAGAACTGGTTCACATGTTCTTGAATAGTGCCCCAACGACAATTGAGTGCATTTTGATTACGCACCGACCAGAGTGGTTGCTTGTGCGCGTTGTAGTACTCATAAATCCTGCCCCAATAAGAATTTGATGTTTGATCGTTCTCTGTCACCGCATCCAAACCGGTGTTTAGCCATGCTAAAACCAACATGTCGTCCTCGGCACTCGACCAATTTTTCCCTTTCGTGAACTTTGCTTTCGCAGACGGGGAAGTTTCTTGAGTTGGCAGCATCTCTTGCTCCCCAACCGGAGTATACGGCTGTTGTTGCGAGACACCAAAGTTCATCATGTTCAAGAAACCTTCGTCCCCTTCCATCTAGAAATAATCGACAGAAGCATAGATCCATATATTAGCAACCAGTAGCATCAATCAGTAGCACAGCAGCAACAATAATCAGTAGCTAGCAAAATCTCAGCCCCAACCAGTACAAAATCCCCCCATCGAACTCTCTCTTTCTCACCAAATCGGCACTCCCCTATCTCTCCTCCCCTCCACCCCGAGTCGCTGCTGCCCTCCACCCCGTGCTCCTCCACCCCAGCGAGCAAGCGGCGGCGCCACCCCACTGCCCTCCACCCCATGGCCCTCCACCCCGCTGCCCTCCACCCTATGCCCTCCACCCTGCTGCCCTCCATCCCAACGCCCGGATCTGGCGAGTGGCGGCCTCCGGATCGACCGAGCGGCGGTGGCCCTCAACTCCACCCGAGCCGGTCTCCTTCCGAGCGAGCGGCGGCCCTCTTCTCCACCTGAGCGAGCGGCGGCCCTCTTCTCCACCCGAGCGAGCGGCGGCCCTCTTCTCCACCCGAGCGAGCGGCGGCGCCTGGATCTGGCACCAGGCGAGCGGCGGCAGCCCTCTCCTTCCCCCGAGCCTGTCTCCCAACCCCCCTCTCGCAGTGTCTTCAAAACAGAGCCGTACCTTGCCCCAGCGCGCGACGGCAACGGCGACCTTGCCCCAGCGCGCAACGGCGAGTACTCCTGATGGTGGCGGGAGGAAGCCTCGGCTCGAGCGGTTGCGATTTGGACGTCCTCAAGGCGTCGTCCAAGCGTGGACAATGTGGAGGAATATTTGGACGATGTCCACGTATAGACGACGGGATAGACTATCTGTTGGAGACTGTTTTTTCCCTTTCGTAGTCTATATTTGGTTTAGACGATGGTATCGACCATCTGTTGAAGATGCTCTAAGTGAATCTCGCCACCTAGCTGAAATATTTTTTTGGCCCGCGTAAGCCCCGGCGGCAAATAACATAGTCCTCAACGACGTGCACAAGAGGATCCTCCAAAAAACATTGCATAAGACGATCGTGGTGAAAACCAAATAGTTCTCAACTTTTGCGTAAGCCGAGCAACAGAAAAATACATAAGTTTATGCAACGACGATCGTGACGAAACCCAAACAGTTCTTAACTTCTGAGGAAGGTGAGCAACAGAAAAATGCACATGCACAAGTTTATACAATGACGATTGTGGCGAAAGCCAAACAGTCCTTAACTTCTAAGGGCCTGTTTGTTTGGGCTGGCTGTGCTTTTGAAGTAGCTTTTGGCTGGCTGTGCTTGTGAAGCTGCTGTGGTGGAGAAGCTGTTGTACTGTAGGAAGCTCGTTTGGTAACGTAGCTTCTAGGTCAGCTGTAGCTGGGGATGTGAGTGAAAATGTCCATAATGCCCTTATGAATAAAAAACAAAGAAAAGGCTAAAAGTTAATAAAGAAATTCAAAAAATCAGGGAAAATGGGGAAAAGAAAAAAATTGGAAGAAATAAGAAAAATTGAAAAAAAGGAAAAATTCAGAAATAAATGGAAAAAAAATTAGACAAATTAAGAAAAATTAAAAAAATTCAGAAAAAATTTTAAAATAAGAAAAATTTAAAAAATCAGAAAAATTCAGAAAAATTAAGAAAAATTTTAAAAAATTAAGAAAAATTAAAAAAATTGGGAAAAAAATAAAAAATACGAAAAAATTGGGAAAAAATATAAAAAATAGGAAAAAATAAGAAAAATTTAAAAAATTAAGAAAAATTCGGGAAAAATCAGAAAATTGGAAAAAAATAAAAGAAATTGGGAAAAAATGGGAAAAAAAAATAAAAATTCAGAAAAATTCGAGAAAATTGGAAAAAAAAGAAAAATTGGAAAAAAAGAAAAATTGAAAAAAAATAGAAAACATACAGGAAAAAAATCAAAAATAAGAAAAAAATAAGAAAAATTCAGGAAAATCAGGAAAATTAGAAAAAAATAAGAAAAATTCAAATAAATAAAAAAAGATCAGAAAAATTTGGAAAAAATAAAAAAATTAGGAAAATTCAAAAAAAATCAGAAAAATTAGGGGAAAATCAGAAAAATTGGGAAAAAAATCAGAGAAATTGAGAAAAATAGAAAAAATCTTTAAAAAATAAAATTCAGAAAAATTATAATAAATGTGGAAAAATATCAAAAATTTCAAAAATGTTACATGACAACATTATTAACTAATGGTTCATACAAGTTGTCAGTTAAATACAAACATAGTACATATAACCTAAGTCATACAACATTTGAAATTTAAAAATGTTACATTACAACATTATTAACTAATGGTTCATACAAGTTCTCAGTGAAATGCAAACATAGTACATATAACCTAAGTCATACAACATTTGAAATTTAAAAATGTTACATTACAACATTGTTAACTAATGGTTCATACAAGTTCTCAGTGAAATGCAAACATAATACATATATGAATAATAGCTATCCTCCTCTCGCACTTATCAAAGAAGTCGCAATTCTTTCACGCTTGTTGTTCATGTCACCCTCATCAAGTGATTGCGGAGCCGTATCACCCACCAATGGTACAGCATCGGGTTGGACCCCAGGAATGTAGTTCTCATCCATATCACATCGGTCAAACTCTTTGTCACGTAACTTCGTGTCTCTAATGTAATTGTGAAGCGCCATACAAGCTAAGATAATCTTCTTTTGTGTTTTCATCGTATAAGATGGAACCGACCTCAAGATGCGCCATTTCATCTTCAAGACACCAAATGATCGTTCAATCACATTTCGCAATGATGAGTGAGCATGATTGAACACCTCTTTCTTCCCTCTCGGTTGCCCTCTTCGGCGAAACTCTGGTAGGTGGTATGTTTGCCCTTTATACGGAGCTAGGTATCCCGTACGGTTGGGATAACCGGAATCGTGGATCTTGAATTCTAGGATGCACACTTGTGAAACTTGAATCGGTAGGTTTTATGTTATCACGACCTAAGTTGTACAAACAGTCCAACACTTCCATGAACTTTCTATGAATAGTTTCAGTTGACCTGTAAATATAATCTCAACTTGAGAGATAGATTGTGGGGCTCCAACTATCCATAGAAACATAGCTAAACTTTCAACCGAGTCCATGTTTCTAGTTGATTGCAATCCATAATTTGAAACTAGAAGAGTATGCAGTTTCTCAAAACATCTGGGTTCATTCTAAACATTTTGTAACAAGATTTTGTATGACCTAGCTTCTCCATTACCCATTCATAACCAGTTAGTTGGACTATCCTCCTAGGTTGCTTGTTCAAATAAGTCTCGCTATAGAGATTACCGAAGTAACCCAGGACGGCAGCTTGATGTCCCAATTGTGCCAACCTCAGGAGCTGTTCCCTCCTAGTAGCCTCATCATCACCTCCATTGTCACCCCCATTCATCTACAAAACGCAGTAAGAAAATAAGAATACATATGTAATCAGCATATATATCAAGTACACATGTTATACACCAAGTACGTTCATGCATGCAAGCAAATGGGTTCAGCATATATATCAAGTACACATAAGCAACTACACAGAACTAATAAATGGCAGCAGGAGATTTTAATCAGTCCACAAATATCAGAAGTACACACATGAACCTTATTCCAATCAGTAGCACACACATTAATGTAAATAGTCCACAATCCATAGAAACCAAATATTACACACATCGAACAGAACTAAATGATTATTCGTACAGATAGTCCACAAGTGCCATCTACTTGTTGCTGTCATCATGCGCCCTTTGCAGCCATCAAGCCTCCCTTCTTTTGTTTCAATTAGAGCGAACATTCTCTGTACTCGGGGTTCATAGCAAGCTTGCTGGCTGTGTAGAAGAGTGGAGTTCCTTCCTTCGCTCCGCATTCCCGAATCAGCACAAGTACTTCCTTCAGACTCGGGGTTGTGCTATGCTGGACCTTGTTGCAAGAAGACCCTTCACCACTTGAAGCTAACGCATTGCATGCCTTCTTGTACTCCCGTAGAAAAGGGTTCTTGTCCTCCTTCATGGATGCATCAACCATACTGGATGAGACCCTGCGCTTTACCAGTTTATTTTTCTTCATAGTGGGCGCTATATGTTCGACATCGTCATCTGAGTCATCAACACTAATTGGAGCACCCGCGACCCTGTCTTCACCCAACTCCTCCCCAGGGATGGCAGATGATTCTCCGGTCACATGTGCCCTTGCAAACATTTCATCCAACATAGCCAAGTTGGCCGGTGGCCCGTTCCTAAACTTTGCATGGTCTGGTTTGCTCTGAAAAGAATAGCAACAAACAGTTAGTTAGTATCCACAAAGGGTATAATAATGAGCTTTGAAAAATATGAACATTACCGCAATGTGATTCCTCCACCAAGCATCATCAGCCGCAATGGTTCCCGTTTCAGCATCCCAACCCAAGCCCGGTTGCAGATTTCAATTCCATCCATGCTATGTACTCTTTCTTTAACGAGTCCCATCTATTCTTGAACTGTTTCCTCGCATACCTTTTACCAGTTCTCTCGAAGAATTTGAGCTCAAGGTTCTTGTAACCTCTCGAACTCAAGCACCCAGTCGGTCTATTCCCTGCACTCACCTCATCCTTGCAAATGTCACAAAAAATCCTAGTGTGATTTGCATCCCAAATTGCCTTCTCCATCTATGTCATTTCAGATTCAAAAAACTCACTAAATCAAATAACAATCAACCAAAACAATATTACAGAACAAAGAAGGAAGCCTAGAAAAGGAAAAGGAGTCCAATAAGTCTATTAGCCACAATTTCATGAGTATCAAACATTAGTATATAGTGGATGCTTCACGGACAGAGTGCAAATATATGCCTCAAATGAAATCAGCCAACTATCTAGTTTCCTGTTTGCTCACAGTTTACAGATGGGCACGATCTATCCTTTTTCCCGTGTGTTTTGTAATGGAAGACACATGGGAAACCAATACTCGGAACAACTATTTACTAAAGTATATATTAGCAGAAATTCATGCATAAATAATAACTAGCTAGCATAATCGCATATTCAAATTCATACACTAATTGCACACATGCATCTTGTTCATTCAGCCCACAAACAAAAGCAGAAGTAGCATCCAGTTCACAGTTCATGCATGATATTCTAGGTGGCAGCTCACATACATGTATCATCTGACACACAGTAGCATGTAAGACCAACCAAAGGTCTACAAGTTCATACAAAAGACAAACAGAGTTCAGTTAACTGAGTTATACATTAATAATTATCAGCTATAGAGCTACATGTTTTTATAAATGACAAAAGGAGCACAGAAGATAGCACAAAAAAAGGTGCCTCCTAGCACTCCTCACATAGCACAGTAGCAGGTTCCATCATATCATTGCTGAAGTAGTGTAATCTAGCTATTGTTTAAATAAAGTCTAAAGTAAATCGGCCAATGTCTTGGACAACAAATTTGATGGCAAACAGAGCATTGTATCTATAGAACATATAGCTTTCAGGTATTTAGGAATTCACGAGTTGTTTTAACCAAATCAACAGGAAAATATACGCAAATATATGAAATTTGGAAAATCATTTTCATATACATAACATGTCTATTCCCCACTGATATGAACATTTAGGGCATCATTTTTGTGTACATAACATGGATATTGCCTATAATTCAAATGAATAGTGTGTTCTCATAATCGATATCACAAGTAATAGTGTTCTAATACTGCACATTACAGCATAAGCTTCCATCCTAAGGGTATCAGTTCTGCAAAGTACAGAACCATGCACCAATTTAGCCACGAGTTATCAAACTAGCAGTACAGAACCAAATCAAAATATTCAGATCCATGTTCACCACAGCACAACAAACGGATCCATGCCCAAGATAGGGAAGACTACCACAGGAGGAGGGTGGTGGGGGGGAGGACGAGCCGCACGATTCTGAGCTCGGGGGCACGGCGGTGCCCGACTCCTCTCCTCGGCCGGTGGCGGAGAGGCGAGCGGCTGGATCTGGTCTGCCGCGGCACTCCGTCGTTTCTCCGCTCGAGCTAGGTCGGGGACGGCGACGGTGCAGCTCCACGGAGAGGCCGGCGGGTGGCGGAGAGGCGGCGGGTGGCGGAGGCGACGGTGCAGCTCCACGGAGAGGCCGGCGGGTGGCGGAGAGACCGGGGGGTGGCGGAGAGCCCGGCGGGTGGCGGAGAGGCCGTGGCGGAGAGGGCCGGCGGGTGGCGGAGCGGCGACGGGTGCCGGAGAGGCGGTGGCGGCCTGAACAATAAACCCTAGAGCCGCCCGAGCTCTCCACGGTCGGCCACTGGTTGGGAAGATTGGGGAGAAGGGGGTCTGCGCAATGGTGGGGGAGAAGGTTTATATACCCGATGGCATTTTGCTGTAAATATGAGCCAACTCTTGGGGTAGTGTCATAACCCTATCCCGCAAAAGCCAGAAGTCGTGCGGGGAAGCACCTCTGGGGCTGCTTCGGCTGCACAGTGCATTGCGGGCTGTGGCTTTGTAGCAAGCCGGTGTTGGAAGCCAGCCCTTTATTTGGGCTTGGGCTTTGGAGCAGCGGAAGCCATCCTAAAAGCTCAAACAAACAGCCACTAAGAAAAGTGAGTAACAGAAAAACACACAAATTTATACAATGACGATCGTAACAAAAGCCAAATAGTACTTCCAAGATGGTGCCCCTGCGCGTCTGCCACCGCCTCGTTCACCTGCGCGGCCTCTCCTCCTCCTCGTCGCTTCACCTCCCCACCATGGCGGCGCCCCAACCCGGCAACAAAACCCTTCGCCCCAGCATTTCTTCTCGTAACTCCCCATCTCCCCCCTCACCCCCGCACGCGTGCATCTCCTCCTCCTCCTCTCAGCGTTCTCACCGTCGCTACTGCTCTCTCTCTCCAGCATCAGCCGCCGACCCGGTGCCCAAGAGGTCCAGGACAATGGCCACGGACGCGGTGGCTCCTCCGGCCTCGGCGGAGTGCTCCACGATGAAGGCCGAGTTCGCCAGGCACGCCGAGTACCTCAACGCCCTGGTACGTGCGAACGGGCGGCGCCCCGTTTCTTGGCTTGGCTCCCTCCCTCCCCGAAGGACTGGATCAAGCTGCTTATTGATTGACATGTGCCGTTGCTTTCGCTGTCCGGGCCTTTTGTTCTGTGCAACGCGCTCGAAGAGGCGAAGTTGGTGTAGAGCATTGTGTGTATACGTGTGATTTTGCGAAGATCTTGTGCGTGCTAGGTGTTCGGAGAAATTCTGATGAAACCTGTGACCACTGGTGAGATGCTGCCTGCCGTGTCTGCTGAGTGCTGATTCCGAACCAGGCAGGGAGTTCACTTCATTAACAAGGTCACATTAGATTAGAGCGCATGCTAGCAAAATGCAGTATAAGGACAGCATTTCGGGAGCCAAATTCGTTAACCTCGCGCTGTGGGCAGCGAATTCATTTGTGTCGAACCAACCTGATCTTTGGTTTCTGTTTACCAGGCCTCCCCTTTGCTAGTGTGGATATGTAAAACAAAACCAAATCCTACACATCATGGAATGTATTCTGCGGGCAATGTTCAGTCTTTGCACAAACTGATGTGAAATATGTTCTCTTCCTTCTCCCCTAATTGAAGTTAGGCTTCTGTGGCATCTTTGTTTCCGGATTGAGGAGGGGCTTTGTCTTTGTCGTTATACATTTGCATGTGGATGTCTATAAGATCTATATCACAAAAGTTGCAACTTTTGTCACATTCCATTTTCTTTATCTGAATTAATTGCGTGAAATTAAGTACTGCTTTAACGGTATCCTTTGCTTTGCTTTAAGTTGGGTTTCAGTCTTGGGTCAAGTGTGTCCAACAGTCGCCAGTCACCATTGCCACTAGCATCGTGATTAGACAATATTTCCTCCTTTTACAAACTGAAAGCAGTTATGTCATAGTAGGATGTGTCTTTCGTACTCGCTTAACTTATTTCATAATTACTAAGTAGCAATGCTTTGATATTATCTCATCACTTCTCCATACCATTGTAGAATGATAAAAGGGAAAGGCTTGTGAAAGCAAGTCGGGATGTGACAATGAACAGCAAAAAGGTCATATTTCAGGTCCACAGGTAATAGATACAGAACCCTAACTACTTGCTTGACTCGAACATCAAATAATTGTGCTAGCTGCAGCACCCTTATTTTTCCTTTTTAAAATAAAAAACAGAGAAAAAACCACTCTTGCATGCGTTATTGGCAGAGATTGCGATTATCAGAGTCACTTGGATCAATCTTAAGTCTTAACCTTATGAATTAGTATGTCCTATGATATTAAAAAAATGAAATACTGAAATGTCTGTGTTCCTGTTAAATTTTGTTTTGTCTTACTGTAAACGTACCATGCTGGCTTTACAAAACATACTCCAAGCCAGTAGGTTTCACTGCACAGACAACCTGAAACTCTGCATCAATTAAGTTGTTTGAAGTATTTATTTGCTCCAAATCAAAGGTGATAAGAAACAGGATTATAGCTAAAAATCCATGACCATCATCATATGGCAAGTTGCCAGAAATTATAGATAGTTCTGGGAATTGATCAAAGTTATATTTGCAAATGATCAGTTGTGAACGTGTGAGGCTGAGCTATTTGTTTGCATATTATCCTTTAGTTTCACAACTGTCCATCTTACTGAATAACACTGGAGAGTAATACATACTCATCTCAAAGGTTCTTTCATCATGGCATCATAACCAAAGTTATCTACGTTCTATAATTGCAAATACACCTGCTAAATTATGTGAGCCTCAAACTGCTGTGCAGGTTATTTGCTGTTACACTTCACAGATGTTCTTAAAACTATCTTCTTCTTTTTTCCAGGATCAGCAGAAGTAACAAGGAGGAAGTTCTTTCGAAGGCAGAAAATGATCTTGCTGCTGTGGTTAACCAACACATCGGAAAGTTAGTAAAAGAATTACAAGGAACCGACTTCTGGAAGCTCAGAAGAGCTTATACCTTTGGTGTTGGTATCTACATCGTCTGTTTGCATTTTTTTCTAAGTTTGCAGCACATATGATATGTTTGTCTTGACTGTTGAAGGTACAAGAATATGTCGAAGCTGCAACATTTTGTAGATTTTGCAAGACTGGTACTTTATTGAGTCTAGCTGAAATTAATGATTGTTTGCTGGCGCTAAGTGATAAATCTGTTGAGCCCTTGCAGATAAACATACTTGACTATATTTTAGGGGTAAATACACTGATACAACTATAATTTATTTCCCCTTTCCTGTACTTGCTTGAAGTTAATGCTATTTCTGTGCTGTCAATGTCTTAGGTTGCTGATTTGTCAGGAGAGCTCATGAGGCTTGCAATTGGCCGTATATCTGATGGGGAAGTTGAATATGCCAAAAACATCTGTGCATTTGTACGGGACATTTACAGGGAGCTGACACTTCTTGTGCCACTGATGGATGACAACAGTGAGATGAAGAAGAAGATGGAGGTTATGCAGCAAAGCACAGTGAAAATTGAGAATGGTATCACTTCTTTGATGCCCAACAGCATTAAGCTTATCGATGATTCTTCATTTATGTCATGTGTGCTAGTATATGATGGGGTAAACCTCTGTTGGAGAGAGGTAGGATGGCGACGACTTGTGATAAAACGGTGCTAGGTGAAGGAGCGCACCGATTTGGGGAGGACTTGAGCTAGAATAGCCAGCCAAAGAGGGAAGAGCACATCAGGACTTACGGAGTGTTTGGTTTGAGGAATCACCTCATCCTAGTATGGGGTTGTTCCATCATGGGATCAAATCATGGGATGATCCCATCCATCATTTGTACTAGCCTTGTGCTTGTGAGGGATGAAGTGGTGATGGGAAAATCAATTCCATTCCTCAAACCAAACAAGTCATTAGGTTCAGAGCAGGATAGGATGATATATTCACTGTTTGGTCTCTCAACCCAAACCAAACTCCCCCACTAGAGATTTGGGAAGACTTCTTTATTATTCCATTTCTTGCCTCCAATCAATCTGCCACATGCCTTATATAGGGCCGGCCCTAACAACTTCCTCTGAAACAAATAGATAAGAACTAAAGATGAGATAATGACACAAGGGTTGGACGTGCTGGCTGGCAGTAGCTGCTATCCCCTTGGTGCATAACTTCCATGGGCCCATAATGTTAGGAAATTATGCGCAATTTAATCTGCAAAGCAGTGATTAACATTTGCACAACATATAGACTAGACTTGATATCAACTGAAAATAATGGCTTGATCACAACATAGTTTATGTCTTATGTCATGTATGTGTGATACCATGGCAAAGAACATGAACATCGTAATAGACTTAACCATATTGATGGAATATAAATTGCAACTTATAGAGATGTTGCTGGAGAGGTGCAAAGATGTTGTTGAGGAGGTGTGGGAAGTCGTTGCCAAGGTGATTAGGGAAGACGTCGCTGTTTTAGATGCTGGAAGCAGTGAGCAGATGCGAAACGCTTTCCCAAACCTGATTCGCCCTCACCTGTGTAGGATCACGATGATGTTAGTTCCAGAGACTCCGCTCTCCCTATGGTCGGTGCTTGTTGGCGTGGGGACTACGTAGCCATAGCAGTGCAATGCGATGGATAAGTTGATAGGAAGTTCTTTTATCTGTATAGAGGATGTATCGTCTCTTATAGACTACAGAAATCACAATGTGATGGAGCAGGAGGCTAAAGAGAAGGGCCTTCCCTTCTACTGCATGTTCATTGTGGTTTCCTTCTACAGTCTATAAGGGAAGATATGTCTTCTCTTTACAGATAACATAAGAACTCTGTCTCACCTGATCTTTTGTCTCTTGCTCCATTGCATTTGCTGCTATTGGCTATGTCATCCGTGCGCCGATCGTGGGGAGGGTAGAGCCTCTGGATCCGATATTCTCGTGATCCTGCATGGGTGAGGGCGAATCGGGTTTCTAGAGTGCTTCCCACGACTGCTCGCTGCTTCCCACATCTCCTCGACGACATCCTTCCGCATCTCCTCTGCAATGGCTTCCCGCACCTCTGTAAGCCGAAATTTTATTTCGTCAATATGGTGAAATCTATTATGTTGTTCATTGCCATGGTTGCACTTGCACATATATGATATTGCAGTCATGCTATTTTTTCAGTCGCTATCATGTCTAGTGCATAAGTTATGCAAATGTTAATCATTGTTTTATATGGATCAAAGCAGTCACTAAAGTGCATAATTTTCCTAAGACGTAATGGGCTGCGCATGACACCTAATAACCTTGATTTGTGAGATAACTAGATATCAGCTAGGCCTCGACTAAAAGATGAAACATACTATCTTCACTTATACATACATGCTATGTAGTCTAAAGTTCTCTTTGACATGCACCAGTCCTATAGTTCCCAGAGTACCAGACTGATCTTAAATGCTGATTATTACTTACCACCAAGAAAAGCTAAGAAAAAGAAGATTTTTTCTTTTGTGTGCATTTGCTAGAATGGCTGAAGGTTCTTCTCGACTGAAAAATGTGACATCTAGTAGTTGCTAAATTCTTGAGTTATTTTGTGAAGCTGGACGTCCTCTGTTAGTCTTATTTGTTAAGGATGCTGCTATCGCTTTAGACATTGTCTAATAATTATTTAAGCATTATTTTTTCATTCTCAAATCACATATTCTGTTTGATGATGCGTTCCGTTATCCTAGATTCCTACTTTTATTTGTATAGTGACACCTGATATCCCGTTGTTAATTCAATTTTTTTCTATTCAAAAAGTACTGCCATGATTATGTTAGGGTTTATCAGGGATCAAACTGGCATGATTGATGATATTTGTTCTACTATTGATGTTTTTTTAAGGGTATCCCATCGTGAACTAGGTTTGTTATTGATGTTAACATGTGAACTTAATTCTATGGTAGCATGTGCTAGTCAACTAGAAGCATTCAGTCTGACCTTTGATATTACAGGAATGTTTATTAAAACCGTATATTACAGAAGCTCGTGATCAGTTGCAGTACATTTAGAAAAGTATAATGTGAAAATATAGTTGATTTGGCACTTGGATGCTTCAATTTGTTGAACTAAAAAAAAGGCTTTACCTTGTTTTCTTGTGAGAATGGAGGAAAAGACAACTAAGTGAAGTTGCTGAAGTTTTTAAATAATTGAAGTCCAATTATATTTAAATAGTTTGATTCTTTGAAGCAAAGTACTTAATTCAAAAACTACTGGAGTTTTTTTCTTTTCCAAACTATCTAGCACAAAAAATGGCATCATTGAAATTAGTTTCCTGGAAAGTTCAAACTCGTGCTTCGATTTTGCGGAACCATGTCTCAATCACACCCGGTTCAGAAATATTGGGAATAGCTTAGGTGTTTTGTGCAGTCTACTTCATTAATTGCCTATATACATTTTTTATTGTTAATTTTATCCTTATTGTGCCCATCTTTCTGCTACTCTTCGATTTGTTTCTATTTAATTACTCTGTGTAGTTGTTTTTTAAAAACACACTGCAATCTGCATTCCGTATTGGTTAATGTTCTTGTCAGTGCTCCTTTACGTAATCTGTTTTATACTGAATTAGTTTAGAACCACCTACTATGAATATTTAGATTCGCATTTGCGGTATCATTGTATTTTTGGGCACATGAAATTATCTTTCTGGCATGTTTTGTCTGAAATAAATCTACTGCCACATGCTTGTAAACATTTAACGCTATGTATCTATATGTTTATTTGAGACAAATCTACTGCGACATGCTTGTAAACTTCTAACGCTACGTGCATATGTTTCAGCTTGCTTCAGTGTTCATGTGAGAGGATCAGAATACATTCCTCTGCTAGGATCATCTGCCGATCCAGATTACGCCTTTTTCGGTGCGGTGGACTCTATGACCAATGAAGACTGACGAGACCTAACAGACATGTTACAGGAACTTGTTTCAAGAAAGTGAAGTTGCAACAGGACTGTCTGATTTATTGTTGGTGTACGTCACGCCATGGAACATGTAATCTTGTCTCAGATTTGTGTAGCGTTGCGAAACTGCCCTTCTAGCATTTAAAAGGATTCGTTCTTCTGTGCAATGGTTTCTATTTTCTTATCTCTGATGCTCTTTTTTCCCCTTAAAATAATTCTCTCGAATGCTCTGATTTAACATTGGCGAAAAAAAGTGAGGACTGAACGAGATCCCGCTCCCCATCCGCCTGGTTCTGGCCCACTGACCTCGAGCTCGTCCACAGCTACCGGAACCTGCTCCGCTCTGACCAGATCCACGCGGTGACGTGCGCCCTCCGCCTCTTGGCCACCCGGCTATGCACGTCTCCGACCTCGAGCTTGTCCCTAACTATTGGATCTGGCTCCCGCTGCTCCAAATTCGATCGGATCCACGCAGCGACGCGTGCCCTCCACCTCCCAACCACCCGGCTACGCACGCCTCCGACTCCCACCGAGTCGGCGAAGCCCAGCTCTGGCACTCGGCCACCCGGCAATGCGGGGCTCCTCCGACGCTTCCACGCCGCGCCCTCCGCCTCTGTCGCTCTACCTCCGCCCTTTGCCACCCCCTCCCCCTTGCGTGAGCCCCCTGCATACCTTAGATAAATCTTTGACATTAGTGAAATCAAGCTCATTCAGGTCAATCTCGTATTCAGGAACTTCATGATCACTATTATCATGCATTGGAGCAACCTTCAGAAAAGGAAGTGAACGTTCATTATTTAGAACCCGTGCGATCTATTCATGTACCTGGTCCAGTTAGTTACTATTTGTACTACCAAAAAATCAGCACTCATGTGATCTATTCTGCCATATTTTGCTGGGATTTAGCCATATTGTGCTAGGACAATTTGTTGTATAGTATTGTTATGATTAATCAGTGCAATGAAGTAATGTTACAATGTTTCATTGTGAATTGTTAGTGTCATATTCCTAATTAGCTACTTGTCAAATTTTTGATCCAAACAATATGGACATGGATCGGAAGAAAATTCTTGCAGGACTGTTAGTGACATAGAGGTGCTAGCAGGTGCTTTTAAGGTATTAGTGTATGATAATGTGACTACGGATTCTTGTGCGTGCGAAAACAACATGAATCTAGTGCTATGCCAAATAGAAGAACTTGTGGACGTCCTTGATCATGTTGCAATATGATCCATCGAGAGGATATGAAGAGAAGAGATAGATGAGCATGATGACGAGCCTGAGAAGGACGTAGACCCTAATGATTGTATTCCTTTCGACTACAAGACAAACGATGGTGGTAAATGCGATCATTGTCAACAATTCAGTGAGGATGAAGTATGGATCTGCCTTATAATTAGTGTACTTGTGTTGTATTCCTCATAATATACTTATGTTGTATAAGTCCTAATATGGAACTAATGTACTGATGTTGTTTGAAGTACTATTATGAACTAATGTGTTTGTTGTATTACTAATGTACTGGTTGTCTTATCATAATATGATATATTGACTAGCTTACCATGTATGTTCATTGAATAAAGATTATGGATCCTTATTACATTAACTTGTTGAGTTCAGACAATGGTGACGTCTTTTGGGATGACAAGCAACATTGCTCGCCGGTTGAGGAACAACAATCACCAATTGAACAAGTTCGACCATCCAATAAATCTAGCAACACGAGAACAAAGAACTTCAACGTGAAGGAAGATAATTTGTTGGTCTCCGGATGGTTGAATATAAGTATGGATGTGGTACAACGTAACGAGCAGTCTCTTTCTACTTATCGGAAGAGAATCCATTCTTATTCCATGAGAACAAGGACTTCGAGTTAGACCGCAATCAAAATTCTCTTTTGTATCGTTGGTCAACAATTCAAGAACACATGAACAAATTATGTGGATGTCATGACCGGATTGAAAGAAGAAGGCAAAGCGGGCTCACGGAGAAAGATAAGGTTCATACATAACTGAGTACTTTGATATTACCTCTCTATGTCTGGTGCTTCGTTTGTAAGACATGTTTAGTATTGAAGATTATGCAGGCATGTGAGGTGTATAGAGAAGAAGATGGAAAATCTTTTCAGTACCTGCATTGTTGGAACCTTTTACAGCACCATCCAAAATGGAGCAATAGGTTGTCCTATAGAAAAGGCCAAGCTCAACCTCTAGTCCTGCTACTTCCAGCCTTGTTAGTACAAATGCAGATGATTTGGATAGTCAAGGGGAGGTTACAACTCCTGAAGATGACTCATTGAAGAGACCAATTGGTAAATAGGCGGCGAAAAATCAATTGAGGCAAGGTAAATGTTCTAGTAGTACAGATGTAGGAGATAAGATTTACATGGAAGCTTTGAAAAATATTTGGTCCAATAAGAGGGAGGCAGATGGGGGTGAGAGATATGAAGAAAGATGAACAGTACGAACGAGCGTATGCAATGGAACATAAAAGGATTGGGACTAAGAAAGAGAGGGTCCAACTCAAGAGGCAAGAGTTGAAGAGAATGGTTGAGAGAGAGAGAGAGAGAGAGTTATGAAGATTAACATTAGTGCAATGGCTGGTCCCTAAAAGCAATACTACATGTCCTTGCAAAATGAGATCATCGCTAGACGCTGCAATATTAATGGTTGAAAAGATTTTGTTATGTCGATGGTATGAGATGTGTTTGTACCAACTATTATGTTGTACACACTTTTTATGTCATATTTGATCGTTGTTGTATGAAGTACTATTAAACTTGTTACAGACTATTGTGTTATAATTGATCGATGTTGTATGAAGTATTCAACACATAAATACATAACATAAGACACTGATTATATTATTTGAATAAGTGCATACATGGGAAAAGGTTACAGATTACATTGAAATTAAATAAAACTACCCCCCCCCCAAAAACGTCACCAGAGATGCTCGATTAGATCAACTTGCAGCTGAGAGTAAGATTGCATGTTTCAATATAATGATGAGTTTGAATAAACTCTAACAGTTTGAGCGTATGTTCATGAGATACTGTCACATTTTCTTTAGCTCCATCGTAATTGTAGTCATGTGCGCCTTCATCCCCCTCGTCTTCTATTATCATGTTATGCATAATAATACAAGTGATTATGATTTCTCGAAGTGTATCTTGGTCCAAAAACGAGTTGGTCCACAAACAATGGCAAAACAAGCTTGCAGAACTCCAACTGCTCGTTCGACATCCTTCGTAGCTGCTTCTTGAGCTTGGGCGAAATATTTTTTCTTCTTACCTTGGGGACCTAGTGTTGTCATCACAAACGTTGCCATGAAGGATAAATGTCATCTACAAGGTAATATCCTATTGTATAGTTGTAACCATTAATATTATAATTAACTTCAGGAGCTTACCCTTCAACTAACTTTGCGAAGAGAGGAGAACGATGAAGGACATATATATCATTGTGGGACCCTGATAAACCAAAAAATGCATGTCAAATCTAGAGATTTTATGAAGCCACAGCTTAAGAATGATTGTGGGCTTATGCACGTATCTGGTATACATGCATTGCCATGCTGCAGGGCACTTCTTCCACTTCCAGTGCATGCAATCTATGCTACCAAGCATTCCTGGAGAACCTCTTTCTTCTCCAGTCTCAAGTAACTTAGTAGTATCGATCTCATTTGGAGATCTCAAATACTCTTCTCTGAATACTTCAATAGTTGCTTTTACAAACCTTTTGATACACTCATCAGCAGTGCTTTCTCCAATACGGTCATAATCATCTGTAGCATCTGCTGCAATTCCATAAGCAAGAATTCTAAATGATGCAGTAATCTTCTGACCCTAGAACACTAGCGCAAATTCTTTTCTGCACAAAATAATCATCATGGTCCTCTGTGACGTGCACAATATGAAGAAATAGAGGATGACCCATTCTAGTTGCGCAGATAGGAACATTTATCGGTACACAGGAGGTTCAACAAATTGTCCGAAACATCAATAAGGACTCATGGCTAATCTGCGCGGAAGAATCTTGGGCCAAACGAAAGGGCATCTGAAAAGTAGGCTTCGTATAATCTCGAGTGACATTCTTGTTTATTTTGATGAACTACTTGATGCCCAAGCACAGAACCACCATGACGTCGAGCTTGCGATTGCTTATATTGTTCATGTGCTACGTGCATGGTCTGCAAGATAAGTTCGTCATCCTCATCAGACGACGACGAATCCAATAGAGTTTGCATGACAAATCTATGACGACTCATGGTGATATGGTAGAGGATGGCTTTGGTGCTGGATGAGAAAGCAAGAAGAGCAAATGGTTTTGGTGCTGGATGAGAAGGCAATAAGTGCAAATGGCTTTGATGCAGGATGAGAACGCAAGCAGAGCAAGTGGCTGTGCATATATAGACCGCAACAATATAGTCTTTGGAAAAAGAGCCGTTGGAAATATAGTCGTTACAAAAAGAACCGTTTAGAATAATAAATATGTGATGGTGGAATATGGGGAGTGGAATTTGGAGAATTTGCTAGAGTGTGAAGATATATAGGAAGATAATCTTTTGGAGAGGCTCCTCATATGGAGATATGGGGAGTAAGATATAGAGAATCTGTTGGAGATGCTCTAATAGCCATGGTAGGTGCTATAACTTGGTAGCCGGTGGGCCTGGCGTGAACTCTTGTGGGGTGAAAACAAACCTACCCAGAGAAGGTCAACGAGGGCTAGTAGACTGGTAAGTGGTATGAATGAGAGAGAATATAGAGAGGAGAGGATGATGATGTAAAGTGAGTGATCCTCGAAGCTAGTCAGGGTGTTTGAAAAGCAAGAATTTACAAAAACACACACGATACACTTTATTTTCCATTTGAATAGATGAATTTCCTTGTACCAGAACAGACTGTCGGGATTAGATATCTATTTTCCTTTCTTTTTTGAGAGAAGGATAAGATACCGTTCTGTAGTTTCAAAGTTGAGCAAAATTCATGGTAAACTGGACTTCTTTCGTGCAAATAACCCTCTCGATCGGGTCATTCTTTTGACTATTTAATGCCCACACCATGTTTTCCTTTCTTTCTTTCGGGCTATGTTAGCGTGCTAGGGATATAATTTTTATGGTAGAAAAACCACGGGTGTGATCTTTTGGACACATCAAAATCCACGGGAATAATCGTTACCATCATTTGGCACTTCAATAGGTTAGGGTAAATCCTTCCATGTGTCTTCCAAAGAAATTCAGAAAACAAAACGAAAGGGGAACACATCTTGAACGTCGGCGTTGCTTCACAAGGGAGAACAGAGATGAGCGAGGAGCCATGCTTCGACTTAACTCAACAGATGGCTGCTACTTGTCACTTGCCGTCGGTCGTCGAGATCAGAGGTGGCCCCTACTTCAGCTTCACCAAATGATGACGGAGCTTGTACAAGCTAATTAGAAACCGTCGTTGCTTCGAATCTAGCCACAGCTGACCACGCACGAGTGCACATGCTTACTCGCGGACGAAGCAGAGCTGGAGCTGCTCCCATGGCCTCAACATGATTCACTCGTTGTGGACCGCGCTGCTCACCATGACGTGAGTGAATAATTAGATGTAAAACCACACTCATTGGATCCAGCTGCGGAGAGCTTTCTTCTTGTGGATCTCAAGCGTGAGATCTCCTCAAGCGCATCCATGGCGAGGAAGGTGAGGCGGGAGAAGATGGTAGAGTAGAGAACGAAGCAACTACGCGGTGGATGCATCTTGAACTTGCGTGCGTGGGTGGCCAGTGCCGTCACTTGAGGAGACGCGGTCCCCGAAGAGAAGTGGAGGAGATATGACCATCGCCATTGCCGGAGGGATGCGAAAGTAGAGGCAGAGAAGATCGTGATGTGTCTACGATCGAGATGTTGCTACTCGGTCAAAGAGGTCTATGGGTTTTTTCTCTAATCTAATGAGACGAGAAATAGCGTTTGTTCTCTGAAAAAGAACTAGATTGAATAAAAATCAAATGGGTCACCAAAGACGCACATATGTTGCCCCTATTAATAGACCGCGTGGATTTCGTCTTCTGAAAAAAGGCTGGGATTCCAGGTGGATTAGACGACACGGACTGCTTAACCCGCCGTCAACTAGCCACCCGACCGCGTGGCCGGTACGAGTCCTCACCTGTCCCATCCACCCCTTTCCCTTCCAGAGTCGTCGAAACCCTAGCTCGCCTTCGCCGCCAATCCCCCCACGTCGCCGTCGCCATGGGCAAGAAGCGGAAGCTCGACCCCAAAACCCCCACGGCCGCTAAGGCCGCAGCTGCCGCAAAGGCGGCCGAGCCGGAGGCCCCCTCCTCACAGCCCGAAACCCTAGCCGAGTACTACGCCCCCGCCTCCCAGACCCTAACCCAGGAAAGCGGCTCCATTGCGGAGGCTATGGAGGAAAAGCAGCCCCAAGAGTTGGGCGGGGAGGAGGAGGAGTGGGAGGAGGTGGAGGTGGAGGAAGAGGAGGAGGAGGAGGCGGAGGAGGAGGGCGAGAGCGATCCCGCCTCGATCCAGGCGCTGTTGGAATCGTTCCCCAAGGAGCAGCTCGTCGACCTGCTCCGAGACGCCGCCGTAGGCCATGGTGACGTGCTCGAGGCCGTCCGCCGCGCGGCCGACGCGGATCCGGCCCAGCGGAAGATCTTCGTCCACGGCCTCGGCTGGGACACCACCGTCGACACCCTCACCGAGGCGTTCCGCCCCTACGGGGAGATCGAGGACCTCAAGCTCGTCTCCGACCGTAACACGGGCAAGTGCAAGGGCTACGGCTTCATCCTCTTCCGGCGCCGCTCTGGCGCCCGCGCGGCCCTGCAGGAGCCCCAGAAGAAGATCGGCAACCGCACCACCTCCTGCCAGCTCGCTTCTGTCGGTCCTGTTGGTTCTGGCGGTGCGGCCAACAACCCTGCGCTGGCTACATCTCCATCTCCAGCTCCAGCGACGTTGGTACTGCCACCAGTGTCTGAGTACACACAGCGGAAGATTTTTGTCAGCAATGTCGGTGCAGATATTGACCCGCAGAAACTGCTGCAGTTCTTTGCAAAGTATGGTGAGATTGAGGAGGGCCCACTTGGGCTTGACAAGGTAACTGGGAAACCCAAGGGTTTTGCGCTGTTTGTCTACAAGACCCTTGATGGTGCCAAGAAGGCGCTCCAGGAGCCGCACAAGTCATTTGAGGGAGTTATGCTGCACTGCCAGAAGGCGGTCGATGGACCAAAGCCCAACAAAGGAGGAGGATATGGTGCCGCTACTACAAGTGGGAGGAAGGGTGCTGCTGGTTATGGAGCTAGTAGTCATTCTCTGCCTGGTAGTGTTGGTGCTGGCTATCCGATGGTACCTCCAGCATCCAGCTTGGCTTCACTGCCTGGAGGCGTACCTGGTGGCCCAGGGATGAATCCTGCACTGGGGCAGGCCTTGACAGCTTTCCTGGCCACCCAAGGCGGAGGGTTGGGTCTGAACAATATCCTGGGAGTTGGTCCGAATGGTTCAGGGGTGCCTAACCCAGGATCTTCTGGAGCTCTTGGTGGTAGTGGCGTGCCTGGGATGCCAGGGAGTTTTATGGGCGGCTATGGGGGTGGTGGTGGGTATGGTGGTGCACCGCCAGGAGGCCCAGGAAGAAATTACATGGGCCATTAAGTAAGATTTGGTAGGTGGATATGCCCTAACTTTAGCAAGCTACATATAGTTCTGATATGTGTTTCACGTCAATAATCCTTTATCTGCTGAAGAAGTTAGCTTTGCATTTACGCAGATATTAGTCTTGCAATTTTGTTCTTCTCTCTCTTTTGCTTCTTCAAACCCATGTTGCCTTTGCATAATCTAAGATATTCTTAATGTTACCGTAGTTTTAAATTGTAGATGTTGTGCATTCTTGATGAGATCTAGGATTTGCCTAAATGCATTTCTCTAATTTCTTATATGTTTCTATGGTCCAATAAAGCATTCTATACTTAAAAAAAGGAAGTTAATTCCCTTCTATTATCTGTTTAAAATTTAGGCCAGAGGAAGGGATACTTCAATTGTCACTTTCAGAAATTATTTGTTAGCTTTAGTGAAGGTCGTAACTGTATTTAATTTGCTACATTAGAGCTGGATGAGGTAGGACTAATGTAGTTTGGGATTTGAGAAATAAAACTACGAATAAATAGTAGACGGTAGTAGGTAAATGTGGATAGATCATCGCAGCTAGAGGTGAAGGTCTTGGTTATGTGGGCTCTTATATAGTTCAATGATGTTTAATCTGTTTTGTTTGCTTTATTATATTTCTGGGAATTATTTAAATGACTGAAGGCTATGGGGTTGCAGTATCGTCTGCATTTTTCAAACAAATAACTTTTGGGAAGCCTTATAATTTTCATCATGTCACTTACTTCTGCTCTTAACATTGTTTTACATGCATATGCAGCTTGTGAGTTTAACATATTAGTGCTTCCATGAAAAGTTTCATGTTACTTGTTTTACTATAGAAACCCAAACTATAAATTATGCCTCTATTTATCAGGTTTTTTGTTGCATGTGCAATTTTTTTTGGAGAACTATTTCACTTATCATTATCCATCTTGCTATTTGACAGGATGCTTATAACTATTTTACTGTGGCCAGATGATTCTACATGTTCCTGCTTCACACTTATAAACTTGCTGTTTTAAGCTGTTTCTGGCAACTCGATTACTTTAGCGGTCAAAGTTTTCATAACTTTGGTTTCTTCAATCCTATCTTTTCAAAATTAAACAATGCTTTGTACAATATTAAAATTTCGAAAAGTCACCAGGTGGCTTGTGACCCTATTGTAAAAGACTTTGTGTGGATTTAAAGCACCGCGGATTTAACTGCATTACTATTTTCGCATGTTTTGTGTACGGGAATTTTTCTGTCATTCGTTGGCATTTGTTGAGACTTGAGACCTAATTTATATTCTGCTTCTACAAATTCCATCTTTGTTACTATCCTACTTTGCCTGTGATGCAGATCTGTTTCTAAAAAAAATATTACATTGTTTATAAATTAATCATTTGTTTTCTTCAGCCCAGTTTGTCATTATTCTTAAATAAAGTTGGTTATGGAGAATCTTTACCTGTTCTAGGAAAATACTCCATCCATCCCAAAATGTAAGACGTATTTTGTTTGGTTAAGACAAGGCTTTGACCAACAATTATTCTACTAATATATAGTTTATGTAACATAAAATTGATGTCATTACATTAATATTCAAAAGTACTTACTTATGATTGTGATTTTGTATCACATAAACCACATATTAATAGAGTAATTGTTGGTCAAAACTTGTCTTAACCAAACAAAATATGCTTTACATTCTGGGACGGAGGGAATATAGTGCTGATATGATTTTTGAAAAGAGGTTGCATTGCCAAATGTATTGGTAGTCTTACTTTAGTTATACTGGCGTTTAGCCATAAATACTAAATAGAAGTCCTATCAGCAGTGACCGAGTCAATTGTCTAATCATCCATTAGTCGGTGATTAGCCACATGGTCGTTGGCAGCTCAACTTGCATGCTGACTCGACTTGAGCTCCAAGTCGAGTGACCTGGACTCTGGTCGTTGACTAATTTCCGACTTGGAGCAGGCTAGTTGAAAAAGAAGGAGGAAGGGGGAAGTGGGGAAGCGGGTAGTGCTCTTGGAAGGGAGAAGGCGGCGGCGTGCTTGTGGAACAAAGGCTTGGGGGGGGAAGGGGGAGGAAGAGCGGCACTGACCTGACCCAGCCCGGCTAGCCCAGTTCAACCCTCACAATAGGGGTGCCTGGGTTCCCTGCCGCCTCTCGTGTCTCAATCATGCGCCTCAGCTTCCTCTCCATGTCGTGGCAACTGGTGATTCCCTCGCCAGTGGTCTACCACCTCGGAGGGTGATGGTAGCAGTGAGTTGTGACAGAGGAGGAAGAGGGAGAGGAAAGCAGCAGCAGCAGCAGAAGGAAGAGGAGGGAGGAAAAGGTGCAGCTGATAGCGAGGTGGGTGGTGATTAAGCTCCTTCACCTTCTGGTTAGCCTCCTCTCCTCTCCTTGTTACTTCCCTCTACTCTGTTATGTTGCTGTGTTCTTGATCCAGGGAGTAAATTGCCAAGTCCCCTTCTCCTCTGTGATGCTCATTTTCACTTCTTCCTCTGTGTGCTCCGCTTACTCTGCTTTAGCAGTAGACTAAAACTAGGAGGACGCTAGGTGCTGCAGCAGTAGTTGGGTAGCAGCAATAGCATCACTTATCTTCCTTGAAGTAACAATAGCTGCAGCGCGTGTAATCTTTGTCAGATATTATCTGTAATAAACAGTCCTTTTTCTCCAAGACCAGTGGTGTATGCTCAACATTGTGGTAGATCACACTGAACTAGAGCTTGATAGGTTTTTTTTTCTCAACTACATACAATGTCAAGTTTAACCTGACAATACAACAACTGATTATGGGCACATGAGCACATGACATTTGACTTTTTGGGGATCTGTTGGTGCACTTTCTGCAAAAGCAAACATCTTAATCTGCTATGCATCACTCTTAGAAGCAAAGGGGAACTGTCAATAATACTCCTTTGCATGACCACATCAGAATGTCACTAAGGCTATGTTATACTCCTTCGAATGTCTCTAAGGCTATGTCATACTCATGGACTGTCATGGCATTGTACCATGTGAATAACCAGTATTCACAAGTAATATCTGTTCTGTCATCTGAGAGCTGTTCTATTATCCTAAGTGCTCTTTGGAAATTATTTATGTAGAGTTTGGCTATTGCTTTTTAACTACAAAAAACAATGTATGATTCCTTGACATGCTGATTTTACACCTGGACTTAGATTTGCATGACTTAACTATGCCATTCTGAGGGGTATAAATTTAACCTGCAGTTTCATTTTATGTTTGCTTGAGTTCTGGCTCAAGAAACGGCAGTATGCTCAAGAAACCATCTGGAAAGGGATTGACCCTGTCCGATGAAGATCGATGTGAATGGATGTAAGATTGTTGTTGTTTGTTGTAGCATGGCCTCTTGCATGCGTTGCTTGAGCTCAGCTACGAAGGAATCAACCGTAAAGCTGCTAAATGTTGATGTCGAGTTGACATCACAAGATGTGGGCATACTGCTCGGCTCGAGGGGAACATGAGGCAACCGTGCTCTCGTATTATGATCAGGGCATGGCAGTGGCACCGAGCCGTTGGTGGTTTGGTTGAGTAATTAATCATATTCAACCAGGTGTTGTGTCATACGGCTAGATTGTGTATATCCACCTAAAGTGTAGATTTTATACTAGTTGCTCCCAATATGCTACGTGTGCTTGTGAATAGAGTATATGCTGTCCAATTGGCTAATGTAGGAATTAAAAAGACACATGAATTTTGTATTTTAGGATGTTTGAATCGCAGGAAGAGCAAAAACGCAGGAATTTTGGGTCTTATTTGCTATTAGTCTAACTGAGTACTATTAGGCCTCTCTTCTTTATTCTTATCCATCGTTCTCATCTCAACCATACTGCTCGTTCGTTCAGCTGGTGATCACGCGACTAGTGCCTTCATTTGTTCTTATCTCAACCATATGGTATATCACGCGCCTAGTGCATTGATGTGGTAGAATCAAAACCGTAAGGCCCCGTTTGGGAAACTTGTAAAATTTTACACCTATAAACATGTTACACTTGTAATTAACTTGTCACCCCCTAAAACCCTTCGAATACAGATGAAATTATATTCCCTTGTAAAACTGTGTTTGGATAGAAACCAGCCTAGAAAAAAATACAAATCTGCAGCTGGGCTTGCTGCTCGAGCTGCTTCTGCTGCCCACGCCGCGTTGTCGTTGTGATTCATCACCAGAGAAGAAGAGGAGGAATTGGGGCCAAGGTTGTAGCACCTGGAGTCGAGCTCGAGCTCGCCGTTGAAGAGCTTGCTGAGCTGCAGGTCCCGCCGCGGCAACTGTTGCCACGAGGGCTCCCTATCATCGTCGCCTCCTTGTGCTGGATGAACCGTGGCACCTCCTTCTTTTGCTGGATGAACCGCGGCGCCGCTGCCACTACCGAGGAGGACGCTGTGCACCTCAACCTAGCTCCCTCTCCGGAGACACCGCTTCGCTTGGGGAGGGCGACGGGGTGGGCAGGCTGGACTTGGAGGGGCAGAGACCGAGCAAGCCGAGACCGGCCGGGGGCACACCCTGAGGATCCTATCGCCGTCACCGGAGTCCGCGGCATCGCTAGATCCGCGCAAGTAGGAGAGATTGGTGGTGGGGGAGGGGCGGAGCGGGGAGAGGCGGGCGGAGGAGTGGAGGTGAGGTGGACGGGAGGAACTTGGCGGTGGCGGCATGGTCGCGCAGAGGAGCTATGCGGCGGAGGGCGGCGGCGGTGAGAGACCTCGGGGGAGGCAGGTGAGGGAGGCGGTGGCCGCTAGAGAAGTGGGGGGCGGCAGAGCGGGGAGAGGTGGGGGGCGGCGGAGCGGGGAGAGGTGGGGGGGCCTCGGAGGAGCCGAGCAGCGTCGACGGCGCGGTCGCGGTCACGCCCCTTGCGGCGCACCTCCCTCGGACAACGGCGTCGGCTCCCTTGGACAGCGGCGTCGGCGGCGGCGCGATGCGGGCGGAAAGGTAGTGGTGGCGGGGAAGCCGAGAGGAAGGAGAGCAAGCGGCGCTCGGCGTCGCCTTCCTCGCGCGCGGTGGCCGGCGTCGCCTTCCTCCCGGCGGCGGCCCGGCGTCGCCTTCTCGCCCGCCGCGCTCAGATCTGGCGGAGGCGAGCTTGGGGAGGAGGCGAGCGTGGGGAGGAGGCGAGCTTGGGGAGGAGGCGACTTCTGTCGTTATTTTTTCGTGGCCTCCGGAGGCCCGTAAAAATTTTCGGATGTAAGTGGCCCAATACCGGCCCAATACCAGGGAGTCCGAAAATAAAAACGGCCACCCAAACACAGTATTGGGCTTTGCTCGGAAAACAAATGGGCTCTGAGTTTTACACTGGTTTTGGGCTGGAAAACGACCATCCAAACGGGCCCTAAGAGAGCCTCTCAAACCGACACACTTGCTGCTTACAATTCATCAACATTGGTGTGGAATGCATAACACACTCGCTCTTGCTGTCGCTGCTCGATGTGGCGTGGCCCCGGCCGCGGCGAGCGGTAGCCTGAAGCTCAGCGGCGTCCTAGGACGAGGGACCCGTCGACCAGCTCGACGGCTCGACGGGTCCTACAGCGATGACCGCGTTTCGTCGAGCAGGTGATGCGCGGAGCTGCACCGATAGTCGTGGTACACAATTGGCACGTCGAAGTCACCCTGAATCGATTCCTCGAGCCAGGAGATGCGCCCCGACCCGACGAGCTATCGAAGCCATGGTCGACCATCTGCGCTTCTTAGCGGCGAAATTCGCTGCTTCTTTTCCGATTCCGGCCGCCACCGCCGCACGTCAATCTCGACCAATGGGAAAGATCTGGATCAATTTCTTTCTTCAAGAATGGTACCCTCATGGCCTGGAACACCACATGCTCATGCTATTTTCCGCCGCCGGCCTTCAAATCTAGATCGAAACATCAGTGTCGCCATGGGCTGCTTGGTCCAAAGCTTAGGGGCATCCCTAATAACTGTTACGAGTTAACTGCCATGGGCAGTTGCTCTTTGTGAGCAATCGGCAGTTGCTAATTAGCAACTGCACTCGGTTGTTTCTCTCCTCTAACTGCAAACAACTGCTCTTTTGTATCTCTATATAAACCATATTCATCAATAAAGATTACACACTTGATCTCATTTGTTCTCTGCGATTACTCGTTCCCATTCTCTGTATATTCGAGTTCTAACACGTTATCAGCCACGTTTGCTCTGTACTGAGCAAAGGAACAGAGAAGAACCGACGAAGACAGAGGAAGATTGAAGAAGAAAGCGAAGGTGAGAAAAAGGCAACATTGCCTGGTCTTGCCTTCGCGTTCCTTCGCATTTTCAGAGTGGCCTCCGCCGCCCGGTTGCCGTGGCTCGCCCCTCCTCTAAAGGCCGCTGCGCCTGCCGCCGCTGTGGCCGAGCGCTCCCCGCGCCGCCGCCGTGGCCGAGCCCGCGCGCACCGCCACCGTGGCCGGCCCTCCGCCCGCAACCGGCTCCTCGCCCTCGCGCCCGCGCGGCCTCCGCCGCCCGTGGCCGCCGCCGCACCCATCGCCGTCGCCGCGAGTCACCGGCCTCGCCGGGTGACTCCGCCCCGGCCTAGCCGCCGGCCTCCGCGCCGCCCTCCGGCCTCCGCGCTGCCGCGGACCCTCCGCGCCGCCCTCCGGCCTCCGCGCCGCCGTGGCCCCCGGCCGCCGCCTTGGCCGCCCGCGCCAGCTCCCTGCACCGCGTGGCCGTCGCCTCCCCACGGCGCGCCGCCCGCCGCCCGCTGCGTCCGCCTGGCCGCCGCCGCCGCCGGGGTGCGGTTAGGGGATGGGATCCCTAACCGCCCCCGCTGCCCTTATGCGCCCCCTCCCGCATGGGCCTTAAACGCCGGCCCACCGGCCCCCCCCGGTCAGACCGGTCTCCAGGGCGGTTTAAGCCGGCCCTGGCCTGCCTGTGCCGGCCGGTCAGACCGGCACCATGGCCGGCTTAAACCGGGCCTGGCCGGTCAGACCGCCTCCCCGGCCGGCTTAAACCGGCCGCCCTGATAATTTGTGAAAATGCCCCTGCTCTTTGGGTTCTTCACATTTTAATCCTCTTATTTGGGTTCTAGCAGCATTTCTTCTGTTTTAGACCCCATACATTGCTGTATTTCAAATTCAGTATTGTATTTCTGTCGAATACTTTGTATTCCAGAATAAAATTAGATGCAATATTTTTCCATGTTCTTCTACATGTCGAGATTAATTGCGTCCACTATTTGCAATCGAGATTTTCAATTTCTTGCAAATAAACATTGATTCACCTTAATTAAGTCCTTCCGACTTAATACGAGCAGGAATCAATTTGCAAAATTAAAAGTGATTTTCTCTAAATCAAGTAATGACATACGGCTTTAGGTCTATGAGTGTCTACTGATTTTCATCAGATTACACTCGAGTATCTACTGATTTATATCAGATTATACTCCCTAAGCGCTAGATGGCATTAGGAATACAAGTATCTACTGATTCTCATCAGATTATACTTGAGTATCTACTGATTTCATCAGATTATACTCCCTACTGCTGCGAGATTTACTCTCGACGATATGTCACACTTAGCAAATTGAGATTCACACTAATGATTTCAAGCCAACTTCTTGAAATTCTTATTAATTTTGTAAAGTTCATTACAACATTAACCATGACGGTTCTTAATTTACCGAACGTAAATTAATTATCTCTGGTTTGCCCTCGTAGGTTCACAATGACCGCGCAAGAATTTGAGGCGCTCGCCCTCAATGGTCACAACTACCCTACATGGGCCATGGACATCAAGATCAGCCTTGCGTCCCGTGGGATAGTGCGTGCAATCCAAGACCCGAACACTCCTGTTTCGGATGGAGAAACACCACTGACAGAAGCACAGAAATATGCCGCCTTATACATCATAAGACACTATATTCACCCAGATCTCAAGTATGAGTATTTACAGGAGGAATCTCCTCGTACTCTGTTTCTGGCCCTCAAAACGAGGTATGAACAGCAGAAGGCAGTTGTCCTGCCTGAAGCACTCCACGATTGGGCTCATCTCCGTCTTCAGGATTTCAAATCCATCGGAGAGTACAATCACGAGGTTCATAAGATTTGTTCCAAACTACGCTTTTGCGATAAGGAACCTACCGATGCGGAGAAGATAGAAAAGACTCTATCCACTATGCTCCCCGCAGATAGGATCCTTCAGCAGCAATACCGCGCTCGCAACTACACCGTCTATTCCGACCTCATTCATATATTACTTCAGGCTGAAAAGCATGATGAGCTACTCACTAAGAATGGCTTTCAGCGCCCAGTTGGGGCACAGCCTTTACCTGAAGTTCATATGAATATTGCGAATGGACAGCGCAAGCGCAAACGCAGTAGGAACAAGAAGCCTAGAAACTCAGACAAGGGGTCAGGCACTGCAAAGCCTAAGTATGACAAAACTAAGCTTTGCGACAAATGTGGATGCTACTCGCACCCCACTAACAAGTGCAAAACCCCAAAGCATCTGGCTGTTCTGTACTAACAATCTCAAGGACGCATGGCACCTCAAGGGAAAAGGTTTGAAGCCAACTTCAACCTTCATCCAGACAGCGCAAATGGAGATGGCAGTCCGCTCGATGTTCCTCCCGGTCCGAGCAACACCATGCCTATCTATCAGCCAGAGGACCCTGCCGATACGGAGAACATGATGGTTGAGTATGCCTCAACCGACATGTTTGGAGACTTCGATTAGTCTCTCAACCTCCTCTATGATCTATTTAATTATGTCCATTTGTAATGTTGTACTAAGAACATAAGTATTGTTGTCGTTTTTATATTGTATCAGCACATATGATATAATCAGATTGTACTCTATGTATTTGCATGAGATTTTCTTATTGAAAATTCTTCCATACATAGTTCTCTACGAGCGATGAAAGAGGAATTATGCCTTGTGGACAGAGCTACCACAAACTCCATACTAAGGGAGCTAAAATATTTTCAAAATCTGAAACAGATGAATTGAGATATTTTAACCATCGCTGGACGCGATACGGTAATTATTGGTACTGGACGTACCATATTTACCCTCCCAAGGAGTATATAAGTGACAATTGCGGATGCTTTGCTGTATCCCGACTCGTCACGTACTCTAATTAGTGTTGAGATATCCGTCAAAATGGTTTTTCACATTGAAAATCATGACGACAACAATGAGGAGTATCTACTCTTCACCAAACATTACGGATATGGCAAGCAAGTACTTGATAGAATTCCTTCTCTATCGTCTGGATTGTACTATACGTACATCAAGCCCGTAGAACATGTTGCGTACAAAATAATTTTCCAGAATGTCATCACATTCCAAACTTGGCTTACTTGCCTCGGCCATCCCGACATAGGGATGAAGTGGAAAATTACTTGCAATTCCATTGGTCACAATTTGCTTGAGTCAAATTTCCTCAATCATCAGACTTCGTGTGCACATCATGTGCCACAGGAAAGCTAATTTTGAGGCCCTCGCACCTCAAAATACAAGTTGAACTACTTCAGTTCACCACTTCAGTTCCTTGAACGCATTCAAGGAGACATTTGTGGTCCCATCCAACTATTTTCTGGACCTTTTCGGTATTTTATGGTCCTTATTGACGCATCTACACGATGGTCACACGTGTGCCTTTTGTCCACACGAAACCATGCATTTGCCAAGATAATGCGGCAAGTCATTAAGTTACAAGCCCATTATCCAGAAAGTCGAATTAAGACAATTCGCATGGACAACGCTGCAGAATTCTCCTCACGCGCTTTCAATGATTATTGCATGGCCCTGGGGATTGAAGTTCAGCACTATGGTCCATATGTCCATACACAAAATGGTTTGGCTAAATCACTGATTAAGAGGATCAAACTCATTGCAAGATCTTTGTTGATGAATTGCAACTTACCAACTTCACGTTGGAGTCATGCAGATTTACACGCTCATGACCAAACTGCATAATATTATTCCCCTCTACCTTTGATACATGGAAATCTACTAAGTATTTCCTATCTGCGATAATTCGGGTCCACACCGATATCACCACCTCGGCATACATCATTGGCCCCTCACCATATATTTTGGGATCCATGTGAGGAATAACTGTATTTCCGTCAATACCTCAAGCCCCTCACAGGGGGAGTTATTTCATGGCCAGTATGCTGATTCAACGAGGGATATTTCTAGGCATTAGGGGGAGATTTCAAGTACCATGAAGAATGCCAGGAAATTAGTTGGAATGTCCACGACATTTCCGCCTCGCTTCCACGTACTCAAAGGACTGAACCCACGTTCAGTATATTTGCAACTCATCGCAAATAACTTGCCAAATTCGTTTACTGACTATACAGGTGTCATAAAATCCTATAATCCTGTAGAATTGTGCCGGAAAGAGTGGAGGTACCAACAAAAACCACTCAACTCCCGTTCAGCGTAACAGGGGGAGAAGTACGACCACACATCAGGATTCTGCTTCCCGCAAGCAATAAAGGATATCGAGGCCTCCGAATCAGTAAATGCAAGTCAACTCCACGTTGACAAGACACCTAATGGGTAGTATACATCCGGTGGATGGGCAACCTCCACCAAACCAGTTCATAGTGCACACAATGACTGGTACATCGGAATACCCTGACTCAACCGCATTGGGAAATCGCGAACAGTCACGAAGGGTAATGATATTTCCATCAACTATATATATTCTGGAGAAACATATAACCGGTAGTCTACAATTGTCGACATACATTTCTCGACTAGATTGCAAACAACCTTTCATATGATTCAGATCCAAAGACCATGGCCATGGCAAAGTGTGAACAACACTCGGACTGAACTCAACCAAAGGGTGCAATCCAAGCAGAAATAATCTTGCTCAACAAAAGAAAGGTATTCACAAAAGCAATACCTACACCAGTTTTCTTCCTGAAACGGAATGAGAACAACAAGGTGGTGAGACATAGAGCAAGTATTGTAGCACAAGGGTTCACGCAGATACCCGAAACATATTCTCTAGAGGTGAAATCTTTTTCCGATACTTTATCTTAATGGCAGTATAAATCATCTATCTTTGCAGTTGATAGATGTAGTGACCGTATCTTTGTATGTGTCACTTGATTCAGACATAAAGGTTCCATATGGAATCACAATGTTGAATCCAAACACAAAACGCAACATATATTGTGTAAACTCAATAAGTCATTACATGGCTTAACTTAGTCGGAATACATTTGGTACAACCAACTTGGTGAGTTCCTTATACAAAGGATTACTCCTACGATGATGATCGTCCACACGTGTTCATCATGCAATCCTCTACAGGATATTGCATTATCTTAGTGTATGTTGATGACCTTTACATCATTGGCAACGCACAAGATATTGACGATGCACGTGATCATCTAAAGACGGGATTTAAGATGAAGGATTTGGGTAACACCAAATTTTACTTAGGTCTTCAACTTGAGCACCTTCCCTCAGGAATCATGGTACACCAAGCTGCCTATATCCAAAAGATATTGGAGAAGTTCAATATGGACAAATCCTACTCATCTAAAACTCCCATGGTGGTCCGATCTCTAGACGTAGAGAAAGATCCGTTCAGACCAAGGGAAGATGGGGAAGAGACATTGGGACCTGACGTTCCATATCTCAGTGCCGTTGGAGCGCTCATGTATCTTGCAAATTGTACGAGACCTAATCTCGCTTTTGTAGTAAATCTACTTGCTAGACATAGCGCGGCACCTACCAAACGCCATTGGTCAGGAGTCGAGAATATCCTTCGATATCTCCAAGGCACAAAAGATCTTGGCCTATTCTTTCAATTCCAGAAAAACCAGGACTCCAATATGATTGGATACACAGATGCTGGCTATTTATCTGATCCCCATAATGCCAGATCACAAACCGGCTTTGTGTTCCTACATGGTGGAACTGCCATATCATGGAAGTCTTCGAAACAGACTCTTGTGGCAACCTCTACCAATCATTCTGAAATAATTTCATTATATGAGGCATCACGCGAATGCGTATGGCTTCGCAGGATGATAAACCACATACAGCAGTCATGTGGAATTGGTTCTATCGAATCACCTACCATTATCTACGAAGATAATGCGGCTTGTGTTGCACAGATGCAAACAGGATACATCAAGAGCAATATCACTAAGCATATTGCCCCTAAGTTGTTCTTTCCCCATGAACTTCAGAAAAGTGGGGAAATAGACATCTTGCAAGTCAAATCATGCGATAACCTAGCTGATTTGTTCACAAAGTCTCTACCAACTTCTACATTCCAAAAGTATGTTCATGAAATTGGTATGCGACGACTTCGAGATTTGCAAGAATCAGGGGGAGCATCTTCCTGAGTTAAGTCCTGTTCAAAGCATCATATTACACTCTTTTTCCCTTTATGAGTTTACTTTACAGGTTCTCATCAAGGTTTTTAATGAGGTAATATCAACATAAGGACATATGTCATATTTTCCGTTTTCCCCACCGGGTTTTTTTAGGGAAGTATATACGACATATTTATTGCTCTCTAAACTCTATGAGTCTTCTCGTATTGAGTTCAACGAGACAATAATAATAATATGCTGTCGCATTTTCTCCTTATTTTCCCATTGGGTTTTACATGAGTTTTTAACAGCATATCAAACTCTATGCTCCTCATATTTTTCCCACAGGGTTTTTGGAGGAGTCATATTTCAAGATAATCTTTATTGCAAGGATGAGATTGCTCAAGGGGGAGTGTTACGAGTTAACTGCCATGGGCAGTTGCTCTTTGTGAGCAATCGGCAGTTGCTAATTAGCAACTGCACTCGGTTGTTTCTCTCCTCTAACTGCAAACAACTGCTCTTTTGTATCTCTATATAAACCATTTTCATCAATAAAGATTACACACTTGATCTCATTTGTTCTCTGCGATTACTCGTTCCCATTCTCTGTATATTCGAGTTCTAACAATAACCTTGACTCATACCTCGTGCACAGGAATCTAAGAATAAGGTCTAAGTGGATGGTACAAATCCTATGTCTTTCTCTTGAAACTGAGACCGAAGGAAATTTTTTTCTACTTTTTCTATGCTTCATTACTATGAATTAAATGGATGAACAGTGATGTTAAAAGAAAATTTTCTATTCCTAGGGTTTTCCTCTATTCTTCCCGTAAATCAAAGAGGCCTAAGTGTCGTAACCCATGGGTTGAGATCCTGGAGAATCAAAATGGAAAGTCGACACAAAAATCGACACAAGCAACTCAACTCATGTGGAATTGAACTCTAGTCAGTTGCGAAGACAACTTACTAGTCCGTTGGCTCCGCCAGTTAGGGGGTGTTTGGTTGGGTTTTTCAGCAGCTTTTCACTGGAAAAAGCTGCAGCCCAACCAAACGCCCAGCTTTTCAGCAGTTTTTGCCAATGGTAGCTATGGGCTTTGCAGTGCAAATTCAGCTGTTTGGAAAAGCTGCCTTCTGCTAGCTTTTTGCAATGTGCTAAAGCTTCAGTGCTCAATTTTTAAAATATTATAGATGATTTGGATCAACCAAAAGCCATATATTCACTTTCCCACAGCCACAGCAGCTTTTCTACACAGCCAGCCAACAACAGCTTTGTCAACAGCCACAGCTCAACCAAACAGGCCCTTATTGCCATCGGTGACATACTGATATTAATGCTTGCACTAGTGTGTGGCAGTTTTGGTTTGGTATAGGTTGGTAATTTTTGTACTGTATCGGTAAATGTCGATGTTTTATTTATAAAATAAAAAACTTATACCGTATGGAATACCAAACTTATCGTATATTTGGCACATCCGATTTGGTATTCGGTGTGGTATCCGGGTCGGTTGCACGGCAGCTAGAAAACTTTGGATCTACACGGCCGGAGCCATCAGAAAAGAAACAGCCTGACAAGGAGCAAAAAATAACACTTGCTAAAAAAATAAAAAGGGATAAATAAATGTGTTTTTTGAGCGAATAAAAATAAAGGGGCTGGAAAAGAAAAATGCTCTTGCTATTTTGTAATCAGGGAGAATTCACGAGCTCTCAATTGATTTGTTCCATCGTTATCTTTTTCAACCTCGCGAGCTCGGCGAAGTGTTTAGGATCATGAGATGAAATCGCTGGCGACACGGAAATGACGATCGTGATGGAGCCGAGAAAAAAGACCTTACGAGAGTGGTTCGGCGTGGGAGAGAAAAATTTAAGAGAGAGAAAGTTTGATTCAACAGAGACAACTGCCGGACAGGACGAGCCAAAAGCAGGGGCGGCACGGAGACCACTATGCTAATGGAGGCGAACTTGGGGAGTTGCTGTGCTATTAAGGAACATGAAAAAGGGCGAGCCATTAGATCTAGGTCTAACGGTTGGAAAAGTCGACTGCGTTTTTAGAGAAAAACTTGCGCACCCAAAGGAAAATCTCGTCTGTCAGGAGAGAACCGACCGCAGAGGACCGGAGAACAGATGGCCGAGCGAAGAAAGAAACGGCGACCGCGACCCGATGGAAGAAGACCACCCGAAGCGCGCCGCCGAGGACGCCATGGATGAGGAGGGCAGCAGCGCCGCGAGGGTGGCCGGTCTGCTCCGCGGGTTCCTCGCCGTGCAGCAACGCCGCGCCGAGGCTTACTCCAAGCTCCGAAGGTATCGCTGCTGCTGTCTCGCAACTTGTGCCGGCCCCTGTCCCCAGCCTAAACCCTAGAGTAAAAATCAGGAGAAATTTCTCATGGCCCAAGTAACGCGACGGCGCATGTTCTGGTGGGATACTGCGTAGGTGTGCCGCGTTAGATTGCCTAGCGCCGTATGCCGGATGCGATCTTGTGATTTTCCTTGACCAGAGGGCAATTATCCGTCAGTTTCTTAGTACTTGGCGACCAGAGCATGGTAAGGGATATCCAACATGGATGCCTTGTTGTCTGAGGACTGTGGTATCCCCATGGTGGATCATTGCTCCATGGGTGTTAATTGTAGCTGCTGTTAATTGGCCACATTTTGGTTTCGAGTTTGGCCCATGGCCATTAAGCTTACTTTAGGGGATCCTTGTGATCAGAACATGGTTTGAATTATGATTGTCGTTTTCTTTTGGACATTGCCTTTTTAGTATTTTAGTCAGAGCGGTTTGTTGATACCAGTGTTCCCAGTTTTCATCAGACTGGTTTCCAATTCGTAACCCAATTCCTGTTCCCAGCTTGTTACAAGAGATAGCTGATGAATGCTGAATTATGGACTACCCAAAAAAGGTCTTCGTTTTTAGTGGTAGTACAATGGTGATAAAATGGTGACTTTTTTCTCTTTTGAAAGATTTTAGAAGTTTTAATACTGAAACCTGTCGGTTGTTAATTTTTATGTTCTGAAACATTTTCTTGCTGGTTTATGTTGGGACCTAGAATTTTAAATAGACTTAAGCATGATGTGACATTTGAATACCCGAGCAACTGCCCAACATACCATACGCAAATGGCGTTGTATGTATCAATCACCGTTGGGTAGTCTGAAACTGGACCAACATACCATACGCGCAGAGAGTCATATGCATCTACCATTGATGGTCAAGCCGAACAAAAATATACATCAAACGAAGACCCAGATAAATTCCGAAGCACCTTTGTAAAGACGTAGTGTCCTTCTCATCTTCGCTAAGTACAATCACCTTAGAGGAGCCCGAGACAAGTTCTGAACAATTGGAACAAGTCCCCACACCCTAACCTTGCCAGCCGAAGCATCACAACTAGCGGGTCACTCAACCTCAGTGATCACACTTAATGAACATAAGTCGAACCTTAACTCTTTATGACTGTCTCATACACTTCAAAAACATATGCATATGGTGTATGAGGTAACCATATCACAACTTGATCATCACTACACAAACTCTAAAGGAAATTTTATAGATACATAATCCACATCTCGTACATTGGAGTAGATATTTAGTTTACAAACAAATCGACGCAAAGGTTGATAAAGTTCCGAACACACCATATGTTCAATAGCAGAAGACACATAAAGATACCCGAGATGGCAACCACTACCATCTCACGAAAGCCACATAAAACCCACATAGATTCCGACCAAGCCAATGATGCAACTAGACGTCATTTTCGACATACTGGGATCGTACTATTCACCTACACTAGGATCACCTCCAACATTTTAAGGAATGGAATTTTAATGAGTAGTTTTGTTTTATTAAGATGTTTTTGTTTTATGCTCATTCCCAATTTACATAAGCATGACATAAGACAAAAAGTATATGACTACAAAGTAATTCATTTCTAAAGTAGCATGGCATAATATAAGCATAATAGAAGTACATTTACTAACATGTATTAAACATAATTATCAAATCTCAAATCTGAACATCAATTTTCAGATCAACACCACAAGGTTAAACCATCACAAACTTATCCATTTATTTCATCAAGTCCTTATCCGACTTGTAATGTGAAGTTGGAATCGGGTAACAACTCGCATCCCAAACGGTAAGTGCCTCAGTCGTTAGTCACATCTGGCCGGATGTGACTACACCAAGTTCCATCGGTCCCAACACTCCCGCCGTAGGTGAAGGAAAAGACGAAACACCATCGGCATCTGGGAGTTCACTCAGCAAGCTTGACCCGGTTTGTTGGCATCGATCCTCGGCTCTCCAATATCACTTATTATGTGTTCTAGTATTGTTTAGTCGATTTAACTATCATAACTCATTGGTCATGATTAGCAACCAACTCCTATTATTCCAGGAAATTTTCATCCACAAACATGATTAACCATAATTAACATATAAAACATGCCACTTGCATAATCATAAAAAAAAGAGATACTTGCAAAGTAAATCATGGAAGTCAGTGAGTTGCATGTTTGCCTTGCTGTTCAACTACCTGGAATTGAGGAGAATCACCCTCATAATAAGCCCGAACGCTCGGAAATGACAAAAAAGGGGAATAGATCAACAATAAGAAGTCAAAATGCATTATTACGAATGAAATGCATCCTAAAAGATAGAAATAAAATTATAAAACTAATGCAATTGGAATAACTCCACTTGGAGTCGTAGATCAGAAGTTATGAATTTTCTATGTTCTATGTGTCATTTTTAGGTTTACTTAACATGACAATTAGTTCAAATTTCTGTGCAACAGTAACATTCATGGAAATGATTCTATCATACATTACGGATGAAACCATGAATTTTGATATAAAGTACGCCTTGTTTGGAGACGGCGAAACGTCGGTTACCGGCGGTAATGCGAAATAGGGGAGGTGGATTGCGAGCTAACCGAAGAAGGGAGGGGAAAAGTGGTGCATTGGCTCGGGGAGTTAACCATGAAGACGATTGAGGGCTCAATAGAGGCCGGGAGAGCAGAGCCGATGTGTTAGTGGTCGCCAGCGGCGACGGAGCAACACCGACGATGGAGAGGAAGTAGAAGGGCTCTTCCGGTTCATTCCGTTGTGGTGAGGGTTTCGTAGGAGCTTCATGAGTATACCCTGGTGCTCAGTCGTGGAGGTAGACGGCGACAGAGTCGATCTCCCCTTCCATGACGGCGGCGGCACTCTAGTGAATGTTGAAGGCAGCCTTCGGTGCATGAGAGCGAGGGAGGGGGAATGCCAGAGTGAGAGAGAGGAACTAGGCGAAGCTGATGGAGGGACTCACGGAGCTAAAGCTCACCAGAGGAGGAAGGGACGATGGCAATGCTTCGAACCGGCGTCGGAGAGGACGACTGTTGTAGATCAACTCCCTGGACCAAAACCGCTTTAAGCATCATTATGGGTTCAATGCGTTGGGGCGATTCAAATTGACAAGCTTTTGGGCCCAACTTACCTAGTAACGGGAAGCGACTCGGCGGTGCCACAGTGGGCGCGCTCATTGGAGCGCCCTGCTCAAGGAGGTAGAGGAGAGCGAGGGGAGTACATCAGTGCGGTCAAAGCACGGTGAAACGGTCAAGTGGTGACGCACACGAGAGAGAAACAAGTAGGGGCAGAGAAGACTGAGACAGGGAGCTTGATGACGACATGGCTGTTGGCGACGCCAAGAGCGAGGTGGCATTGCAGGGGTGTTGGTGCATGAGATTGGGGAACGATGGAGATCGGTGGCGAGCTCATGAAGCAGGTGACCGTCGTCGCACTGTGCTCGCGCTTAGGCATCGATTGGTGCGTGTCTGGCCGTGTGGAAACATGGTCTGACAGTCAGGTCCTACCTACCAGCCAGTGCGTGTAGTTAGCGGGTAGGGGAGCTGGGCTCGGTCCAAGGCCACGCGGAAAAACTAGGCCGAGTGTGGCCCAGTAGGATAAGGAGAGATTTCCTTTTTCCTTTTATATCATTTCTGCGCTGATTTCATTTTTCAAATTTGTAGAGTGTTCAAACCTAGATTTTTAAATATGTAAAAATTCACAGAGGGTCTTTATCTTTCTTATGACCTATATGAATTTTATTAGATTAAAACAAGTCATATTTGGCTGTTATTTAGACACAAGTCCAATTTTGCCCTAATTTAGATTTGAACTACAAGTTGGTAAAATATATTCCCATAATTCATTTTATATTCATGTTCATGGGATACAATGAGCCACAAATATGAAATTTCATGAATTTTGACTATAGGAAAATTCACCCAATTAATAATCTGCCAATTTGGAACTTGTTTAAATAACACTCGATTCGAATATGCAAATTAATTCTAAATCCCTCGAGAACTTTCAGAGGCTTTATTGAATGTGTATGAGACCTACAAAAATTATCAGATGTGAATTTGGGTGACTTTTGTTTCACAGGTTTTAATTAAGTTGATTATAGGTCAAAATTTCCATGTTTTTAATTAGGGTTATTTTAATTAATCTAAATGCAAAAATGCCATGAGATGAAATGCGCTTTATTTGATAATGACCATTAAGGGTCTAATTTACTCATGGTTACATAGATGGGTCATTACAGTTTGTTTTGAAGAAAAACACATATAATGTACCTAGGGTTCTTGTTGGTCAAAATATATGTGGATTTAAAGTGAGAAATTGCCCAATGAAGAAAGATCAATTTTCGGGTGTATCCAGTTTAAAAACCGTAAAAAGCAAGTGTTGGATGAGTTTGAGATAGTTCTTCATTTTCTTTTCAAGGTCATAGCAGCTGCTCTCTTTTAACAGTCGAGTGGCTGGTACATGTGTTGTATTTTATGCATTGTACAGTTGCCATCATCCTCTACTCATCCTACAAGCGATGCAGTTATAAACGTTGTTTTTACATTGGCAATAGCAATTCCTTTCTTTTTATTTTCAGTAAGTTTTGTGCTGTTGGGAATCTAGATTAGGGCTCATTTCTGTCCTAATCTTACAGTAATGCTACAAAAGGAACTATTTTTCTGTTTGGACTTAAGCAATCATATAGCATTCAAGTAGGATGTCCAAATTTGCCAGTAACGATATCCTAATATCAATACCGGAGTTCTTTCTGCCAATGCACTCTGCTGATGACTACTCTATAAACCATTATTGGCATGTACCGCCCAACACAGTAATTTAGAAAGTCAGTTTTTTTATTGAAGAGGCCAGCTGGTGTATAACTGTTTTTTTATGTTCTGGAACTGTGGTTTTTGCTCTGGCTGCAAAAGACAGTCGTGTTATTGACAGCTTCATGGAATATTGTAACAGTATCTACCCTTTTGTGATGTTATAGCAAGTTAACAACTGAAATTACAACAATAAAAGGAACTCACCTATATTATTATAGTTGAATAATTCTATGTTAAAATGCTTTGAAATTCGAGCGGTATATTGAACACCAATTGGATCTATGGAAAACGTCCCAGCACTTTGCTTATAACAATAGCACTTAGATATCATGTTAGGACTCACAAAAAATGCTCACTCTTCAAGCAAGTATATCCTTCAGTGCTGAAATTCAACCCTCGATCTAATTGTTTATTCATGCATGGTTAGTTTCGGATACTGAATTGGAAATGTTCTGTGTGAAGAGTATTGCATGAAAATACCTTCCTATTTAAGATCATGAATTTTGGTCACTCACTGAAATCTCTGCAGGGGTTTTTCTGAATATATGACTAATGGAGGTGAATTGGCTTACCAACAACTATGTGGGGATGTTACAGCAGAATTCAATGATTGCTCAAAACAGGTTTACTGTACCTGACTCATATCCTTTTTATCATCAAAGGTGCAAGATCTAATATTGTTTGCAACAGATTCTTGAAATGGTAGCCCTCCTCTCGATGCCAGATTTTTGTCGTGGCGATCTTGCCAACTTACTGAAGGATGTGCAAGCACATGAGAAAGACAAATTGCAACTGGTAAGCTGTCTTTGACTCTTCTATTGTTGTATGGACTTAAAACATTTCCGACTTTATGCTTTCCTTTGAATAGAAATAGATTTCCCAAAACATCAATATACCAAACATATGTTGTACATTTCATTATGATAATTATTCTGTTATGACCTATGGAAGTTGTTTGGAGGAGCAATTAAACAGATAAGAACTCAAACTTAGCTTTTCTGTGTTGTCATTCTGATCACTTAGCTTTTCTGTGTTGTCATTCTGATCATTTTACTACATATCAAGTTTACCTCTTCATAGGGCCAATTCAAAATGCATCCTGAAATGAAGATGCTTGTCAATTTGCAGCTGTACTCGATTTTTTTTAATAGTATCGCTCATCGATATATGCACTCAATGGTTAAGATTTCACAGGGACTAGTTTGTTTGTGCCTGATAGTATGAGCTGGAATAGCATAGTGTATTCCTGTCCGAAACTACACCAATCTCTTACTACTGCACCCCAAAATGTTGATACTTGAGTACTTAGGCTGTTTTACTTGTGTGGGTGCTTAACTGTTTCTTTTCTGTCAGTGTTACCTGGATTTAAGTTTACACTAGTTTCTGCTACCAAGTTTTGCGATAAATGCAACTTATGTTGCTATCATCCCCTTTTATACAAATTTTCCGCACCTTTTAGTTTGACATTTTCTTCAGTCACTGATCAATTTATTATCATATATCTGATTGGATCAGACAGCGAGGATTCAGGTGTTGAAGAAAGCTGGCCGCCCTTCAGAACGCCTGGTGAGCCACGAGGGTTGCAGGTCAAGCAGCATGGCCCAACATACGTGCGTGCACCTCAAGGAGATAACCGTGGCCTCCGGTACGGAGGATGCAGAGGCGGACGCAGAGTACGACGGTGCTCTCAAGGAGGCCATACAGGGCGTTCAAGAGGCCGTTACCAGCATAAACGAGCATATGGAGGAGGTGCGTTACGAGATCGACGCTCTCGAGGCTGAAGTGGCTGCTAGCAGGTTGACTGAAGTAGAGGAAGCGTTTCCCGGTACTCTGCTGATAAAGTAGATGAGATTAGGCGCTGAAGACTTAGTTCAGGGAAGGGTTTTAAGCAGAGCTTGGTGCGATATGGGAGTATTTTTTAGCTGTTTAGCTGAACAATGAGTACAACCTGAAGTATACCAAATTGTACTGTAGGTTAACTTATGTGGTTCATGTTCTTTTGTGGAAAAAATGAAATTGGATTGTCTGTTTCTACAACAAACCAGCTTGTTATCTTGATTAGAGGTCGAGAGCGACACAGAGGAAGGAGGTGATATGAGAGTATTGGGAATTGAGATTAGTAAAATACTACTGAATAGCGTTCTTGTTATTTGAAATTTTGCCAGGAGCTCTGGCGTGCACTCAAGAAGGAGCAGGCACCCGGCGTGTCCGAACTCAAATCTGAGGGGGGACCCAAGGTAGGTCTTGCCATGGTGAACTGCACGGTGGTGGGCTCTGGGGCTCTGGGCTCGCGTCAACGGTGCTCTTTGAGGCTAACATCCTTGCCGAGGCTGTAAGTTATTATTTTACGGAAGCAGATGATTTCGGAGCTTAGCTCGTCTCACTGAAAGTAGAATCCTACAATACCAGGTCTGCTGGGTAATGTTACTGACAGTGGCACCATTCTGGATTTTATTCTGCCATTCCAAGAATCTATCGTACAAAATATATTAAGATAAGAGTGGATGAAATCACTAGCTCATTACAGTTACAATCGTACTCGATCATCATGCAACATCACTTTATATTACAGGTTGTAATTCACTCTTTCTGTTGATCTGGCTTTAACACATCGCAATAGACGTGTAGATAGCATAGCACATTATCATGCTATCAAAATTAAGTGGTACTCGGGAGTACAAACAGCACAAGAGAGTGTACAATGCCAATTAAGCAATACATAAATAGTTGACATCTTGCATACATAATATCGATACAGAAATAGTTGAGACATCTCACATAACATAACATACACAAACAGTTCACAAGACATGACTTTTTAAGAAGTCGGGACATCTCACATGACATAACTTATAATCGATACACAAATAGTTCGCATGCCATGACTTGATAGACAGATACTTGGACATGTTAATAGACTACGGGAAAGACTACATAGATATAGCTGGACATCTTTCAGCCGGCAAAGGGTATTATAGCTGATACCATTCACGCCTGAGCACCACCGAAAATATAGAACCTGTGTTTTCATGAGAGCAAGGATGTCTTATCACGGGAATTGCCACCTGGTTGCAACAAGGAGGTACCAAGCAACTCTAATCTCCACTGACAGTTGTCGCTAAGGGCACATGTACCCTGACTTATGTCGCTTTTTTGGGGTGTGAACATGACATCACCTGAACCAGCGGTCACGTTCGTGTCACCACATATTGAGTAGGCCTTTTCAGAAACTGTCACGTCTTTATCTAAATCTACCGAAGCAACACGCCTTGACAGATCAAGGTAACCATCTAGATCCACTGGCATTTTAGTTCCACGTGGAAAATCAAGCAACACAACTTCCTCGGGTGAGGAGATGTCATGGGGAACAACTCGCCCTCCCAATTCACAAGGCCATGACACACGAATAACTCGGACACTGATGATAGTGGCTTGAACCGTTCTAATAAGCTTCTTAGTGTATCTGAAGGTAAAAATTGACGAACTCTTCTCCCAAGAAAACTTTTAGTTGACTATATAGCTACTTATATTAAATCAAGAATTTAATATGGGCACATTGACTATATAACTACTTACATTAAATCAAAAATTTAATCTAGGCACGTGCCCAGATTAGTCATATTGTACACCAGACTCGTATCTGTTTGATGCTAGAGCCAACGAGTCAGATAGATACGGAATGCATGCAACTTACATGTTGTGTCCACCCTCATACAACTAATCTACTTGCATGTTGTGTCCAGATTAGTCTTATTGTACAATGGGCTTGCATCCATTTGATGCTAGAGTCAACGAGTCAGATGGATGCGGGATGCATGTGACTTGCATGTTGTGTCCACCCTCATACAGCTAAGAATGAATTTGCTAGCCTCAACCCGCATCAATTGCTAAATCTAAAAATTAAAAATGATGTGTCTCCCATACCTGAATCTGATTGGTGTTTCATTTTCACTGTTGGGTTCGTTTTGACGAGGGTTTCAGAACAAGATCTCACTTGGCTATGTTTCAACGTATTTTTTCATTATCAATAATTACTAAGTTATAATGTGCTAGTGACCAGATTAGTAGTAAACAATATCAGGTTAGTAGTGAATGATTATTACGTAGTAATTGATATGTTATTAGGCATCATCGTACTGTTACGTGAGTCTAGCAAGGGAATAGTGAAATGTTATCAAGTAGTAATTGATGGTATCAGTCCGTCGAAGCACTGTTACGTAAGTCATAAGATGAGAGCAATGTTCAATAACCTGATAACACATTGACTATAATCTAATAACTCGTCACTAACAACGTGATAACTCATTCTTCAGTACCTGATAACTATCGAGTAAAAAAAAATCGTTGGAAGATATTAACATGAGATCTAGTTTTAAAGGTCTCATTACAACGAACCCAATAGTGAAAACGGCTCATCAATTCGTAAATGGTTTGTGAGCTTTTTTTCTTTTTGAAATTTTAGAATTGAGATAACCTTGTTGATGCCAACAATTTTGTGTATGTATGTCTATATGATGTGTACTGTACATATGAGAAAAGGGATGAGGACATGTATACACGGTAATTTTTTTTTGAGAGAAAACACCCCAAAAGGGCATTTTCATATCTGATATTGATTAAGGAAAACATGTACAAAAGCCCCTGAGGAAACAGGAAAATACAAAAAGGCCCCTAGGGCCGCCTTCCCCGACGCTTCGTCGGCCGCCATTGGAGGCTTCGCCGAGCTGCTTCTCCAGCCAGGCTCCGGTCGCGCCCTCCTCGAGCTTCGATAGGACCTCGGTCCGTTGAAAGGCCGCGAATGTAGACCGCCGCTAGAGGCGGAGCTTGAAGAACGGTGAAGGAGCATCGGCCATGGTGGCTCGCCAAACGGGGGAGAAAACCACCTAATATTGCTGGCGAGCGAAGCACGAAGACCCTGCAGAAAAGCAAGCACCAGAGAACACATCCCAAACAGCAGCGACGAAGCCAAGAAGAAGACCAACAAAACCGCCGAAAACTCCAAGGGAGGATCGGCAGACGGCAATCCCCACACCCTACCCGACGGAGCCGAGAGGAGCAACGCCGGAGCGGGGACAGAGCGGGGGAACAAAAGCCCATCACGGAGACGACGCCCCCCACCTCGCCGCCTCCGCTCGGGACCAAAACCCTAGGGAACAGGGACCCCAACCCCGCCCGCCAACGCGAAGCCACCCTCCGCCGCACAGCCGAGGGCCAGAAGGGCCATCGGTGGCGGGACGGAACGGCAGGGGCGCCGGCGGGAGGGAAACCCTCAAAATCGCCTTCGGATCGCCTGAGGGCACTGTAGCGAGAGGAAAAAGTGGTGGATTTGGATGGAGTCTCGCATGTATACACGGTAATTTAATTCCAACAATAGGAACAATTGATGGTTCGCCGCACGGGACAACCAAATAACGCACATCGTTACCTAGTTAACTAGCCCTACAGTAAATTAAGTATTAACTCGGTGTTAGTCTAGTACCCTTTCCCTTACTACCTAACCCTTGCTCAAAACCAGGAGGGCTTCGGAGACGGGAATCAAGCTTGCCGACTGGGCTCCCTAAATCGGGGATTCAGTGAGACAAATAACTGGCAGCCGCGTCAGGAAAAATAATAGAAGAAGCATCTGACACTGCATGAGAATTCTGTAATGTGTTGTGATAGTCTCAATGAAAAACGTTTCCCCATAGGATTGTATGGTTACGATTAATCTGAATCCAGTGGGCTAATAAAAATGTACTGTGCAAGCGCGAGAGGGCACATTTCGGAAGGCATCTCCTACATGATGCTCGCGAACAAGCTCCGCAAACACGATCAAATGATGAAGCCGAAGCAGGACAGGTACGTGCTCCTCGCACGTCACCACTGTGGCTTGTCCCCAGCTTGAGGTCATCCGTGCCGCAGTCAAGTCCATCGAGCGCGAGACTAACTCTGTCACTGACAAATCGCTGATCGGCGCCTCCCGTGGCAAGGTGATCCACGGTGGCACTGGCAACTTCCAAGGGACGCTCATCGGTGTGTCATGCCGTCATGGACAATACTAGACTTGCCATAATGCCATTGCTGCATCGCAAGCTCATGTTTGCCTAGTCTATAGGAGTTAGTGAATGACTTCCACAAAACGGCTTGCCCTCCAACCAGTCCGGTGGGCGCAAGAGCTTGGACTACGGTTTCAAGGGTGCTGAGATCATCATGGCTTCATACTACTTAAGCTTCAGTTCTTGGGCAACCCTGTGACCAACAACCCTGTGACCAACAATGGCCAGAGCGTGGAGCAACACAACTAGCTAGGAGGTCAACTCTCTTGGCCTCATCCCGAAGACCGCCGAGGCCATTGACATACTGAAGCCCGTAACTTCAACATTCCTGGTGAAGTTGTGCCATGCCATCGACCTGTGTCACCTCAAGGGGAATGTTAAGAACACCGTCAAGAACAGCGTACCGACAATGGCGAGGAAGACCCTGAGCACTGAGGGGACAGGCCATTTCCACAACGCACGCTTCCGTGAGAAGGGCCCGCTGATGACGATCAACCGCGAGGCGATGTCCATGTACGTGGACGACCCCTGCAGCACTAGCAACTCGTTATGCTCGTCGCGCATGCCCTAGCCAATGGCGAGACCGAGTGTGACGTAGACACATCGGTGCTCGTCAAGGTTGCCGCTCTCCAAGAGGATCTCCACGTGGTGCTACCGAGGGAAGTGGAGGCTGCCCGGCGGTCGTGGAGAACGACACCGCTACGAAGCCGAACCATATTGCAGAGTGCTGATCGTATCCGCTCTACCGGTTCGTGCGCGAGGAGCTCAGGACGGAGTACCTAACCGAGGAGAAGACGTGGTCTTCCGACAAAGAGGTGGACAAGGTGTTCGTCGCCATGAACCAGGGCAAGATGTGCTTAGCTGATAGTAATACTGTTTTTTCATTGTATTTTTCTTCCCTAAAATTTGATGTTTGCAGCGCGCTTCAGAGCTACGATGCCATTGCCAAATTTTGCACTACTAATTTGCATGGCTCTGTAGTGGCAAGCAGTTACCAGAACTTCTGTTGATGTACGTTCAAGGGTAATGTGATAACTTGTCATGATATGTTTTTGAGACAACTTTGAAACCAGAAAAAAAGAACAGCCCAGCCACCCCACCTAAAGGCTTCTTTGGAACACAGCATTCAGAAAACACAGTAATGGAAAAAAAAGGTAGAATTAAGATGTCATAACTACCTAAACCCTACAAATAATCAAAACCAGGAATTTACAAGAACTAGTACATTACTCTTTACTTGAGGACGGATGTCTCATGAGCCCCGCGTGAGGCTCAGGAGGCAAAACTGGGGTTTCCCCTCAAGAGCCGATGTCTCATCTCATCCCCTTGCGGCAGTCAGAGGCGATCACGGGCCGACCACTAGTGGCGCCAGGGCCTCTCCTCCCTTGCCCTGGCTCGTCGGCTTCCCTTCCCCTCGTTGCTCCGATGGGTGATGTGGGCGTTGGACGGCACGACGACATCGGGTGGCAGGGCAACGGGTTCGGGATGGTGTGGCATCCTTGGCAATGGGGCAACACGCCGAGGAGAAAATCTTGGTGGTTTTTGGCGGCAGCCTAGGAGGCTTGGCGTGCGGATGACGATTTGACCTTTATTGGTTGGATCCGGTAATAAGGATATTGGGGCGTCTTCACGCCGGGTTCGTGCTCTCAAGGGTGAACACCCTTGATCTGGCCTTCACTGATCGGATGCGACAATGATGACGTACATGCGTCGTCCCCCTTCGTGAAGGCGTTGTCTCCAATGCTTGTGTTTTGGCCTTCACTGTTTGGATCCGGCAATGAGGGTATGCGGTGTTTCGTGCACTGGTACCCGCTCTCTAGAGTGAAAACTCTCGATCTAGTCTTCACTAGTTGGATCCGATAACATCGACGTACGTGTGTCCTCTCCTACTTGATGGCGTTGTCTTGGAAGATGGCAATTTTTTGGGTTATTATGCCCTTGGTCTAACCTTCACTAGTTGGATCCGGCTTCGATCCTTGGTAACGTCTTAGGTGTTTTGACTTTCAACTTTCTCGTTGCTATGGTTGGTTCCGACGAAGCTGGCCACATTTTGACAATTTGTTTGTCATTTTATTTCCCTTTTGTAATCTGATTTGATCCGTCTTGATGCCTTTGACATCAATTGGAATAAAAATGAAGATTGTGTGCATTGATCAATGTAGAGGCTAAGGGAGATCATCTCGTCCTTTATCTAAAAAGGGAATTACAAGCATGGTTCTTTTAGATGCTGCACACTAATTTTGGAAAAATTAAAGAGAGAAAAGTTGCATTCAAGACTTAAAGAAAAAATTTTATGAGACCTATCCTCTCGCTCTAATAGAATTTGGATATAGAAATGCAACCCACATAATTTTTGGAGATCTCGTTCCTTTGATCCAAAAGCCCTCTGTAGAAAAATTTCTATCGATTAAAATCTTACTACGTTTTTATGAAAATCGTACGATCCAAATAGACCTAAGTACCTAACATGCTAACACACACCAAAAGATATCACGCTATCCTTATGTGTTTGTTGGGATTATTATAGCTTCACATGCATAACAAATCATCATCCACCGCTCCTCCTCCCAAAAGCAGCTCCATAATGCAATCAAACGCTGCCACTCTCCCACCAAAACTTTTACACACGGTCCATTGGAAATTAATAAGGGGAAAGGAAAACACTCCCCGAGCGATCACATAAAGAATAAACAGTGGGCACTCACCATTTTGCCGCTACAAGTGGAGTGCTGACTGCTGAGTGCACCTTGACATTGCCAGGCTACCAACTATGTCGTGATTGTCGAGTTCAAAAAACTAAAAACTATGTCGTGATTGTCAGGCTTGTTCAAAAAACGAAAAGTATTGCGAAGCCGTAATCATGGTGAACATGTTATCATCTATGTCTTTCCTTAGAAAAGAAATTGAAATGCGCGGGGTGCGTCTCTGGTACAGGGTGCGGACGAACCTAGGTGCGGCAAATGATATTTGTATGCTCCTTACATAGATGATGATAATGACGACAAAATGATCGGAACTGCATTTCTCAGTCTCTTTCTCCGTGTTTCTTCTTTGTGCTTGTGAGTATCCCATAATGATCGTGACGACTAGTTGTTACCCAACACTGGTATTCAAACTGGCCATATGGTTAAACTCGGAACAGTCAGGCAGCCAGTTATCGCAGACATCTAGGAGGAAAAAGATAAAAGTGATAATTCCATATATATCACTCCCAGTTAAATATACTACTGAAAAAGTTTCGGTTCAAATTATGCCACTGAAATTTTACACTAGTTTCAAATATTCCATTGTAGTCAGTTGACCGTTAATTAACTGCTAAAAAAATAATTTTACCCTTTGCACTCTCTTTTATATATGGCACTTTGTAGTAAATGTAGATATATGTGTAGGCATATCTTCGTGTATGTTAAAGAAAACATTTGTTAAATTTTTTTAGCATTTAACGTATAATAACTATAGAATCTTGCATAATAATTGAAGCACATTTCACAATAAAAGCATTGCCAAAGGTTTGAAAATCAACAATAAATTTTATGTCTCCCATGTGTTAATTTAGAGTTTTAAGTTACATATATAAAAAGTAACTTTGAGTCATAAGTTTATCAATCTCCTATCCAAGAACCTTTTCACTCTCCCTCGCGGCTCGTCTTTTATTCAGCACACGTGCTCCTCGATGAGCTCCTCCCCTACCGAGGCGAGCAGCGTGCTTTCCAAAAGCATCGGAATTCAGAACGCACTCTTCGCGTGCCTTCCTGTTGTTGGCCAGGCCTAGGATGCCGGAAGTCCGTCCGCCTCCTGTGACGGTTTCGTGCCGCTTCTGGTGACTTCGTGGGGCCTCCACAGTGCTTCTTCTCCGTCGGCATCTCTTGTTGCTTTTCTCCTGTTTCTAAGCCACAAATCTCCCAAGTCAAGCCTCTGATTTCCCTCTCCACCCGAGGAAAGGAAGATCCCCCCTAGTTTCTCCCTTCCTTTGCAGCCCTAACAAAGCTACTAGAGGTTTGTCTGGTCGCTGTTTCGGGGAAGTCTTCATTCCTCTTGGCGGGCGGCGCGGCAGCAAAAGGCGGCGTTGGTGGGGCGGCGGCGGGCCGGAGGTCCCTCCCGCGGGCGACGGCCACTATGGGGGGGCGACTTGGTGCCAGCCCTGGATGGCGTGAAAGGCAACCTGAGGAAGTTGCAGTTGTCGGAGGCAGAGAAGAAGGGGGTTAGGATTGGAAGGAGGTCCACCGATCTTCTGGCAGCAGGCAAACTTCAAGCAGTGGGGAAGTTGCTTTCGGACAGACCAGCGAAGGCCGAGCATCTGAGGAGGACTCTGGCAGGAATCTGGAGCCCCTTCACAGACCTCGATTGCAAAGATTTAGGTAAGAATCGCTTCTTATTCTCATTCCATGAAGAAAGAGGGAAAATGAAGGCTTTAGAATATGGACCGTGGATGTTTAATAAAAGTTTGCTGGTAATGGAGGATTTATACCTAACAAAACCATCGATGAATATCAATTTAAGATGATACCAATCTGGGTAAGGGTGTATGGCATTCCGATGGGGATGATGAGTAGAGAAACAGGTGAACTAATTGGGGAACAAATTGGTGATGTGTTGGAGGTGGGTCTGGATGACAATGGGTCGGCAATGGGGGAATTCATGAGAATAAAAGTCCGGATGGACATCTCTGTGCCATTGCTAAGGGGAATCACCATAAATTTTGAGGAGGAAGATGATCAGGACCAAAAGAATGAATCAATGTTAGGATGGGATTGTGATGATGCCAAAGGGGAAAAGGAGAGAGTGGTTTCCTTCAAATATGAACACTTACCTGATTTCTGTTACAGTTGTGGGATTATTGGTCACAATGAAAGAGCTTGTCCAACTAGAACCAAAAGGGAAGAAGGCAGGCAGTATGGCCCATGGCTGCGTGCAGTAATTTACAAAGGGAGTTCCAGTGAGGAGAAAAGTAGGGGATCAAGTGAAAAGAATGAATTTTGGACAAGCCATAGCGTGGGTAGCAGAGATAGCAAACAAGGAAGCGATGGCCCATCGTGGAGGAAGGATTTACCAACTGGGAGAGATGACAATAGCAAAAGAGGGGAAGAAAAGGAAGTTACAAGCCCGCTAAAAATATCTCGGGAGGAGCAAACAGAAGAAGCAAGAGGCAAAAAACTAATGTTTGCAGTCAAACAGCAGAATACCCAAGAAAAAGGAAAACATAACAAGGAAGAGGGGGAGTATACGCAACATAAAGTAATGAGTCTGGAAGAGCCATCGAAGGAACCAAAAGAAGCAATTTCAACCCCGAATGACAAGGAGGTAGAAATTACTGCCCTAGAGCCAAAATCAAAAGGGAAGAGGAGTATATTTAGGCGCTAGGCAAGACAAGGCTCTTCAAATGATCAGAACCCTATGGAGCTAATTCAAAAAAAGAGAGGTGCTGCTTTTATGGAAATTGATGGAGAATCTGATCTAGGGAAAAAGGCAAGATTGGAAAGCGAGAAAGTGGAGAAAGTGCTGGATATCGAAAACCCACAACAACCAAAAGATGATGTAAATGCTGGGCTGCAGGGACAGCCCAGCGGATCAAAATGAAGATTATAGCTTGAAACTGCCGGGGACTGGGTAATGGCCCGGCAGTTCGAGGGCTTCTGGATCTCCAGAAGCGGGAGGACCCAGATGTTCTGTTCTTGTCTGAAACAAAAACAGATGAAAAAAGAATGAAGTATTTTAAATGGTTGTTGGGTATGAGCAGTATGGTGGTTAAAGACAGCAAAGGAAGGAAAGGCTTTAGTGGCGGCCTAGTTATGTTCTGGAAGGAGAGCATCAATATAGAACTCCACAATTACTCAAAATATCATGTGGATGTGGAGGTGATTGAAGTAGATGGTTTTAGATGGAGACTCACGGGCATTTATGGGGAACCTTCAATGGAGAAGAAGGATATTACTTGGAATCTGCTGAAAGATCTGAAAGCTCAACTGGATAGACCTTGGTTATGTCTTGGAGATTTTAATGAGGTTTTATTCAGCCATGAGAAAAAAGGGGGCCAGCCTAAATCTCAATGGCACATGGAGAAGTTCAGGGAGACTCTTGACTTTTGTGAATTAAGGGATTTGGGCTATGAAGGAGATAAATTTACCTGGAGGAATCACAGTCATGTAGCATCAAAGTTCATAAAGGAGAGATTAGATCGGGCAGTTGCTTCAAGGGGATGGTGCTCGAAATTTCCTCTCTTCTGGGTGGTCAATGTAGAACCACGCCATTCTAACCATCGGCCAGTAATCGTGACTATTGGTGGACGGACATACTTCTCATATTTCAGAGGTGGCCAGGGATTTAGATTCGAAGCAAAATGGTTAGACGAGGATGATTGTGAGGAGGTGGTGAAGAAGGCATGGCAGGATGCACAGACTGCTGATCATTTTAATGTATCGATGGGCCTGAAAGAAGTAGCTAAGGAGCTAAAGAGCTGGAATACGAATTCTCTAGGTGATGTAGTTCAAAGAATGAAATCTCTGAGATCGGAACTTGAAGAGGTGAGGAGGAGGGACATATCCCAGCAGCAGGTATCTCGTGAGTTGTTTTTGAGAGAAAAACTAAACAGGCTAGAGCAGCAACAGGACATATACTGGAGACAAAAGGTGCATGCAAATTGGTTAAAGGCTGGTGACAAAAACACCAGCTATTTTCATGCTTTTGCCTCTGAAAGAAAGAGGAGAAATACAATAACCAAGTTGAAAAAGGATAATGGTGCCTTGGTGGAAGGTATTCAGAACCTGAAGGAACTTATATATGACTACTTTTCAAACCTGTTCACCTCCACAGCTTTGGCAAATAATGAAAATGTTACAAGATATGTCTACAGAAGGGTAGACCGTCAAATGAATGAAATCCTGTGTGCTGAATACTCAAGATAAGAGATCAAATCTGCTATTGATGATATTGGAGATCTAAAGGCCCAGGTCCAGATGGAATGCCGGCAGTTTTTTACAAAAAATTCTGGAATGTTGTGGGGGAGAAAGTGACAATGGAGGTGCTGAATGTCCTAAGGGGAGGAGATATGCCCCAAGAATGGAATGATACTTTGGTGGTCCTCATCCCTAAGGTAAACAGACCGGAAAAACTAAAGGATCTGAGACCTATTAAAATTGTCTCCAAAGTGATTACTAACAGGCTAAAAGTAATCCTCCCAGAAATAATCTCTTATAATCAAAGTGCTTTTATTCCGGGAAGATTGATTTCAGATAATATTCTATTGGCATATGAACTAACTCACTTCCTGCAGAATAAAAGGAGCGGAAAGAATGGATTTGCAGCTTTGAAGCTCGACATGAGCAAGGCATATGATTGAGTTGAATGGGGCTTTCTTGAAGACATGATGAGAAAGATGGGCTTTGACAGAAGATGGATTCACCTGATCATGAAGTGTGTAACAACAGTCCGATATCAAGTTAAAGTCAACCATGAAGTCACAGAAACTATAATTCCAACAAGGGGGCTTCGTCAATGTGATCCCTTGTCATCTTACCTTTTCATTATTTGCGCCGAAGGATTCTCGACCTTATTACATGATGCTGAAAGACACAAAAGAATTGAGGGAATAAAAGTATCCCATAGAGCTCCAAGTGTTAACCACCTTCTATTTGCAGATGACTCCTTGTTGATTCTCAAAGCAGTAAGAAGCAATGCTCAAGTAGTGGATCAGATTTTGAATACCTATGCAGCATGTTCGGGCCAAGTTATTAACAAGGATAAATCTGCAATCATGTTTAGTAAGAATACCTCCCCTCAAGCAAAACAAGAAGTGATGAGGACTCTCCATCTGAGCAATGAAACCAGGTCAGAAAAGTATTTGGGGCTGCCGGTCTTTATTGGAAAATCAAAGAGCAGAACCTTTTCATATCTCAAGGAAAGAATCTGGAGAAAAATTCAAGGTTGGAAGGAGAGAATGCTATCTTGTGCAAGGAAGGAAATTCTCATAAAGGCGGTAGCACAAGCAATTCCCATCTATGCTATGGCATGCTTTGATATAACTAAATCCTTATGCAATCAGATAAGTTCGATGATTTGCAGATATTGGTGGAGTCAAATGGATAAGGAAAATAAAATCCATTAGATTAGATGGGAAAAACTAGTCCAGCCGAAGAGGGAAGGTGGATTAGGCTTTAGGGATCTTTATATGTTTAACCTTGCAATGTTGGCAAGACAGGCGTGGAGACTCCTTCAGAATCCTAGCTCTCTTTGTGCACAAGTTCTAGCTGCAAAATATTTCCCTCATGGGCAACTTTTAAAGGCTACAACAGTGAGGAATATGTCTTATTCCTGGCGAAGCATTTTGAAGGGGATCAAGGTGCTTAAAGAAGGAGCTATTTGGCGTGTTGGAAATGGCCAAAACATAGATATTTGGAAGGATCCATGGTTACCACGAAGTTCAACTAGGAGGCCAATCACGGTTAAGGGAAGAAACGTGTTACTACAAAGAGTAGCAGAGCTCATAGACCCAGGAATGGGAAGTTGGGATGAAGAGCTGGTCCATCAAACTTTCTGCAATGAAGATGCTAACCTGATTCTACAATTACCAGTTAATGTGTCAACAGGAGATAGACTAGCCTGGCATTATGACAAGAAGGGGCTGTTCTCGGTAAAATCAGCTTACAAGGTTGCAATGCATACTGAAGCCAGAAGAGCAGACAATGAGGCTCAAACAAGTTCAAACAATGCACTGAATAAGATTGGTTTTGATTGGAAGAAACGATGGAAGATCCCTCTACCAAGCAAAGTTCGACTTTTCATTTGGAGGCTTGCACATCACAGCTTACCCTGGAGGCAGAAAATCATAAAGAAAGGTGTGGAGACCAATCCTAAATGTCCTGTTTGCTTCCGAGTGGAGGAGGATGGGGGCCACTGTTTCCTCAAGTGCAAGCATGTGAAGAGAATTTGGAGGGCACTGCAATTGGAGGACACCAGAATATCACTTGTAAGCTGTCCCAACCCCCAGGATTTTCTAATGAAAAATTTTAAATTGAGGGAAGAGGAAGCTACAAAAATCTATATTATGCTTTGGTTATGGTGGCATGAACGTAACAGAGCAAATGCAGGTGAATCTATTAGATCTTGTGATGCGATAGTGAGCTCGATAAACTTGCATCATGAGGAATTCCTGCAGGTAGAGAGGAAGAATATATGCACTAGGAGGGGTGTAGTGCTGCACCCGAAATGGAAGCCACCATCTGCGAATTACTTGAAAATAAATACTGATGGAGCCTTTAAGGAAGAAGATGGTACAGGTGGCTGGCGTTACATCATCCGAAATTCGGAGGGTTTAATAGAGGCTGCACGAGCAGGAAGTTTGGATCACCTCTAGGACGCTCTCCAAGCTGAAAGTCTGGCTCTACTCAGAGCTATTCAGAGAGCAATTGAATTGGGAGGGCAGAATGTCATCTTTGAAACTGATTCTCAAGTGCTGGAGCAAGCAACCTCTTCTGAAGAATATGATGTTTCCCAGTACGGTGTTATATTTGTGGAGGTTAAAACATTGCTGTGTTTGTACTTTTTTGATGCTAAAGTTGTTTGGGTTCCAAGATCTTGTAATAATGCAGCCCATAATTTAGCGTCTCATGGCGCTGTTTGGAATCTGGAGGCCAAGTTCATTGGCTCTATGATTTCTCAGACTTTGTATCTGTTTTAGTCGCCGGTGATCTTGCCGGCAAGGCTTAAGTAATGGAATCGTCTTTGCTTTTTAAAAAAAAGGCCTAGGATGCCGGATGTGTCATCGGGGGCCTTAACGAGGATGTGCGCTCGCAAGCCGTCGCCCACGCCTAGCTCGCTGTATACGTTGTCTAGGACCTCGGCGAGGTTGCGCACCCCCGAGCCAAGGCCAGCAAGCTGAACTGGAGAAAGGATTGAGCAGACGATGGGATTTGAATCGAATCGATATTGGCACAATCAATCTAGTACAGTGCAACCAAGATCACGTTCGTGTGCGGCGGCGTTGGACAATTAGGCCCCGTTCGGTACTCGCCCAGCTCCGGCGGATCCCCAAATCCGGATCCGCGGGCGACAGTCCGCGCTCCGGGAGGAAAACCGCGGATTCGGCGAATCGTTCGGCGTGCCGCTCCGGCTCCGGCGCGGGGGCGCCTGGGACGCGGAGGCTCGGGGGAAGGCGGCGCCTCGCCGGATCCGCCGCGGAGGACGCCCGGGCGGGACGGGACGGCCTCGCCGGAGCTCAGATCTGCGGCGGCCACGGGGTTGGGGGGCGGCGGCGGTCTAGAAGGCGTCGTCGGGGGGTGGGGAGGGCCGCACCTGGAGGCTTGGGGGAGGCGGGGACGCCTCGCCGGATCTGCCGCGGAGGACGCCCGGGCGGGACGCTCTGCCAGGCGTCGTCGCGGTGGCTCTGGCCGCCGTCGTCGGGGGGGGAGGGGGGGGGCTCTGCCAGGCGGCGTCGGCGCGAATAGAACGAACCGGTACGCGCGCTGTGCACTCGGCGGTGGCAATCGGGGGTAATTCCACCCAACTCCGGCGTTTGCAGATCCGTGAAACGCCGATTTCGTCGCTCCGCCATTTTTGCCTGCAGCCCGCTCCGCTCCGCCCGCTCCGCTCCGCTAAAATAAAGCGTTCGGGTCGGCTCCGCCCGCTCCGCGCGCGGATTTGCTCCGCGGAGGAGTACCGAACGGGCTCTTATAGTGCCGAAAAAGTTGTTCGATTGGAAAATTTGAAATGCGTCAGCCAGGGAGAACTTGGCGCCAACTTAAGAGTCTCGTTCGATCAGGCTGCTCCATTGGTTTGATTGGTTCTCTTTGATCTGGGTCTTGTTCAACCAAGTAGGCAGGGGCAATTTCGTCTTCACCGGCCATCTAGCTTTGAGAGAAAGAGGGCAAAACGAAAAGACATAAACGAAAGCTAACGGAATGTGAAAAAAACTTAAGGGTGCAAACTTTCGATGCTATTAAAAATGTACTAAAACTTTTTAGTGTGTTTCGGTCTGACACAACTAATTTTTTTTAAGAATTGCGATACCACTGCCATATAATTTTAACCGGACATTTGCGAGATGCAATCCTTCGTTGGTGCCACTTTTGGCAAGTGCCACGAGTGGCGTGCCATTGCCACTGCAAGCGAAGCGACGGAGCCGCGCGGGGTTTAACAGCTCGACGGACGTATCCTCGTGCTCCCCTTATCCCTTTGACGGGCCCCCTTTCTCCCCTCCCCGAATTCCTCCGATTCTGGCCGGGGGCTCGCAGATCCAGCCCCCCTCCCGCCTCCCACGATGAGCCGCCGGCGAGTGGAGGCATGCGACTCCTGGCGCCCGCCGCCCTCGCACGCACCTGCTCTCCTCCTCCTCCGGGCGGGGGCACCGCGCGGCCGCTCCTCCCCGTCCTGCGCCTTCGCGTCCCTCTCCGTCCGCGACGGCGGGGAGGCCGCCGTCAGGGCCGACGAGGAGAAGGAGAGGCCTGCCGCGGCGGTGGTGGTGGCGGAGGGTTCCGGGAAGAATGGCGGCAAGGTGCCGCCGGTGGCGCAGCTGCTGCGGCACCCCCTGGCGATGCTGGCGCTGGTGCCCAGCAGCGTCGCGCTCTTCGCGGCCGGCGCCGGGGCGGGCGCCGTTGCCAAGACGATCACCGCGCCGCTCGACCGCGTCAAGCTCCTCATGCAGGCATGCGTGCCGGCTTTTTGATCCCGACGCACGCTCTCCCCCTGGGTTCATGCTGCTGGATGGCTGATGTTTCTAACCCTCGTTTCCTCTGTTCTCCTTGCAGACGCACAGCGTGAGGGTGGCGGGTGAGAGCACCAAGAGGGGAATTGGATTCCTCGAGGTAACAATCCTACCGTCTATCTTCCTCCCATTTGTTGCAAACTCACGAACGATCCACGGCCTGTGAATTTTAGTATGGTTAATGCGAACTTTCACAAGTTTCATGGTAATGCAGTGGATTCAGAACTGCAGCTACCAAATAGATCACCTAAGAAAGAAAATATTGGAATGAACCGAGTTCTATGGGGCTTCACGGAACATTCTTCCATCAACTTTATAGAAATACAGGGTTGTGCGGCGTTCTTATCTGGAGTAACAGAGAATTTTTTTGCTATACTACAAAGATAGAGGCAATCCAAAACTAAAGATAATAAAGCACCAGTTGGAAAGTTAAGATAAAAAGCACTAGTGGGACATCCGACTTGGATGTTTCAGTATCACCAAGTTATGTTTTTCTGTATGATTGAAGAGCTCGAGTTCTTCCTCCATCCTTTAATCCTTCGCTATGTTTCTTTGTGGTGATAGTAGATATCCTTGGATGTTTCTCTGTCCTGACCATGCTTTCTGATAAGGATGTTGAATATAAGAATGAACACCAGTATCCTTTGTTGAACAGCTCTCATGCATGGCACTTGTTAGCTCTAACTGAATATGACGGCCCTTAGTTAATATTGTGAACTGTGCTCAATCTTGTATGTATATGCTTGTCACTTTTCATGAGTCCTTCGCTGTTCATAAAGTTCCCTGAGCTGAGTGTCATAAGTTAATTTTTTCAGAATTCACTATCTTTCTTGTGTGGTTTAGAATATGAGAATAGCTATCTTTGACAGAAATTGACAAGACGACATGCCATTTAATTGTACTTGTAACTATAATGTTTAACCATTTCTCTTGGATGGATGGACTTCAAATTTCCACTTCAGAACAGAGAGGAGAGGGGTGCTAGCTTTATTTTGATGCCCTTTTCATTGGTGATGCGTGTACGCACTTAACGCAGGTAATCATGTAATCTGATGCATCTCCAATTATGTAGGCAATGGCAGAGATAGGGAAGGAGGAGGGTCTGAAGGGTTACTGGAAGGGCAATCTTCCACAGGTGCTTGATATTACCCATCATGCAAATTGTGAGTTTGTGCATGTTTTATCTTGTAGTCCTGTGCTGACTTTGTTTCTTCTCCATAAACTCCTCCAGGTTATCCGCATAATTCCGTATAGCGCAGTGCAACTTTTCTCATATGAAGTTTATAAGGTCATACTACTCCTTGCTACCGTTGCTCACTTTTTTCTTTACGTCCTTGTGATTGAGTTTCATGTCACATTCTTTTTCATTTACAATGTCACTGCTTTGTGTTCAGAAAATTTTCCGGAGAAAGGATGGAGAGCTTACTGTGTTTGGGAGACTTGCTGCTGGTGCTTGCGCGGGGCATGACATCTACACTTGTAATTTATTTATTTACTTTCTAGCAAATTCCCATGTATTCATAGTTTCATTGGTTAGATGTGAGAATATGGACAAAATTGGTTCTGTTTTGGTCATTAAGTTCAGAATTCTTTCATTCTTATCATTTTCTGAACTTTCTCTTTGTACTTGCTGATAGGTGACTTACCCGCTGGATGTTCTCCGGCTTAGGTTAGCAGTTCAATCTGGACACAGCACTATGTCTCAGGTAACAACTTCTATAAGCACGAATTTCTGTTTCTGGAAATTGGCCTTGCCTGATGACTCTGACTTTGTAGGTTGCTCTGAACATGCTGAGAGAAGAAGGATTAGCTTCCTTCTATGGAGGCCTCGGTCCATCTCTAATAGGAATTGCACCTTACATTGCTGTAAACTTCTGTGTCTTTGACTTGTGAGATTCTCTCTACTGCTCCATACTATGATATACAAAAGTTGGTCTCAGATTTAGATATTTATCTCACATATTTTAATATCTCTGTATGGAAGAATGAAGAAGTCTGTACCAGAGAAGTATAAGAGTAGACCAGAGACATCTCTAGCAACTGCTCTTCTTTCAGCAACATTTGCAACATTGATGTGCTATCCTTTAGACACTGTCAGAAGGCAGATGCAAATGAAAGGCTCACCATACAATACAGTTCTCAATGCTATTCCAGGTAGCTGATTTGAATTACACTAGCCTTGCATATGCGGCAACGCAACATCCTTTGCATATTACCTCACAGCAACCTCAATGTGAACTATGTTATTTGCTACATCTACCGCTCTACATACTCATTTGCAGCCTTGGGCTAAAACGAAGAACTTTTCTGAGTTTGCTTTATTGCCAAATGCAGGAATTGTGGAGCGTGATGGTCTAGTTGGGCTATACAGAGGTTTTGTGCCAAACGCATTGAAAAATCTACCAAATAGCAGGTACCCTTTTTGTCACAATGTTGGTGAAAAATATTTGATTTTAATTATGGCAACACTGATAGCTAGCATCATGTTTGACTTGACACATAAATGATCTTCTCTCACAAGTTCGTTATATGCATGCAGCATTAAACTGACGGCATTTGACACTGTGAAGATACTGATATCTACGGGGCAGAAGGAACTGGAAAAACTAATGCAAGAAAATCAGGAGAAAGCAAGCTAGGAAATAGCCTTACTCAACCTTTAAGGCTCATAGTCAAGCTTGTTACCTCGTTGCATGCTCCATTTTGCTTTGTTCCCCTTTCCTGGGCATATATTTTGGGTTTAGATAGCACATCTTTTATGTTCCTTTTCAAGTTGGTCCTAACTTCGGTGGTTTTTTACGCCTTGCTGAAGATTGAGGCATTAGAATCAAGTAAGGAAAATAGTCGATTTCTTTAGTGGCAACTTGGCTTTAGGTAGTGTTAGTAGGAGCATTCACCCTGCAAGATTTTCTTTTTGACTGGAAGGATAGTGTGACCTCATAAGTTCTCCAAAAAGTTTACCACTATATGTTATAGGCATATCTATGAAATACAATGGAGCCCCCTGGTTACTGCCAACTAACAGGTTGTCCTTGAATGAAATAACATCTTACTTTGTTCTACAGATTGGAGTGTTCACTCTTCAGCAATTGGCTTCAGTTTGGACAGCATGACCTTGTGGACTATCTACTTTGTAATTGCTATTTTTATGGCATTCTGTTTTAGAAAAGTAGGAGATGAAATGAAAAGAGTGAAATACAGTTTGGGGAGAGGAATATATATATATATATATGTTTTTTCATATTGATTGGATTTATGTATTTATTTATCTTTGTTCAAGAAGTTGGGAAAAATGACGTTGGACAAAGTGACTGTTCTTGATCTAGCTATGCTTTTGTGCCTTGCATAATGATGGATCGGAGCATGATCTGTGATTTTAGCGTAAAATGCATCTACGGTCCTTGAATTTGCATCCTTGGATCACTTTCGTCCGTAAACTCTGAAACCAGACAATTACCCCTCTAAACATGTAAAAGAGGTTCACCGGATGTCCAAATCTGGTTTTGTACACTGGTTTTGCTGACAAGAACAGTGATATTAGCCACGTGGGACAGGAACTAAACAGAAGCTACCGTCGTTCCCCTAGACATTTTGGATCCCATCCCCTCGAACAAAATCAATCCTGGAATCTCCCCATCTCCCTTTCAATGGTAGGCTCGTGAAGGTGAGGCCTCGTCAAACTGGCCGCTGCGGAGGAGAATAAGGTAGCCGCGGCCAAGAGGAGGTGGACTCCACCGTCTACCGGCGGTGGCCCTGGTTCGCCTGCGCGAGCGAAGAGGACAAGAACGCGGCGCCGACAAAGCCGAAGCAGCCCAAGTTGATCCCCGCCGCACTTGCCAAGATGGCCAACAAGGCGCGCGCTGTTTTCCACCCCATGGTCGTGCGCTGCCCCCGGGACAGCGAGCGCAGCACCAGCGCCAATTCCACGGCTTCAGGTTATGCGCTGCCCTAAGGCAAGGGCGCAGCTTGATTCTGCAACCGATTGGAGAGCAGGTCAAATCACCGACCAAGAAGCATATCAATCGACAATCGGGATGTGGATCGATCCCATGGAGCATGCGATAAGGAATCAATTAATCCCCTTACTGATGCAGATTCTGCTGCCTCCTTTGGCTTCTGTGGTGCATGTATGCCTAGCACTAGTAGTAGTCTGAATGGCAGCAGAAGCTCTTGTAGCATTTCGAAGCAAGTGGTCTCACATGGTCAACGTGGTCAGCAAAACCAGGTTTAGACCTCCGGTGAACCTTTCTAAAAAATTTGGAGGCGTAAATACGTGGTTACAAAGTTCACAGTCCTAAGTGATCAAAACGTACAAGGACCGCGGATGTATTTTACACTGTGGGTGCTCTCGTTGCCATCAACTGCATGTAAGAAAGCATTACATAATCAAATCTACCAGCTGTTCCTAGGTAAAAGTAATGACAGAATTACCGAACAAAAGCAACGCTAACAGTAATCTCTTACTAAAAGGCTTCTGGCTTATTTGCGCCGGCCTGACAATGCTGTAGGAGTACAAATACGAAGCACAGCAGTGCAAGCTTGCTAGAAACTGAAACCAAAACCCAAAGAATGAAGCAATTTAGCAATTAGGGGTACATAAATACACAAGTGTAGTAGTAGAGATAGGAATTAGACGCATCAGGCCGTGCAAAATCAACGGATTTGTAGCTTGGCGAGCTCCCTTGCGGTGCGCCTGGCCTCCCGTCGCTCCCTCCGCTGGGCAACCTCCCGGCGGTGGGCCGTGGCGCAGGGAGCTGAGCAGTGCTGCAAGAGCTCCCAGTGCACCTGGTTGCCGCAGTGCACGCACCTGCCCCGCGCCCTCCTCAGCACCGGCAGCAGCAGCTGATACTGCCCGTGCTCGTCCTCATCCTCGCCTACCGGGTCGCCCAGGATGCTCTCCACGTGCGGGAACCACGGCTCGGAGCCCGTGCACCGGACGCAGTACCTGCCGCCGCGCTCCTCGATGCGGAAGACCTTCATGCAGCGCGTGCAGTAGGAGTCCATGTGTAGCCGCGTGGTGTAGTCCTCCGCGGCGATGGTGCCGACGACGAGGTCGTACAAGGACTGAGACGAGGGCCCAAATTCGAACGTTGTGGAGAAAACGGGCCGGCCGACGGCGTCCACGTCCACGGGGATGATGCCATATCCCTTGTCCGAGTGATCGTAGCTTTGCTTTGCTACGATGGGAGCGATGGGGTGGGCGGTGGCGGCATATGTAGAGACGAGACGGCGTGCATGTAATGCAAGCTTATGGGTTGGTTTGGCCCGAATCCGACTCCCTCGTGGAGTCGGCGAGGGCGCTCCGATTCAGAATTCTTGACGGACTGCACTGGAAGTAGTAGCGATTGGCGGCGCTGGATTCCGGGGGAGCCATTGGTGGACCGGTTGCTGGTGCACGGGGAGGACGCATGTACTTTACCGTCCCGGCGGACATCCCATCAATATTTGAAATATAACTTTTCCAAAATGTTATAAATTTTTAGATGTAATCACAGTATAACATGTACTCCTGTAAAAATTAGTGTAAAAATATAACCATATATATACGGTACAAAAAAGACAAATTAGTGGAGCTTCAAACATGTACAATATTCACTACTCAACATGTACCAATTTGTCTTTTTTGTACAGGACGCATATGATCATATTTTCACCCTAAATTTTACAAGTGTACATGTTATCCACAATTTTTTTTAATTATTCATAACTTTTTCAAATAGAAAAACTGTATTTCAAATATTGGGTGGATGTCCACTCGGGTGGCAAAATGAGTTTCTGGTATGTATGTCATACTGGATTCCTAGTGCATGTACTCAGTGGTGTTTTGGTTCAACAACTAATAATGCCACACTTTATTACATATTTCTTACCAAACTTGGAGCCACAAAATGACAAACCTAAGAAAATCTTGTCATATTTTGAAGTTTATGGCATGTGGGACCTTATTATTTAAAAAATAACCTCGCTTAATGTGTGAGTTGAACCAAATGCCTACCTAGATTGGTTGAACTTTCCCAATCTTAGGTGTGGCAACGTTAGATAAACTTAGCCTCAAACCAAACATCTCCATAACGGATATGTGCCATGGCCACGTGGAGAGAGAGAGAGAGAGCGAGAGAGAGAGAGAGAGAGAGAGAGAGAGAGAGAGAGGAGTTGCATGTTTGGTTGATAGCCGAACTTTATCGCACTTTTCTTTCTAAAGTGTGACAAGTCACAGAAAGTGTGGTGAGGAAATTGGCCGTCACAATTTTGTTAAAGTTTGGCAAAAGAATGAGTCTATGGCAGCTGTGACAGACTACAAAAAAGTGTAATGTGTCACAACTGTGGCAATGAAACAAACGATGCCATAAACAATTGCCACACATGTGACAAAGTTTGACAGAGTGTGGCTATGTGCCAAACATGCCCGTAGTGTTATCGTGCTACCAACGCATCATAACACCACCAAAAATTCATCAAGTCTTTTAGAAAAGATCATTTAGATATGTTGTAGTGTAGTATAACATACTGTAAAGTTTAATTTAAAACATAACATGTTAAGAGAAAATAAAAAGGCAAAATCTACAGTACATAGTAGCTTCAACAGTAAATGGAATTTGCCATTTTTGAACCTCATTGTGCAGATTGAATTTGAATTCTAAATCTCATAACATCATAGATACATCTTGTGTCTCACTTGGGAAAGGAGATGGTAAACACCGCAGCTAAAGTACAAACCTTGCACTTCTGTGTGATGTAGCTGCGAGCACCGTAGATGGCATTTCATAAAATTTCCCATATGAAACATAAAGATGCTTTAAAGCTGTAATGAGTTGTGTGACCGGTAGTTCATAGTACGAGGAAACTCTAGCCGTCGATGGAGAAAATAATGAAGAAAGCAGCCACCGTTTTTTCGCCGGCGGAAACGCCGGTTTCATGCTTTAAGAAAATGCTGCCAGGATCATAAAATAGAGCGTGCTCGCATGCTTACAGTACATCTGGCAAATGCAGAAATGCTACATCGTAGTACAAACTCATGGTTCTCATGGTTCACCACATTATTCAGTAAAGCATTACACAACGCATGCCCTGGCTCTCAAAAACCTGCAGAAAAAGAAAAGGAGCTTCTTTTTTCTAAGCCTGCAGCTCGAGCCGCCGGAGCCGCTCGACCTCCTTGCCAAGGACGCTGCAGCGCACCATGCTGCCCGCAGTGCGCCACAACAGCCGGAGCTCGCTCCACGCCTTGCCGGGCACCATTCGCTTGTGCAGGTAGCAGTCGAACGTCCGCCGCTGCACGTACTCGTCGGCGCACATCTCCACCAGCGCCTCGCGGCCCGCGTTGCCGCCATAGAACACGCGCTGCAGCAGGTCCAGGAACCGGAACGTCAGCAGGAACTCGTCGTCCCACCGCCGCAGGTACCCGCGCCTGATCCCGGCCTCCGTCACCGCTCCGGTGAGCCGCCACTCCTTGGCCATCGCCTGCCCGCAGAGCCGACCGGACTTGGCCGCGAAGTAGATGCCCTCGCCGGAGCACCGGGTGACGTAGCCCGCCGCGTCGCCGACGAGGGCCACTCGCCCGACTACGCGGCGCGGGCGCGGGTGCTCCGGGATCGGGTGCGCCTCCACCTTGATCACGCGGCCCCCGGCGATCTTGGACCCTGCGCGCGCGCGGATGCCGGACTGGAGCTTCTTAATCTCCGGTTTGGCAGCGACGGTGCCGGTCCCGACGGCGACGTGGTCGCATTTGGGGAACACCCAGCCGTAGAAGTCCGGGGACACGTCCCCGCCCACGTACATCTCGGCGAGGTCGTCGTAGTACTCCATGGCCGCGTCGGGGAGCCGGATGCGCTCCTGGAAGGCGATGGCCGTCGTGTAATCGCCCGCACCGACCGCGCGGGCGACCCGGCTGTTTGCACCGTCCGCGCCGACGACGGCGTCGACCTCGAGGACGCTGCGGGAGGCGGAGGGGCCATCCGCGGACGAGATGTAGTGGACAAGGTACGGGTCTGAGGGGCCCGTGGGGAGGGAGAGCGAGGTGACGAGGCCCGGGACGAGGGTGGCGCCGGCGTCGGCGGCGCGGCGGCGGAGGAAGGAGTCGAGTACCTCGCGGCGGAGCATGGGGATGTGGGCGCCGGGGGGCAGAGCCCGGGAGAAGTCGGCGGCGAGGTTGGAAGGGGACAGGACGCGCATGCGGGTCCACGCGGCGGTCGACGAGCTCTAGCGGGATGCCAAACTCGTCAAGCATGCAGAGCGGGATGGCGCCGCCGCATGGCTTGGCACCCGCGGGGCTGCGCTCGAGGAGGAACGCCTGGGCGCCCGCGGAGGCGAGCGCTTCGGCGGCTGAGGCGCCGGCCGGGCCGCCGCCCACCACGGCCACGCGCAGCGGGCGCGGCGGCGCGGGATGGGAGGGGGATTGGGAGGAGGAGGAGCAGCAGATGGCGAGGCGAGCTGGGGAGTGGCAGGCGGCGGCGGCGGCGGTGGCCATCATTGCCATGGTTTGGGCGAATCGGGGTTGGAGATATGGGGTATTTCCGTCTTGGGAGTTTGGGGGTGGGTGGGTGTGGCCGCGGTGTGGCGCTACAGCGACTGTCGGGACGATCTGGCTAGGGCCCACGTGGCGCTACGACTTGAAAACGAGAGTGATCAGAACCCACTTGTCAGTGAGTGGGGACAAGGAGTAAGACACCTGAAGCGGCAACTTAATTAGGGGAATATCCTAATAAATCCCTTAATATATTGTTGGGGAATAATGTTCTATATTCCGGTTATTGTGGTACTTGCTATGGTACCAGCCGAGCCTCCTAGGAGGCGCCTGATGCTATGTATCAGCAGGAAAAATTCAGTGGAGTGATCGCTTGGCATGATATATTGACGTATGCGATGTTTGGCTCTATCATGTCAAACATACATGCAATGGTCTGTACTGGAATCATTATATGGACTATCATGATGCACTGGTGCGTAGGCCGTATGCTTGATTGCAGACTATGACACACAAATTTTGGTTTTAATACTAGTAAAACGTGAGAGATGAATGAAAAGAAATATAGGCAGGTAAAGCAGAAAATTAAAGGCAAAGCTACCAGCTGATACTTCAATTTAAGGTACAGATTTACACTCTGAAAAGTCGACACCTATTTGCGATCAACAAAAAGAGATGGCGCATTCTGGTTCTCTTACCACAGAACACTAACACTTCAGCAGACAACAATACATGCATTTAAGCTGTTTCTCTAACAGGAATCCACCAGCAAATGTCCTCACGTGACATAATAAGACACAGTCCACGAATGGGATTTGTCATGGTAACAGCCCGGGTTTGTATATGGAATTAACAATTGCAGGTCAAGTAAGCATAATGGCTAATGGAACCTCCAGCTGCCATCTCATGGAAGTGTCAAAGCTTCTTCATTCCCACATCTGTATCTGCAGAAACATCTGAACTTGTCAACATAATGAAGGCGTGTCTGCCTTTTTTTGGAAGGGGCGTGTCAGCCTCATGGCGCCAGAACTTAAATGGGAGGCGAAGAACTGCATCTGTTCGATAATAAAATAACAAATGGTAAATGGTACCTCAAATCCCTACTGATGCTTGAGGGTTAGTTTCGGTGCTGTCATCCATGGGCATTCCCCTGTGAAGAAATTTGTCAAGATTCATAAAGGGAGAGAGGGGACATCATGCAGGCATGCACAATAATATTTCAGCTATTTACAATCCCAGTGATCAGTAAGGCTGAAACTCAAAACATATACAAGCGAGTGCTCCACACTCCAGTGGATGTGTAAGCTGCACTAACACTGAGTGAGGAAGGGGAGGGAGGGAGATCATACTGTTCTTTAGCTTCAAGTTTAAGCTGATCAATCTGATTCTGCAGATCAACACACGCAGCTTGAATAGCTATATTTTTTTGACACAGTTCCTGCCATTCTGTTGTCAAGGCATGGAGTTGTCCACCAGTGTTTTGCTGATCAAGAACAGATTATCAGCTGCCTGTACAGTATGGTCATGATTCAAATTTAGAATTAGAGTTAAATAGTTTGTTACCTGGTGGAATTTCCTCTCACGGTTGACAGTTTCTATCTTTTCATTGTATTCCAGAGCTACCTTTTGCATCCTACAAAGTATAAAGTTATCACATACTGCTGGAATTATAAGTGGTATATCAGCGTCTTAGAGACCATGCAGGCATGCAGAACAATATTTCAGTTATTTACAGTCACAGTGAGCAGTAGTTGAAACTTAAAGCATATACAAGCAAGTGCTTCAGACTCCAGTGGGCGTCTAAGCTGCACTAACACTGATGTTTGGCACATGTGAGACCAGCTACAGACGCTGATATATTTTGTCACCTCCACATAGGACAGTACTGATGACACAGTCCACAAACTGAACTGATTCTCAGATGGAATGCAAGGGAAATAGAACGAGATGCACAGCTCCGAACTCCAAGTGATACAGCTCTGTCAAAGACATGGATAGAACAAGTTACCTAGACAAAACCGATTCCATTTTTCTGTTCTGGAGCTTCCATACCTCAACACCATGCTTCAGCATAAGCTCCAGATTCTCAATCCTGCAACACTAAATTATTTCAGACTCATAATAGAAGTAAGTTTGACATGAATAGTGGACCATACATGATAGCAGCACGCTCCTAAATAAAATGCATACTACATCTGAAGCTAAAATGCTCAGAGCCTTACATATATCAATCAAAACCATGCGGCTAAACTAGGAGCATTCATTGTCAACAGTAGGGTGAAGCTGATATCTGGAGATACATAATCTGAATGAAATGTTTGAGCAGTCTGCCCGGAGAGGCATATTTTACAAATGCAACGGTCTATGCAAGTAGAGCACTATGCTACCTTCCATCTACCAATTGATGATTATTATAGCATGTAGAAAAGAATCAGCTGTTGTATCACAATGATAGTGTGCTTGTCATTTCAAACAGACTGCAGAACTCTATGTTTAAAAGAGTCTGTCTTTTTAATTTGATATTTTATTTGACCGCTTTATTTCAAAACCTATGCTTTTCACTGCAGGGAAAGCTTACAAGCTACTCCCTCCGTTTGAAAATATAAGGCATATTTTGTTCTATCACGGGGATTAAGGAGGTCATGAAATTAAGAGGATACTAGAGGGAAATAACCATGCTATCCATGGTGTTAACATCTTGGGATTAAGAAAGGATATATTAGTGTGAGTGTTTACTCATACATGTTGGAGAGAGAGGGAAAATAAATGAGGGGAAAAGAGAGAAAATGTCATTAACTTGCATGCACACACTCACACTATATTTTCAAACAAAATCACACAAATTATAGGCCTTATATTTTCATATGGCGGGAGTATTATGGTAGTGGAACAACAATAGTAATTAGTGATTACTAAAAGAAATGGTCAGCGGGACATGACACAGCAAGACACTGCTCAACGTGATCCTGTCATAATCAAATGCAGCACTACTGCTTAAACGACTACTGCTTGAACTTTGACAGTACAGTTCTAGTTCAGTAACCTGTGCGTTTAGCGTATTAGTTTAATGCAATTTTTGTGTGGAAATGTCCCGTAAATATCCAGACCACAGCACACTAAGAATGACTACGGCAGCTCCTCTGCTTGAGTATGACTTCACAAATACACAACATTTATATTCATAACTGAACTGTTACGAAGATGCGGTCTTAGTGCACACTTACAGCTGTCAATGTGTATCTCCATTATAGAAATACAGTAAACAGCCTTACCTTATAACTTGATGCTGCAGCTGGCTCTGAGCATTCCGTAAAGCCTGCCTCCAAGCAGCGACATCATTCCTCTTGTTCGCTGGGGGTGGCTCCAAACCATAGCGGGACATCTCTATGGTAGCAGGAGGTTTGCCAGCTCTAACACGTTCATATTCTTTCGCAAGCATAGGATGATTCTAAAACAAAAATGCTAATTGAGAACATGACATCTTTTACATTGACAAATAAAAAATCCAAATAACCAAAACGCATAAGTCATAAGTCTCCAGGTATACATTATTGTCATAACATGGCACAAGAGAGTTCTTAACAATTTAATATAAACGGAAATGTCCATCCAAAATCATCTGTTGTGCAACAAATTCACAGTTTATCAACTCTTGTCTGTATTAAGTACCATCAAATAAGCAATTTCTGCTGGGCATGTGATCTCATCTGCGTATAAGAACACAACTAATCAACTCACTCAGCTGCTAACAGAGATCAGGTGCCACAAAAGATGACAAAGTTGCTTTGTGAATACCCAACTATATCAACTAATTGTTAGTTGTGTTCTGAGACATATCCAAAATTATCATAATTACTCAATGTGGTCCAAAATAATTGTTGTTTGGAGCTGGTTTTAGTTTGCAAATGCTTGTCTTTTTTGGTTTTTAGGCAACGTTTTCCACTAGATTCCTCTATTAATTGCTTATTTGTAGTGGCATTAGAGAGATGAGCGAACAATTAACAGAGGGCAAACTATGTCAAAAATTGAGGTATGAACTCCTTGTTCTATGTGCATGGAGCTAAAACAACATTTATGTTGGACTGGAACTAATTGAAAGCATCTAGCCACCTATGCCTGCCAAGAACTCTTCAATTCAAAGTGACAATGCCCCTCCAATCTAGTTGTAGTTCAACTAGCAGGTGTCAGGTTTTTCTGAAATAAATTGGTCATGTAGGCCCCATGCATTGAACTTTGCTACCTCTAGTCATACTATTGAAGTTTCAAAAAAATGTGTTAACTCCAGTCCAGATTACTTAACATTTTAACTTCATGCGCATAGAACAAGGAATGAGTTAATGTATCAGTTTTTGACATGGTTTGCTCCTATTTACTGTATAGTAATTTCTCTAACACCACCAATAAGCAGTCAATACTGGCATTTGGCGGAAAATGTTGCCTAAAAAGCCAAAGATTTGCAAACCAAAACCAACTCCCTAACACGACATCTATTTTTGCACCGGAGGCAGTACTGTTTGCAGCAGTTGTTGTAAATTTACTTAGTAATTATTTCAGCTAAGCTGAAGGCACGGGACATCCAACGGCTGCTTTCTATACCAGCTTATTAGTGAAAATATGCAACAATGAAATTTTTAATATTTTAAAGGTCAGCTTTTTCCTCCAGACATTAGAATACGGAAAATTAGGTTAGTAGCTACACAGCTTACACCAGGTCCACAAATTCAATAGCAATTCTCATTCAAACAATACAGTGAAATCACTTCATTTTCTAAACAAATTCATTAGACCTAGGCAGCTCTCCTAGTGTTGCTCTTTAATATATTCAACTTCAACTAGAGACATTCATCTTTAATGGTTCAAGCTTGATCCCACCAAAATGGCCATTCACTATTGATAGGGGGAACACTCAATAGTTATTTGTTCTTGAAATAAAATATATGAAGTTGTTTTCCACTAAATTGTCAGTCATGGGCTCATAGCAACAGAAGAGAGTGATCAGTTTGAAATTGAAACCAAAGATATCCTCGCCATGAACTGATGAGTAACCCCAGTTCCTTCAGAAACTAGCAAGTGCATACGTGCAACACACGTTTTCGCAATTTGTATGGCGTGAAAACATAATCTATATCGCATCGTGTTGAAGGAGATGACGGCGGTGGCGCACGGGCATGGCCAGAGCGTGGCCTGGGCGCGGTGGCCACGCGTGGCGCAGATTCGGGAGAGAGGGGCGCTGCAGGGTATAGTAGTGGCAATTGTGGAAATTATCTATTAACTTTAAGAAAGGCCAATGGTAGGTAATTATATATCAACTCTAAGTGAATGACATGGTGGGTAATTATCTATCAACTTTAAGTGAATGGCATAGTGGGTAATTATCTATCAATTAAGGATAGTCATCGAATTGATAGACCATCAAAAGAATATTAGCCATTAGATGTATTCGATCCGATAGATCTGAATGATCTAGGTACGTTTTGTCGGGTGAATTTAGGAAAAAACAATGAGACTTTTAATAGGTAGTATAGATAAACATCAATAATATAAGATTGAACCGACATAAGTGAGTCCTTTTTCCTAAGCTAGTGGATAGTGGATATGCTGATCTGCTAACTTGCGCCCCCCTCCCCCCAATTACACATCAACTCCTAATCTCATACTAACATCTATTAAAAAGCTATCATTTCCTACCTAAAACCATAATGTTGTGCAATTAACTTGCGAAACAACCATATATATTAACACATTCGAAACTCCAAAAGCTAAATGTGAACGATTATTATATGACATAAAATCTCAGAGTGTATACCATATATATAGTAATTGGCTGAATAGATGTAGCTTACATATATGTGTGTGTATGTGTATATGTGTGTGTGTGTGTGTATAGAGGGCTCAGAACCCACCTCGAATCCAGCAGCGGGGACCGGGGGCAGGTCGCGGAGGAAGTCGGCGGGCTTGCGGTGCGCGCGGCGCATCTCCTCCTCGACGAGGCGGTCGACCTCGCGCTTCACCGCCGGGTCGCCGTAGTCGCCGTCGATGTAGGGCAGCGCGTCCACCGCCTCCGCGTCCGGCGGCGCGCGCCACGGAGCCCCGGCCGCCTCGGCCGGTGGTGCCTCCAGCATGAGTACCTCCCTCGTCGCCGACGAGGCCATCCCGACGGCCGCGCGCGCACAGGTCGCTGGAGCGCCGGGGAGCGGGGGGTTTAGGTTAGGGTGTGGCGCCGGGGAGGTAGCGCTTGTTGCGGGCATTAGCACCGATCCGCACAGAGGCACACCTGACCCACCTTCCATTCGATACGGCCCACCAAAGCCCAGGAACCTACGATGCCCCTTTCCCTCTTCCATGGGTAATCTGTTTCTTGTCTTCGCGCCTGAGTCGTTTTCGTTTTCCTTCTCTTTTTTTCCGTTTCCATCGCGTGTCTACTGTTTTTTCCCTTTGTTGACACTCCCCATCCTACTGTACATGCGTGTCTTTAAAAGAAATTGAAAATTTAAAATTCATAACTTTCAAACAGAACGTCCAAAATATGATTTGTTAGAAGTGTCGTGTTCGTTATGACGAATTTTTCCAAATAAAACCCCATACTTTATTCATAGAACAGATAAAATTGGGAACAAATAAAAAGTTCTAACTGAACATTTCTAGACTATCAATGGAACAAAAATAATATACTACCAGAACAATTGAGATTACACAGGAAATAGTTCGACACTGTTACTGAAACACAAATGAAAAATTAACACTATTTTTTTATTTGTTCATGCAGCTCATAAGAATTATTTTGTTAGACCCAAAAAATGTTCGGTACAAAATAATATTTCTTAAAAAATGTTCCATCGTTCATAGAAAATGTTCATCTATCTCAAACAAAAAAAATATGTCCATGAAAATGGTCCACTAGCGTCATAACGATGTATTCCTAGTTTGAAAAAATTGTTCTTGAGACCAGATTAACATGAAGTTGGCAAACTTAGAAAATGGTCCACTAGCGTCATAACGATGTATTCCTAGTTTGAAAAATTGTTCTTGAGACCAGATTAACATGAAGTTGGCAAACTTATGTGGATCTCATATTTTCATGTCAAACAATACAAAATCAGCCACTCATGGAACTTTCCTTTTAAAATGACGCCAGAGAAAGTATCGTTGAAAAATATTAAAATGCGAGAAAAATAATATGCTCATAGAATAATTGAAAATTATTTATGCAAAGCTTAAACAAAATGAAATTGAAAACGATAAATAAAATAAACAAAACAAAGGAAAAACCCGAGAAATAGAAGATAAAATGAAGAAAGAAAAAACAAAGGAGAAAAGAAAGAGAGATAGCAAAACGATTTTGAAACCACGGCCTATGACATAACCGGAAATCTCATATAGCCAATTAGACCTCACTCCCATCCTTGTTTACTAGCTTTTTTCGTTTCTGGCTTTGACAACAACGAGCTTTATTAATCATGCATAATGTTTATCGGAATACAAACGGCATCGTGCGGTGCTAGCAGCCTGACATGGCAACCAGCCTCTAAAGATAAAGAACTACGAGCAAGGTGTCCTACCTTTGTTCATCATCATATTATGTATAATTTCCTCCATTGCATATGTGAATTTCCTCTATGGAAGTCATAACTCATGATTATGGATTATTAGCTCACCCACCTATGGCTTATGAAGCATGCACATAAATACGAAACATTACTCGCCCTTGAGATATCGTGGTCGTGAAATCTCACTATATACGCGACGATAGCTTGGCTGAATCAAATTATCATGGTACCATGTGTGTCATACGTAAGAATCAACTTATAGTTGGAGTAAGATTTAATAAACAAAAGGCATCAAATAAATTTGACTTTTTTTTCGAGATGCTTGATACTCGCTGTACTCATATATATTCTACATTTAGAACTCGCAGAAAAGAGAGACCGGTTTCACACGGTATGGTTAACCTTGCAACCCGAATCTCTTTTTAAAAATATCTCGAGGAGCATCTCTTGCCGACCACCCCTATTGAAACCGACGCGCGGCACGTCCATGGTCCCTCGGGTAGCCGAGTGCCACCTGACGCCTGACGCCTGACGCCTGACGCAGCAACGCCTAGCTGCTCCAGTGCTGTCCTGCTTGTACGGTGGCGAGGCGACTTTTTTTCATAAATATTATTTTTATTTTATTTATTTTTAGAATTTATAGATTTGTTTGAAAAAATCACACACCCTGCCGTCCAACCGTTGGACGACGAGAGACCTGTCATTTAACTATTAGACGACAAGGGGCCGACATGGGGCCTGTCGGCCAACCGGGGAACGACAGGGACCTGTGGTCCAACCGTCGAACCACAGGCCCTTGGATTTCCTGGTAACAGTACATGCTATATCTCTAACTCTTCTCCTTCCTCCAAATCATCTCGTGCATTTAATCTTAGTAAAAAAATAGATCATTGACGGGTCCATGTATCCACTGGTGTGATCGGATTTCAAATCCATGCGACAGTTTTTGAATTGCTATCATAGCAATTCAAAAACCGGCGCACAGATTTGAAATCCGATCGTAGTAACTAAGTACTCTTACAGTACAGTATAGGACCTGATCGATCGATAGTGCTATCATTTCACGGTTGGACGATCTTACAGTACAGTACATGACCTGATCGATCGATAGTGCTATCGTTCCACGGTTGGACGACAAGTGCCTGTCGTTCCACAATTGGTCGACAGGCCCCTTGTAGTCGAACGGCCTCTCGTCGTTCAACGGTTGGACGGCAGGGGGTTAGTATTGTGATTTTTTCAAAAAAAATATAAATTCTAAAAAAATAAAATAAAAATAATATTTATAATAAAAACTCTTCCTCCTTCGCCCACCCGCCCGTCCGGTCTCGCACTCCCTGGCGCCAAAGGCCTCGTCTTTTCCCACGCTTTATACCTCCCCCTCTTCCCCACTTGCCCACTACTACCTCTCGGCTATCTCCAGTTTCTCACTTCCTCCTCCACTGCTGCGGGATCTTTCCAAGAACGGGCGGTGGCTGGTGGCCGATCTTGACGTGTCTTCCTCGTCCATCCTCGTCGGTGCCGAGAAGCGGGATCTTGATTCTTGAGGTGCTTGTGTGGTTCTTCTTGCTGGTAATTGATTCAGGCACAGCCATGCGAGCTGCGCTTTCTTTGGTTTGTTAAATTCTTGATTTTATACTTGGCGCTTGTCTGCTTCTTTTTTGGTTGATTGGATGTTCTTGGTGTGAGGATATCTAGTAGATTTCGATCCGTTCCTCCTTGAATTCCACTGAAATTTTTGCTCATTATGCTCCTGGAATGTAGGAACCACCGGTAGTTAGTAAGCGTTGACTTGATCTCGACCTGCTCTTCGGTCCATGTAAACCTGAATTTTTTTTTGCTAGAACATGTAAACCTGAATTTAACATTATCAGATCCAATTCTACAGGGAGGAACGAACAAATGAACTACTGAAGCGTACCTAAATATTCCATAGCGTTATCGCGACTTGATGGTCAAATTTTCAATCAGGCGTCAGTGTTATCGACACCAGAGTGGAGTTTAGTGGCTTGCCCTGCTAGCTCTCTCCCATTTCGGGGGTTTCCATGATTTGTGGCTCAATCATTGGCTGTAAACAATCTGTCCTGTGCTGTTATTTTTTTGCGTGTTTTAATTTTGAGTTTCGTAGGTTGTTTTGTGAAATTTAGCCAAGTAATTCAGAAGCTCCAATTGAAGGATTGCCTTGTGGAATCTATAAAATATACTTCTCATGCAGGTTATCACCCTGATACCAACATATGCAATTTTACTAGTCAATTGCTACACATAAAAGTGAGAGTATCCACTTGCTGTTAGTTTGTACCTTCTACCTGAATTTTCATTAGTCACACTCTTCTTCTCGAACTTGCTTAATGAGTATCATTCTGTTCTTTTGCCAGTTTTTTTCCACACAAAGAAGGTGATAATTTATCCGTATTTATCCTTGTGATAATATTTATGCAGGTGTTTCCATTACATATCCAGTAAACTCGTCTCCCTTGAGTTAGTAAAATGTCATTTCTATGGAAGTCAAGCAATGGTGGTACAACAGAGAAAACCTTGACCCTAGAAGAACAGCAAGAGAAAGTAAGATAACATTCTTCAACTTCAGAGCTTTGCTCGTTTCTATTAAAGTACTTAATCTTAAGACCATTTGCGTGCTATTTACTGAGCAGATAAATGAGTTACGCAAGGAACTTGACGAACCCTCGTCAGTAGCAATACAAGGTTTCCTTTCAGATGCCTCGATATTGAGATTTCTTCGAGCAAGAAACTGGAATGTGCAGAAAGCGAGTAAAATGCTGAAAGCAGCTGTGAAGTGGCGGGTAGCATACAAGCCAGAAATGATTTCCTGGGTATGTTTGGTTTAACCGATGTTATGTTCATGTTCAAATGTTCAATTCGAGGTGCATGTATTTATGGACAAAACAAAAATCAGTGTAATTGAAACATTGGCGAGAAGTGAGAACCAACAGGTATTATTCAAGAAGCATGTAAAATAAGTTTAGTACAGGGGGAACAAGCATTGTCAGTGGCAGTTACACACCACTGTGCTAATTGAATGATATCGTTATAATCGAACTGTTGGGGAGAAAACATTGGAATGCAAAAGCATATTGTACTCAATACTTTAGAAGTTACCTGTAAGCTTTTTCATCCTTTCAACCTTCAGGAAGACATTGCACATGAAGCAGAGACTGGAAAGATATATAGGGCTGACTACAAGGACAAACTTGGAAGAACTGTTCTTGTGCTGAGACCAGGCTTAGAGGTGAGCTCATTCACTGCAGAGTAAATTTCTGGAAAGAATTGAATTGTCATCATAAGGTTATTAAGATATATATTTGGTGCTTGCATAAAGGAATGTGATTATATATTCATATACCCGTCATATAATATGCTTTGGAATCATATTGGCATTACATGGTTCAGTTAAAACTTAAAAGGGACATAACTAGTGCAAACCACGGGTATAGAGCTGTCATGCTAACCCTGCCAGTATGAACTCCAGAGTGACCTATCAACCTTTAAAAAAAATAAAATTCACACTTAATCACTGTTGGTAGAAACAAAGATAAATTCACAGAAGTTTGTTGTTCAAATGTGAAGCATCGTAACTTCGTTCTTTCTAACTTTGTGCGCTTAAATGTTGAAAGTAACAGAACACTACCTCAGGAAAGGAACACATCAAATATCTCGTTTACTCTCTGGAGAAAGCGATTATGAATCTGATGGATGATCAGGAGAAGATGGTGTGGCTGACAGACTTCCAGGGCTGGACGTTGGGAAGCACACCACTGAAGGTGACCCGAGAGACTGTGAGCATCTTGCAAGACTGTTACCCTGAGAGACTGGGGCTAGTGATCCTTTACAATCCTCCTAGATTATTTGAATCTTTCTGGAAGGTGAGCGGTTGCACAACCTGAATATAGCTTCATTGCGCTGTGAACCAACATTTTTCCCTCTGTGTTTTCCATATTCGAGTAGGTGAATCATGAAAGAAGATAGAATTGTAGCCACGATGTCGAGATTTGTGAGACAGTAGCCATATCTCAGCTAGGTTACAATCATGAATAATGTGTTCCAGTCTATTGTACCAGCAGAGTAGTATGCATTACCAGACTATCAGATTCATCCATTATTTGACGTGCCCCTAATTCTCTAGTCAGATCACATACCTTTAGCTATCCTGCCAATTTGTCTTTTGTAGATTGTGTTTGCTGTGTTGTTTCCCAATATTTGAACCATTTGTGGTCTCCTCTGATGTATTTTTTTTTCCAACGTGATTCAACCATTAAAAATTCCAATGTGAATTCATATATTCTGTGATGTGTCTATGTTACCTGAAGCAGAACCCAAACCGTGGAAACACAATAAACCAGGACATGTGCACATTGAAAATATTATTATCGAGTCAGATTTGTCAGTAACATTTCCTCTTGGAAACATTTCATTTTGTGTTATTGTTATTCTGTCCCATTCTTAATTGAGCTACACTATTGTTGTAAGATCAAACGGCCTAACAATGGTTACTGATGACAGATAGTGAAGCCATTCTTGGACCATGCGACCTACAAGAAGGTGAAGTTAGTGTACTCTGACGACAAGGAGAGCCAGAAGATAATGGCTGAGGTTTTCGACATGGACAAGCTTGACTCGGCATTCGGGGGGAGGAATCCAGCCACCTTCGAATACACCAGCTACGCAGAACAAATGAAACAGGATGACAAGAAGATGCACTCTAACGATGCGGGCTCTGACGCCTCAAGCGAGGCTTCCTTCTATAGTGGAACGGATTCCCCGAATCACGGAGATGGAGAGCACAGTGTTCTAAAGAACGGCTGAGCTTTTTAACTGGTAATGTTTGCTCCATTTGAGTTGAGGGATGGGATAGGTCAAAGAAAATACACAACTATCTAACTAGACCCATTGCACCAGTTTACAAGCTGGTTAGATCCTTTTGTTGTTCGCGTTATTGGGTCTAAGACTGGAATGTTTTCTGTCCGTGGTATTATAGAAGATCTGGAAGGGAAGTTTGGACCAGAACTTGTGATGCATTAACATCCACCGAGTAACATAAATGAGAAATCTTATAATGGATGTCCTGTTGCAGGCTTTTATACAAAATTATTCGATGTGCAACTGATGTGTTGCATGAGTTACCTCAGACGGTTGCATTTGAGTATTCGTGTGACTTTTGTTTGAGAGCTCTTTTACGGTACCCTGGAATAAATATGGACCGTCTATTTACTCTAATCTAATGGTTAATCTTCTCTGGTACTCCAATCTAGATTCAAGGAGTACTACTTTAAATCAAACAAATTAAGTAAGGGAGTACCTTGATTTAGAGGGTAGAATTGGAATGAAATAAACAAAAATAGACTTATGTAGCAATCGGTAACCCTAATCCTCTCAAAACCTAATTTCATTTCGGTTTCTCCCATCCGGCCGCACACCGCACGGCGGGGACGGCGAACCGCGCGGTGGGAGGCGGCATGCTCACGCACATGGGCTCTTCGTCGGCCGCGTGGCCGCGGGCTCGGCTCCGCCGCGCCGCCGCGGGCCTCTATCTGGCCGCCTCCGCCACGCCGCCACCGGCTCGGCTCTGTCCGCGCCGCCGTGGGGACGGCTCGTCCGCCACGCCGCCGCGGGCTCGGCCGCCTCCGCCACGCCACCACCGGCTCGGCCCCGTCCGCGCCACCGCGGGCACGGCTCGTCCGCCACGCCGCCGGGCTCGGCCGCCTCCGCCACGCCGCCACCGGCTCGGCCCCGTCCGCGCCGCCGCGGGCACGGCTCGTCCGCCACGCCGCCGGGCTCGGCCGCCTGCGCCACGCCGCCACCGGCTCTGCCCCGTCCGCACCGCCGCGGGCACGACTCGTCCGCCACGCCGCCGCGGGCTCGGCCGCCTCCGGCTCGGCCGCCTCCGCCACGCCGCCACCAGGTCGGCCCCGTCCGCGCCACCGCGGGCTCCGCCTCAGGCGCGCGCCTCCGCCGCACCGAGATGGGGCCTCGGCCTCGCCTCCGCCGTGCCACCACGGGCTTGGCCAGCCCCGCGCCGCTCCGCCTCTGTCGCGCTGCCACGGGCTCGGCCGGCTCCGCCTCGCTGCCGCGACCCGTGGCTCGGCCGGCTCCGCGCCGCTCCACCTCCACCGCGCCGTCTCCGCAACAGGTAAGCTTTTACTGTTTTGTGGTTTTGCATATGTTTTTTGCCATTTATTAGCATAATCTGTGTTATATTTGAGTACGGTCAATTTGCAGTGAATTGAAAATGGTCTTGAACATAGGGTGACATGTTAAATCTGAATGATAAGCGGTTCTGAAGTCTAACAGCTCGTGTTGCATAGATAGGATAAATAGTACGTGACCTACTAATTTTATGGCCTAACGGAAAACACGGTTCATGTAACACAATCTTTTGGACACATAGTTTAATTGCTGTAAGGCTTATCTATAATTCAGAACTATCATTTAGGGAAAATTATTCTTTCATAATTGGATGATTGTTGTCGGACACTTGGCCATCACGCGATGCCTCTGAACTATCGTGTGTGTTGATCTTGTTGTTAACATAGTAGAGCAGCTGACATGCCAATTCCCTCCTAAACACATCAACATCACGCTGTATAGGTAGAGACAAGCAGTTAGAAAATAATCTACAAGGAGATTTACAGTACGTGTAGAAATGAAAGTTCAAATATGTGCACCTGCGTAAACATTTTCAACAATTTAGATCCCATCCATAGTTGTATGAACTTTAGCATGAAAAGGCCGCATGAGGAACTGCATGGATTGTAATATATTAGTATAGCATTCTCGAGGTGGCAAAATAAGTTTTTGTTGATGGATGTAACATACGAGTCCTTTTGCCTTGGTATGCCTGCTATAGTCTTGATATCCCAAGACGTCACTTTGAAGTCTGGCCAACTAGTTTTCGGTAGCTCTATAGTTGTTTTTGCCATCTCTATATATGACTCTATTCCTTTGAGCTGTGAAGTGTTCATTTAACTAATGAATCGAATGTACAAAGTAAGAATGTTAACTGAAGGGTAGTACAAAATGATAAGCTCACCGAGTATGTTAGTTGCATATGTGGCTCTTTACCGTACGAAGCCAATGAGTCGAGGATTTGAATTTGTCTTGATGGGGCGTTCAACACTCCTAGGTACCAATGTAGACCCCGGTTTAGGGGTAGGAAGATCTGCATGAAGGTTGACATAAAACTATATGAAATAAATGTTTTAAGAAATAAATTAAGTAGGTAATATATTTTACCATGTCGTGCTTTAGATATGTAACTGCCTTCTTTTTATTATGTTCTTTTTCAATATCATCCATAGACGAAGCGTAATATTGGCCATCTCTAGCCAATGTTTGCACATAACATGTCTGCTCGATGAAGACCTTTCTGCCATCCCTTGTGTCAAAGGGGTTAGAATACCGTTGATAATAAATTGTTGCGTCAATGATCTAGCATTGCAATTAAAAAAGTAAAGCTTAGATTATATCGTAATCCATAACTAACAAATTTAGTTATAAAACTTACCGTGCAATGCAAGTATTTGTGTGACCCATCGGTTTCATAACTTACTGTTAGGCACTCTAGGGTTTGTTTTGTAATGGTCAGATCATCTATGTGGACCAAAACCTTGGAAGCTCTTTGTCTGTTTATCCAAGCAATTGTGGCAATTGTACCTACTGTGTTTTGTAAGTGGTGAAACATTTAGAAGTAATTGGACATGCAATGATACATAGCAAGATACGGGCAACATTTGATAGGAAATACCATCTTCCTCCTTTTTTTACGACGTTGTCTCCGTTCGTGATCATAGTAGATATATGGATCTTTCTTGCTGAAGGATGATTTAGATACCCTCCTTGACGGTCCTCGAACCCGCTTGGTAATTGTCTTGGTTTCCTCTTCACTAGATGTCTTGTTTGCGTCATCGCCATGTACCTCTTGTTGAGTAGGTGGCATATGTGCAGCACACTTGTCTCCCTTTTGACAGTACGACCTTTACAACATAGGACAAGGAGAATCGCAATGTAATGTATAAGTTACAAATCCAGGATTACTTAACTAGTACGTATTTGATTTACCTCAACCTCTTCCTCCGATATGGTGGGGAAAATGTACCCCTTATCCTGTATGAAAAATAGGTGAAGCCACATAACAATCTTTAATATATTAATCTTCAAACATATGTGAAGAACATACCTCAAAAGCGATCTACATACGATGTTGTGTTTTTAGTAATTGTTTCATATTGTGCTCCATGTCATATATAGAATCTTGCAGTGGCTTGTAGAACTTATTTTTGATGATATAATGTTGCCTGTCAAGCTTACATTCTATAACGTGCTGATTCAGGAGAACTTGTTTAAGAATGCTAAGGCCCTACATAATAGGATGTAAATGAGTCAGAATAACATGTAATGTGCAAAGAGAAGAAATAATTATTCATAATGTGGTTTTTAACATGTGCCTACATCATCACTTGAGCTGAGACGGGTTGTTCTGTGCAATATATATTCTATATCACTCTTGATTTCCTTAATAATCTGATAAAGAATATAACATTTATGGTTAGTTCGTGCCTTCAAAGATAGCAACTTAAATCTAATTTGCATGAACATTTCGCAAAGAATTTGTATACCGTCCCTTCTCCGAACTTAGCTTTCTCTCTTTTTTTTGCTTTCTCCTCATCCCAATACTGAATTAATGGTCTTTCACGGCCAGTGTAATCTATGTCTATCCCATGTTCTGCTTCGTTCACATAGAACTTTTCCCAGTACCAAACCTGCATTACAACATATTAATGTTAGTTCTAGCAAGTGACGCTATGTATTTGTACTTGGTGCATACATAAGTAGTCACGGGGTCTTACCTGTAGGAGAGCCAGATTGCCCACAAGGTTTACTTGTTGTTTCGTCTTGTACTGTACTATACTTTGTATTAGGTGATCCAATGTTAGCCTTGCCCAATTGACATTATTGAGGTCTTTTACATCTAACATGAGGTTTAAGTAGTCCGCGCTCACATTAGTCTTTGTTGTAGGGCATAGTAGACGACAAATTGTACACAACACAAATCTTCTGATGAAATGTTCATCATGAGATCCGTTGCTCTTTTTAATTTGTTGGACTAGGCCACTGAAAGAAATTTTGCCGTTGTCGTCTTTGTATGCTTGGAAGAGTTGTGATGCAAAGACGATCTCATTTGATGCCTTTTTTCTAATGTCTGGGACCTCTCCTTCCGACGATACTCCTAAGAGATAATCAACATCTTGTAAGGTGATTTGTAGCCTGGATCCTCCAATGTTGAAAGCATTTATGTCTACATCATAAGAATCAGCCAATTTCTTGCAGGTCTGGCGTCGGATTTGAACTTGTCCTAACTTGAGCAAACCTCCAAGTCCCACTTCTTCGATTGCTTTCTGCTGATTTGGAGCCAACAAACTGATAAGATCAAACATTGCTGTTTGACAACATGCCATTGTTTCCTGTAAATTAAACTAATTTGTTAGAGGATGTGCTTCTTTAAAACAATTATGGAATGCAAGTATAAAAAGAGAGTATGAGAACCACCTTTTTGTTGCTTAGTTGCATATTATAACACAGATTTCTCAAAGTGACTAAATTACACAGTTGCATATTATGACATGAGTAGGATGGGTACATGGCTCCAGAGCTAAAAGCTTGCCTACTTTATAATGACTAAGGATTAGGAATATATCAATCATGCATAGCCAAATTGGTTTAACTTCTCACTTGTCAAATTAAGTGCTTGGCTTGAGATAACAAGTCTTCATATGCGTGTGTGGCTGCTGTTTTGGAGTGGAAGAGAAGAGTAGATAGGAGGTCCTTGAGTTGTCAGTTGGCCAAATGTATTGGGACATGTGACATGTCATTGTTTATTTCTATTATGAATTTAATTATGATACTGTTTTCTGTTTATGGTGTCCTCCAACATGCAGAACTAAAATTTGCAATCCTCCTGTTGGCAGTTGAAAATCAATGAATGAATCAATGAACTATCTTTCTACAGGCAGTTGTGAATTATAGTTTTGTACCCACTTATGTTTTGGCTGTACCTGAAAAGTATTGCTAAATATTATATTTGTTCTTTGGAAGGTTAGCTTTAGTGTGCCGAAGCTTGATGTGAAGTTCACACACCTGGATAAAGGGCTTAGTGTTGAGAGCAATGTTATGGGGATCCACTTTACTACTGCAAAATCCCTGCCTCAGGATGATTTAGAAGAGGCTACTCCACACTTCGATGTTCAAATTGATCTTAGTGAAATTCATGTACATCTCTATTGCTTTATCTAAGACTCTTATTATACTTATCATTAGCTATTCAGCAATCAGCAGTGTTTACTTTGTTGCCTTTCAGTTAGTTGGAGAAGGCTCAAGCTCTCTGCTGGAAGTTCTTAAAGTTGCTGCAGTAGCTTCTTTGGATATTCCTGTGGACGTAAGCATCCTTCTTTACTTTAATTGAATGTTGCTGGTGTTCAGTATCAACAATTAATCTTACTGGAAAAGTTTGAACTACTGGTCTACCATGGAAAAATAATGCAAAAGTTGGTTAAGGTGTGCCAGTTCAGGCTAATGTGGGTATTGCGGCTGAGCTCTGGTTTTCAACACATACTCTCTACTTACCAGTTTCTTTTTTATGTTTTATTCTCCCTAAATATGGGTTGGTTGGTTTATGATGCTGCTTTATAGCTAGTCTCAGTTAATGCTTTCACTTTGATTGATTTATTTCTGTTTTCTTATCATTTTTGTTCATTCATGTCAATTTTGCTTGCATGGGGGATCACATATAAGCTGCTGACTTATGTTGAAGAGTTAATTATTGTACCTTAGGCGTAGCTCGTGCTGCAGTATATGCTGTTGATGCTGTTTTACGGAGTGCGGGAGTGCAGGGCTCATGAAATTGCCCCTCCTTTGTTCCAGGTGTGCTCTCCATGGAAGGTGGAGCCTGTAAAGCAGGAAAAAAAATGAAACAGTGCTAATGATTGAGAAGTTTTTCATGTTATAATAATTAAGGTACAAACCTTAGTGTTCATTGCTGCAGGTGCTAACGATCTGTATTTCGTTGATTTTGCACTTGGTTGAGGGTGGTAGCCGGGCTCCATGGATGTGGATTCAGCAGGAAACAAAAAGGGCAAGTAGTTGATTGTGGACAGACGTGATGTCCAATTATATATATGTATAGATATATGTATATGCACATATATATGGACACTTGATTGCTGTAAGTCCAGGGTTAATTCTAATTCCTAATTGGATACGTTGGCCGTTCGAAAATAAACAGCTAGCAATCCATTGTTAATTCTAATTCCTGATTAGTATGGTTTCTTATTCGTAAATTCTAATTCCTGATTCGTACGGTTTCTTGTGGTTTCTTGTTCGTAAATTCTAATTCCTGATTCGTACGGTTTCTTGTTTGTTAATTCCATTGTTAATTCTAATCCTGATTGGATACGTTTGCCGTTCCATAGTACACAGCTAGCAATCTAGGTTCACAGCGTTGGCCATGTACCAACTGAGCTAGCTAAGGTTCGTGAGTAGTATGCCATCCAGAAAAACATAACGTATGTCATGTTGGTAGGAAGTAAAGACTAGAGATAATCTCGTTTGACGGCATGATTTCCTTTTCGCAAATTGTGAAAGTTGTAATAGCACGGATAAGGTACCGGTCGTCCTGTGCTAACAAATCTCTCGCCATCATCTATTGCCACTGCTCGGTCTCATATCGGACAAACTAACAAATCTAATAATTCTATAGCAGTCGTCTGGTCACGCCATGTACCCTCGTCCAGTCCCACTACCATCAACCTTAGAGAAATCCCACTGCCATCTATTGGAGTCGATCCGTGCACATGCCATCTGTCGTCAATACCGGACGAACTAACAAATCTAATAATTCTATAGCAGTCGTCTGGTCACGCCATGTACCCTCGTTATCTGGTCGCACTCGCATCCATCCGCTTGGTATGGTTAGACTATTATCTACAGGAGTTGTCCGATCTCACTAACACGAAGCATAGGCGTCCTGTTCGGTCCCAATGCCATCTACTAGCAAGATCGGATGAACTAACAAACTGCATAGATATTGCGTCATTTCATCTTCTAGCTATCCATTAATTATAATAAAAATCTAATAAACGTGCAACCATTAGGCACATTTGTAGTTAGAAGTAAACAGTTAGCAATCCATCAATAAAATAAAAATAAAAAAAGGGCTATGGGGGCTTGAACAACAAATCTAATAATTCTATAGCAGTCGTCTGGAGTCAGGACTTGCTTTGGATGATCTACTCACATCCATCCGCTTGGTATGGTTAGACTATTATCTACAGGAGTTGTCCGATCTCACTAACACGAACCATAGGCGTCCTGTTCAATACCATCTATCTTCTGAGTATGTTCTCATTACCATGAACCTTAGCCGTTAGGTTCCACTATCATGTACCGGAGCCATTCAGTCCCACTGCCATCTGCTGCCAAGATTGGATGAACTAACAAACCGCATAGATATTTCGTAATTTCATCTTCTAGCTATCCGTTAATAAAAAAAACTAATATTCGTGCAACCATTGGGTACATTTCTATTTACAAGTAAACTGTTAGCAATCCATCAATTAAAATAAACAAAAAAGTCATGGGCCGTGGGGGTTTGAACTCACGACCTGAAGGTTAACAGCCGTGGTAATTTACCAACTAAGCTAGAGAGGATTTGTGTTTAGAATACCAGGTATAGTGGTTAAGTAGTTAGCCATAAAATAATGAAAAAGCGCACACCCTTGAGTTTGAACCCACGACCACAAGGATAACAAACTTGCTACCAACTGAGCTACACCAGGCTCCTGCATAGTTTGCCAGGCACAATCTTTAACTAGCTAAATTGATAGAGGTGCATCTCAGAGTACAGAGCAACACGAGCATGGAAACAAAGATTAACTAGTTCTCAATATTCATCAACACAAGATTTTGTCGTTTAAAACATTATGATTCTGGTGTCCAAAAAGGTGATGATTAACTAACAACAGCAATATGACAAAGCTGTTCCTCCTTTGGCCTTCTCAAATTTCCTCCTTAAAGCCCTTGCTGTTCCTCCTTTGGCCATCAATAGAAGAAGTTGTCAGGAGTTGGGAACAAAGTAGAGGGCGTCTTCCATGGATCTCCAACATGCTAATTACAACAGAGAAGGTAACAATTAGTGTTCTATCTTGCTAACTAGCGACAAGAGCTGAAGAGCAACCAAATCACTAATATCTACACATCTCAAACAAAATAAAGGGATAGTATAAATTCTGGAGCCAATTTCTCAACATGACTACAATGTAATATTCCTAGTTTTCGTACCTTTATTTCCAACACAAGCACGTGCTTTTCTTTTCGTTCGGGCTTCAACTGCAAAAACTAAAGGAAACAAAAATAAGCCTGCTACCAAAGGACCTAATGTCGTACAAAATAACAAGATATAAATAATTACTTTAGTTTTGGACAAGTGCGCCTATCGTGCGTCGATTCACCACATTCGCTGCAAGCTCTATTTCTCTTCTTGGCCACATGGGATTGCCTCAATCTCTCATGGAATGACTTCATCCTCTTCTTAGATGGAGCACCTTTTGTAACAATCTGCTTGGGATCAAGGACTTTATCACCGGAGGCATAGCTAGAGGCAGAATAATGGGCGGGCAAAGGACCAAACGGTGTTGCCCCCATGTGCTCATCATTCCCGATAGGGTCATCCATAATGCTTTGTAGCAAATTCATCACCTTTTCTGAATGCTCCGTGCTCTTTGAAGCTTTGAATAGAGCAACGCTAGCCTTGTTGCGTAGTTCGCGATACTGACCCATCTGTTCGGACCACACATGCGTATTGGCGTTCCTCTCTGACACGAATGCAACTTTGGCTTGCATTGTCCACCTCATCAAAACACAACAACGAGGAATGGTGTCCAAACCCAGCAAATTCAGAACAGCAAATATGTGTGCACATGGGATGCCTTCGCACTGCAACTTGCGGCAATGGCAGCTGATAGCATTCACCGATGAGCCGTCCAAGACACACTGCACAACGAATCTATGTTGCGCTCCATCTTTTAACACAACTACATACCTGACCAAACCATCTTCCTCCCTCGCCTCTTCAATCTCCCATGCACATGATTTACAAATACACTCTCTTACCTTCTTGAACATCTTTGGTGTATAGATACGTGCAACACTTTTCTCTAATGGGTGAGCACTTATTCTTGTGAAAGGGACTGACTGTGAAGCTTTTGCATCCAACTCAGCCTCATTCCTCCGAATACGCGACATGCAGTGCTCAGTGTGCTCCACCAAATCAACCAACGACATTTTGCAATCTAGATGCTTATGAAGCCTAGAGTTCAGGCTCTCACTACGCTGGTTGCTTTGCATGCCTAAGAAATATCTTCCATTCGTATAAGCTGCGGACCACCTCTTTCTAAGTTTATACATCTTCGAAATCCATACGTTCTGTTCTGTGATCTCATACCTTGCCTTGAACTCAGCCCAAGATTTCTCAAACTCAAAAATTCCCATTGGATGGTAGATGAGTTTCCTAAAATCATCAAGCATTGGATTACGCAGGTGACGTACCATGTTCTGCTCAATGTGCCAACTGCACAACCGATGGTCTGTCTTCGGCATAACCTTCTTAATAGCTTTTCTCATTGCAGCATCTCCATCCGTGATCACAGACTTCGGGTGACTTTGCCTCATCGCCTCCAAAAATGTCTCAAGTAGCCACTCATATGACGAGATGGTCTCGTCCGAAACAATACCACACCCGTATACAACTGTACTATGATGATGATTCACTCCAATAAATGGAACAAATGGTAGATTATAGCGGTTGACCCGATATGTGCTATCAAACACAACAATGTCACCGAATGCTTCATAGTCAATCTGAGATTGCGAATCTGCCCAGAATATATTCTGAAGATGACCTTCAACATCTTTACTGTATTTGAAGAAAAACTCAGTATCTCGTTCTACCTGCGCTCTCATATGGTTGAGCACAAATTCTGCATCGCTACCTAAGATCCTTTTCTTCTTGTACTTGGCGAAGAAATTGTAAAGGTCCTGAGAAACGAATAGGACCTTGTCATAGCCACCATGGTGCCTCTCCATCACTTCCATGATTTCGCACGTACGAAGACCACCAAGTCCATATTCCACTGCATCAGCTTTCTGAGCGTCGGTTAGCCGATGATGTGACCGTAGAAAAGCTACCTGGTCAGGCTCAGCAAGCGGATGGTTATGCACATCAACAAAATTTTTAACAAACCACAGACCCATGTCAGGATTGTGCTGGATCTCAAGCATAGCTTTACAGCCACAACGGGTGAGCGGGGTCGCGGCTCCCTTTTCTGATTAGTTGCTTCAAAGTACTTCTCCGAACGGCAGCCTTCTTTAAAGCAGCAGAAACGCCTTCGCATCACCATTTCTGTACCCTTGATGCACTCCTTGTCATCTAATCTGACACTGAATCCTTTTTTTCCTGCATAGTTATTGTAGTGCTTGAAACCCTCTTCCTCGCTTTGAAACATCTGACTCACCATCATGTGATATTCTTCAATCTCCTCTAAACTGGCGTTGTAACCTTCCATGCTACAAATATGACATCATCAAGCATTATATTTAGTACATTTGTTCCATAACTCTGATGAACTATAAAAAAAAATTGAACATCACAAATTGTAATGAGTTATCACAAATTAAAACTATGAGAAATTAAAGAAATTAATAACTGTACCCAACAAAGCAGAAACTGGAATGTCGCATTTATCGACTCATAAATATGTTCTAAATTTGCACCTTAACAAAATTATAGAAAGAAAAAAAGTTTCATAATCTGATTTCACAAACGTAATGTCACTTTTTCTATTACATATTGCATAAGCTAACGATTCTGTTCTAGCACACGACATTATTTTGATGATAGCACATCACTTTGAAGATGAACATGTTTATTCTGTACAAAATAGCAGCATGGCATAAATAACAGGCTTTAATTTATTACTTCTCAAAGATATAGGTGCATATTATCTATGCTTGTTCATCCGCTACGATTATTCCAGTACCCATCAATCACTGGATCGATACATCAACAGCCCATATCAAACTTGCTGGTGCATCACATTACACTGCGTGCTGCGCGGAATTAAAATTCAGGTTTCAGTACTCGCCGAGGCATCGTGAAAGAGCAACACAACCTCTTGCCTGGAGAAAACAAAAGAAAACCACGAAATACTACTACTAAAATTTCAGTCAAACATGTGAGCGTGTGTCACGTGAAGAGGAGAAATCCTACTGCGTGATCGATCGTCTCGTCCCTGACACTGGTAAGAATTAACAAGTTGCAGCTCCTAGAAGGCCAGATCGAGGCCGGTGCACGCGCACAGCTGGGCGCTTGCAACTTGGTGATAGCCTCCCAGCAGAACGACTGGTCGAGACTTGAGAGCTCGAGAGGGGATGCGACTATGGGAGACAGGCCCAGTCGCGGGCGTTACCTGGGCAGGCGGCCAGAGGCGGGCGCGGCCGCCGGAGGCAAGGGCGAGCCCAGCCGGTCAGACGCGGGCGCGGCCGCCGAAGGCGAGGGCGAGCCCAGGCGGAGGGGCGGGCCGGCCAGAGTCCGGGCCACGCCCGTGCGGGCGGAGACGCGGGCAAGCGGCAGGAGGCGGGAAGGCGGCCGGAGACGAGCGTGGCGGCGCGGAGGCACCCGCACGCGGGCGGAGGCCAGGCCAGGCGAAGCCGCGGGGTGGACGGAGGCCGGGCGACGCGCGCGCGGCCGGAGGTGCGGGCGCGCCCAGGCGGCGTGCTGGAGCGGCGTGAGGTAGTTGCGGTCAGACGCGACCGTGGCCGCCGGAGGCGAGGGTGAGCCCAGGCGGAGGCGCCGGCCGGGCAGAGTCCGGGCCACGCCCGTGCGGGCGGAGACGCGGGCAGGCGGCAGGAGGCGGGAAGGCGGCCGGAGGCGAGCGCGGCGGCGCGGATGCACCCGCACGCGGGGCGGAGGCCAGGCGAGGCGGAGGCGCGGGGTGGACGGAGGCCGGGCGACGCGCGCGTGGGCGGACGTGCTGGCGCGGCCAGGCGGCGTGTTGGAGCGGCGCGTGCGCGAAATCAGGACAGCAGGCGGCGGCGTGAGCACGAAGCAAGGAGTTGGATCCATATTAGTCCTACATTAGCAGGAGAAAATGTCTAAATTAACCCACTAAATGAAGGGTTAGATTTAATTGGTACTCCCACACCTGTTTAGGGAGTACAAGGTACCGTAAAAAAGCTCTTGTTTGATGGTTTTAGGGATAGCTTTTAGTTACTGTGTGGGATTCTATGATAATAAGACGGAAATTATCTATGTAAATTCTCAAGTAAAGGCAGCGGTATTTATATGTACCAGGCTATCTAGAGAAATTTAGCTTATTTCAGAGGGTAGGGACAATTGATCAGTACAGTCATCTTAGTTGATCTGTACAGACATCTTTAGACTCGTGGATAATTTAGATACGCTTTCTTGCAAAGTGGGCTTTGGAAGGTCACTTAGCTTTCTTTCTTTTCTTTTCTTTTCTTTTCTTTTCTTTTCTTTTTGAGTTTGAAGTTCACTTAACTGGTTAGCTGAAGCTCGTCCCATTTCCAATGAGGCCTGTCATTGAGTCAAGCTTAAGCAAGCCTGCATTAACCCCTTGGGCCCAAGCTCGGCTTAAATCTGAGAATTTTGTTTGGGCTGTATTGTTCTTAGATAAAGTCTTGATTTGAGCCATCGCCCAAAAAAGAAGTCATGATTTGAGCCGGAACGCATTTTGTGAATGGATTTTAAATGTATTGGTAAAGGCACGTACAAAGATAAAGATAATATGAGCAAGGAATTTTGGGTCCCGAGCACTAATGAGCCCTTTATTTTTGAAATTAAGAAACGTGTTGTTTCGAGTTTTGTAAAAATTACAAAAAAAGATAACCGCACGTACAAGTTGCAGTACTACGTGTACCTGCCAAATTTCGTGAATAAGTATATTTTACTTGTGGTCCGCACAGAAAGAATAAGAATGAGGGGGCTAAAATAGCAACTATTTATACAACGAGTTCGTTTTTCTTGCGTAACTCACAAAATGGATATCTTTTCGCAAAGATTTGCAAGTTCACATAGTATCGCTGCTCGTACATGTGGTATTCACAAAAAGTGATATTTTAGATATTGACATAGTTTTTTAAATGTAAATTTGACCACTAATTTTTGTTGCAATATATGTATAAAAGCCAACTAATTTCTATTACAATACATATAATTTTTAAATACCTAATCTAAATATTCAAAATGATATCAATAGTCAAAGTTTTAAAAGTTTAACTAAAACTATGTTGAATGCGTCATGTTTTTATGAAAGTAATTTTTTTAAATTTTTTTCAATATGAAAATGTTTTGCGAGTCAAGAGCAATTAATGCTCAAGTACTAGATGGTGTTTCTGGAAAAAACAATCGTACCTTGTACCTTTCATGTTATATAAAAAAAAAGACACTGAGCACATTCCACACAATGGATTATCTCAAGGAGAAAGGATTCTTTCTTTCCTGGCTCCTGAGCTCCAGCAAGCCCTTTACTCCAAAATTTCTAAAAAATGCAATTCAAGTTTCAAAAATTCCAAAACAATTCTCACATGTAAGCGTGAAAATGCACCACGAATCTGTAAAATCTAGTTTCATTTGTGGGCTTGACAATAAAAAACAAAGGATAAGCTAAGATAGCAAATACAAGTAGTGCTCCGTTTTTGTTAACTGTTTTTGCTCGACTCATAAAAATGTGGACAAAAATTTGCAGTTCTACATAGTATTGCAATATGTAGATGTGGAATTTTTTTTGGTTTCTTCTACAATGCGATTTTCTTTTTCGCCCGACGAGCATTGGTGCTTGGGTGCCCAAGAGTTTTCATTGTCTCAATGTCATCTCATGTCGTCTCCAGTATATAATTCCCACGTGCAAGAGATTTTCTCTATCTCCTACCCTCTTCAATGCAGAGAGACAAAAGGCTACGTAGCAGGGAAGAAGAATGAGGTGTTGTACTTGCGTTCGTAGGTGGACAAGTCGCCGGACAGCCCGCGGCTTGCTTGCACTAACCACCGGTCCATATGTTGATATATAATACGATATTCACCATAAATCCACATATTGACGTAGCTCATAAGTTTCACTGTTATTGTTGCTCCCTTGTGGCAACCAACACAAGTCCTTACGTGGATTTATGTGGTAGTTCACTTAACAATGTGGGTAATACGATGTCCACTATTAACACATATTGAGTGGCACAGCTTGTAAGTTTCACCGTTGTCGTCGTTCCCGTGCGGTAACCAATTGGTTCACCAAGCTTGCAGCCTAATTACCAGCACCCTAACACCGCCAAGTTCTACCTATAGTGAGAAGCACCTCCGCCTCCATGCGGTGGCAATTGGGTACCCGCCGAGCGTCACGCAACCTACACCTTTGTTAACAAGGCCGACGATATGATGGTTGTGACCCCTCCTCCTTGCCACGTTTGTCGGCTTCTTGTGGGCGTCGTGACTATCCTCAGACAACACCTTTCACCAGAACAAGAGACTAAAGGGCCTGGGGAACAAGTTAGAAGGAAGAGGCATCAGGCAGGATCTTGAGTGGGCTGTCCGCTGGGTTTTAGTGGATTTTGTGCGTCTGTTCACTCAAACCACACAAATTTTATGGCAAACCGCATCAGCCACTTAGTCGCTATTTTGCTGATAGCACAAGCACGTTCGCAGTTTGCCGCAGCCGCTTTCATCCTGAGTTGTACTTGTACATGCCCTAAGTTTATGACATACTGTACTCCCGTCGAACTCACCCACGTTCCTCTGCACAACTTAACCGCAACATCGAATTCTCTATTTAATTATCGTCAATCTGAGATCCCGAAAGAAAAATCATTCCCGCGAGATGGCACTTGTCCTGCGTCACTCTCATCTCACGCAACTCCCGTTCCAGGTAGACGAAGGGCATGCACGGCAGCCTTCCATTTCGGGAACTCGCAATCAGTTCCATTGCGGCTCGCGTCGCACATGCGCGACCCATCCCTGTGCTTCCTTCGAAGGAACATTAAACTGATTGGAACAGCCAAGAAGAGGAAGATCAAATCGGTTGATGTCGAGGATTGAGATTTGGCCGAGGCCGTGGACGCCGCACGACCACGTAGGTTGCTACTGTGTGCAAGCTTGGTAGAAGGGGCTCTGCATGCATGTACTTGTGTTTTTGGTATCATCCGGCGGGAGCAGCAGGAAGCTGGTTCTGATTGTTGTTGTGCCGTCCATACCTTCTACATCTCGTGACACTTGGTCATCGAACACCTTATCCTGTGCGGGAATCCACATGTCCGTCCAGGTTTAGTTTGTCATTATTTAATAATATATTGGAACTTGATGTACAGTCGATGTACAAGAATTACATGATGTGATTCTTGATTTCTTTTTTCTCTTGGTACGGTTAATTGGATCAAAGACCATTACAGATTTCTACGCTCCAAAATGTTCCACCGCAAACCTGACTTCCTATATATGTACTACAAGAGATATTTAGTTTTTACCGCTACACAAACTTTCCACTAAGTCTTTGCCATTCTCTGATACATCCGTAACACTACATAATACTAGCTAAATAACTGTACGTTACTGCAGATAAAATATATTACTTGATAAATGGTGCCGGGTTTGGCATATGCCACGTCCCCTCGTCACAGTGCTTGCTGAGCTTCGTTCTGACATGCTTGGCACCTCTGCCATTGTTATCGTGCTCAGCATTGCTATATATATTCACCAAATCACTCCTCGTGCCACAATTCTCAAAGTTGAAATTCAAAATTTTACTTGTCAAAGCTCAGTTAAAAAGCAATCTTAATATTGTTGCATCGGATTAGAATTAAGGAGGTTGTTGGTCTGTTAAAGAGTTTGTTAGCATGAATTCATTTCCGTGTAAAACAACTCCCGTGCATATCTCTCTTCCTCTCAACCGATCATATGTATATGCATCTTAGGATGTTATCCAACACATCCGTGTGTAATCATCGTGTCTTATTGGGGCATAATAAATCAGGTCAGCAAGGAGCTTCTGCTTCTATGATTGTGAGAAAGGAGACCAAGAACGAGATTAGATGTGAATAAGAGATGCAGATTAAGAAATACTACAACATGTTTGTTGTGATTTGTTTAACTAATTTGAGTCCAACATGATCAAAGACGAAGTATAGTTCTATTTTTTACAAACAAGTTAAATTTGTGTTGAATTTATTTTAGGACGAATAATGGCATCTTTTAAAAAGCTTAGGCATTTGTGGTGGCATGAACCCAATAGCCCCTTGTATAATTTAATCTGATCTTTTAATACTTGGTCATTGACCGATGTCTGAGGGTATGGTAAAAGAACTCCATTTTGAAGGTGCACGGTGCATCGTATGGTTCCTTACAAGCCCAAGATAAAGCTCCATCAAATTAACCGAAAATCATACCTGACGGTGCACCGCGCACCGCGCCCGCGGTCAATGTGTGGGGTCCACCTCTCCTCACCTTATCTTATTCTCCACCATCCCCGCATCCTCCCGTTTCTCCCCTTCTCTTTTTCTCACCTGCGAGGCTCGGACCACCCCCGCTGCACCGCCGTTCCCCCGAACCGCCGCGGCCTCTGACATGGCGAGCCCAGCGCGGCGGCCAACGACATGAGGAGCAGCAGCAGCGTGCTGTCCAGGTTCGCGGCCGCCTCCTTCCCCGTGTGCGGTCGCCGGCAATCCGCAACGCGCCGCCTCTCCCTCGCAACGGCATACAGGTGCGGTCGCCGGCAATCTGCACAGCCGCCGCCTCCGACACGGCGAGCCGCCACTGCGACGGCCAACGGCGCGAGGAGCAGCAACAGCCCCACCGGTGGATCTAGGGTTTTTTCCCTTTTCTCTTCATTTTTTCTCCTTTTTTTGGGGTTTTTTGGTGGAAAGCTTATGTGGATGAATTCGAAAGTTTATGTGTGGCCCGGGAGTTGGAAGCTCGAACCGGAGATTGATTTTTGAGCTTTTGATTTGATCTTTTTGGTTGAAACCTCCGATCCAACTAGTTGGAACCCATTGATCAACTAGTGGAAAGTTGTCTAAATTTGATTAAAAGTTCAAAATAAATTAGTTGGAAGTTGTCTGAATTTTACTTCAAAGTTCATATGTATGGGAGTTGGAAGCTCGATTTCATTGGGTGGAAAGCTCAATTTTCTTGTGGTTGAATTGATTTTTGTGTAGTTGAAAGTCTAATTTCGCGGGATTGGAAGCTTGATTTTGAGAGTCTGGAAGGGGAAGGAGGAAGGCCAGAGGAGAAAGACGACCCGTGCGGTGGTTGTTCGGACCGTGGTCGGGATGAAATTCTGACCATTCTTGTCGGAAATTGACCGCTCGCGGGAAACGCGGGCGCTCAGCCGTAAATTACAGGCGCCCCAAATTAACATGACCTGGCCGGTGGCCCGGTGTCTGCCAAGGGCGTAGATCCGCACTGTTTCATGCCCCACATTGTTGGGGACGCAGGCTGGAGCGCAAGTTGGTGCATGCATGGCCCCCGTTCCCGACCTATACTAGCTAGAGCCGCAATAGAACTCCCCAAAACGCGGCCTTACCACCGTCGTCCGGTACGTCGGGGGGAACTGGACCGGCTGTCTCCGCGAGCTCCCTTCGCGCGGAGCACGTACGACAGGAACAAGCTAATGGCGCCTACCCTCCCACTCGCACAATGTCGTGCACATCGCATTGCAATTAATCATCCACACATGATGTGTAGTATTGTGTAATTTGACATGGACATGCCCGGAAAAAGTTCAGCCCGGGACGAATGTTCCATAACCTAGCAGCAGTATCAGGCTCGACAGACAGACAGTTGTCTCAACGGCTGGTGCCTGTGCTACAGCAAACTCGCCTCCATACTCAACGTGAGCAACTTGTCGAGCATCGAGGCATCCCATCCCATCACGCTGATTCGTTTCGACATTTGCTGCAAGTTGAACGTAGCCATCAAGTGTGTCTGTCTAAAAAGGTTCAGAAAGGGAAGCGATCGATGGCATGAGGTACGATCGTAAGAAAAACATGCGTTTAGTATACAGATTTACACCACAGCACGTTTTTCATCACAGAATAACTTACATATTTACACCACAGAACGTTTTTCATCACAAAAAAACACTGGAAAAACTGACAACGTCATGCACGCATGCAGCATGCCAGCAACACCTTGTACCGTAGTCCGTAGGACGTGAGAAAACGAGAGAAATTGTCTAGTACAGTGTATCTGCGTTGCGTACAGCCGCCGGCCGGCGAGCCGTCACGTCGACCGAACAGGCAAGTGGACGCGGCCGTGGTGGTACCGTGCCGCACCGCCGCTTTCCAACCCCATCGCGTGGCCGCCCGTCTTGGCCGGGACTGCCGGCGGCCGGGACACCCGGACCGGGGTTGGCCCAACGCTGACCGCCTTCTCGCAACGGCAGCTGTTCAGGAACCCGCCGCCGCCTTTCTTGCGGCCGGCGCTCCGCGACATCGCGGCGGTGAAGCCATCGTGACCGCCACCCGCGGCCTCCGGCGGGACGAAGCGGAACTCGTCGACGCAGCACGCCGACGCCGCGCTGGAGAAGTTGGCCACGCTGCCCGCGTCGAAGGCGCCACCCTCGGCCGTGGCCACGCTCCACACCACGCTCGCCTCGCTCGGCGCGTACATGCACTCGCTCAGCGCCGGCTCGGCGGCGGCGTACGCCAGGTCGTCCTCGCGCGAGTTGCGCCGGCTGCTGCGCCCGCGGTACGTGGTCGGGTACGACGACGACGCCGCGAAGCTCTCTAGGTCGAACAGATCCGAGCTGGCGTCGCTCATCGCGTCCTCGTCCATCGCCGTCACGGCCGCCGGCGCGCGCAGGAATCCGGCCGCGGAGACGGCGGGCGGCGGGTGCACCAGCACCACCGCGTCCTCGTCGATAGGACGGAACACTTCCAGTGACTCGCGCGGTGGCTCGTCCACGGCGCCGATCACGACCTTCGCCGGGACGGTCACTGGGAACGTGAACCCGCCGGAGCTCACGACGCGGTGCCCAATGTCCGGCGGAGCGCTGCCGCCCTTGTTGGGCGCCGTGGCGAGGATGTTGTTGCTGGCGCGAAGCGGAAACGCGCCGCTCCCCGTTGTAATAATCTTCATCATGGCTGCAGGCTCGTCGCTTGGAGATGGAGGAGGCAGCGTTTTCGCCTGAAAGACGGTGCAGCTCTTCTCCATGGGGAAGCCGGCGTCATAGGCGTGGACCCTTGGGGTCGTCGGGCTCCTCGGCTCGGAGGCGAAGTCGACGGTGACCGCCTTCCTGCCGGCGCAGGGGCAGTCCCGGCCGAACAGCCCCCACCGCTGACCGGAGCCGGGCTTCTTGCTGCCACGGTGATACCGATTGCTCACGGCGACGACACCGTTGGCACCATCGCAGCCGTTATCGGGCTGCCTAGACACCGGGGCCGTCGACTGGTTGCTGGGGAGCAGCCCGGAGCGGCTGTTCCAGCTCGCCTCCGAGGACGCTGCGGTGCGGCCGCTCTGGCTGGTCGCGTCCACTGCGGCGATGGCGAGCAGCTGCTGCTGCCGCCGCTGCAGCGGCTCGTCCTCTGGGACCGCGGCAGCGCTGCACTTGACGGCGTCCGCCGGGTTGAAGTAACGCTCGGCCGTGAAGATGTCGAGCTCAGCCCCGCCCGAGCGCCGCCCGGTCGACCCGGCCTCGCACCACGGCAGGTGGTGGCCGCCGTGGGCGGTGTTGGAGAGGAAGGCTGGCCGCGTCGGCGCCACTCTGTATCTGTCCATGTAGGAAATATAAGATATTGAGATGCGTCGCTTCTCTCTCTCGTTTGTGTGTGTGTGTGAGAGAGAGAGAGAGTGAGGAATGAGGGGATGAGAGACAGGAGAATTTGTAGGAGCAAGAGCGCGGGACGAGCCAAAACGGGACAGGCTGTTGGGCGGAAGAGAGAGGAACTTTTTTTATAAATATTAATTTTTAAATCAAAAATTCGAGATCTATATCTCCTATTTCAGAAATTTCAAAAATATAACCCGGCCAACCGGTTGGCCGACAAGGGACATATCAGCCCACCGCCGACCGACAAGGGCGTTATCGGCTAACTGCTGACCGATAACCGCTTATCGTTTGGCCAGGCGACGATTTCGCGCCGAAAGAGCTGGCGGGCCCGCTGTCCCCCTGTTATCTGCCGACGGTTGACTAATAACCTGTTATCTGCCGACGGTTGACTAATAACCACCTTATCATCCCACGGTCGGACGATAAGGGGTCAGCGCCCACTTTTGCACGCGGGCGCGCACCTGAGCTCCTTTGTGTCCTGTCCAGTCCGCTCGAGCGCGCGTGAACCCCTTTACGTCGTGTCCAGTCCACTGCAGCGTCTTTTTTGGGCTCTGGTCACTCGTGAATGCATCCAGTGCATCCCTGAGGCGCATCGCTCTCTATTTAATCACCCGTCACCTGTCTCTGCCTCATACCGATTCATGAAAAATTAACAAATCGATAGAGAGGAGAGGGATTAGGGTTTGGAAGTGAGATCTCGAGAGCGGAGCGCGTGTGAGGTAATTAGTTGCGTTATTCTTTTGTTTCGTTTCCTGAAAATAGTAACTATGCCGTATTGCATTATCGTAGGAATGGCTTCATCTGGTGCTGACGAGATGCCGAAGCAGAAGCTGGTTGCCGACGTGCCCGCAGGTGTCGAAGTTCCCCTTTGCTGGTGCCAAGATCCGTGCAGACTGATGAAGTCGGATGAGTTCTCGTACACGTACGGAAGAAGGTTCTTCATGTGTGCTAACTACGACGAAGAGCCACCGAAGTTTGGCATGTCCAGACGGAGTGAACTGGTAAAACTCGCACATACCCGCATTTCTAACACGATGCAATACTATGGTAACAGTCGTTTGCTTGCAGTCTCGACCTACTATATGTGACTACATACAGTGGCTGGACGTTACCCAATCGAAAGAGGATGAGGAAGAACTCATGTGGAAGGTTAACTGTGCTCGAGGTCGGATTCAGGAACGCATGCACGAGGCAGAGGAGGAGGAGAAGAGAAAGCGTTGGCAGGAGATGCAACGCAAAGAGAAGGAGGAGGCGGAACGTCGAGCTGCGGAGGCACGTGAGGCCGAAAGGGCGAGGAAGTGCGAGATGGCGCGTCGCGCGAAGGAAGAAGGGGAGGAAGCTCACGCTCGTCGTATGAGGAAGGGCAAATATCCGAAAGGCCCTGAGTAGTTATTTCAATGTTCTATTAGGTTGTTCGGCTGTATGCGAATGTTATCGTACCGTGTTGTCACGCCATGCGTAGTGTTGACGATGTTTCGAACTCTAGATTTCGAAGAAATAAATAAAGTGTTCCATGCAATTCAGTACAACTAAAGATAGTCAAAATAAAAAAGGAAATGGTGCGAGTGTATGGCTTAAAAAAAACTAGTCTTGCTCGTCTCCCTGATCCGGTCCTCCTAAGTCTCGCTGTGGTGCGGCGGGTGCGGCGGCTCTACGAGTACGAGGACGTGGCCTCTTGCGAGGGCCAGACAGTGTCAAGGGCTGTACCGGCCGTGGCTGACGGTGACCCCTGCCGTAAATCGGCTCAGCCGACTGACGAGGTGGCGACTGCGTGACCTGCGTGGGTGGTGGTGGTGGAGTCTGAAATCCCGGGAAGTGAGGAACAACCCCTGAAGCGTCCGCTTGGCTCCACATGTCGCCGTAGTCAACAGTATCTGGCGAACCCGCAAACGCCATAACAGGAAACGTGTCACCTACAGTGAACGATCATATTTAGCAATATAATCCAAGAAAATAGTAAGACCATATTAGTAATACGTTACCTGTAGTGTAGACCATCGCAGACTGCGGATTGTGCCAGTACGAGGCACCCGCCTGCGTCGGGAGAGGTGGTGTAGGCTGGGGTGACGACTGTGGCTGGTGATGCCACAACGAGCCTCCCGCCTGCGTCGGCAGAGGTGGTGTAGGCTGGGGTGACGACTGTGGCTGGTGATGCCACAACGAGCCTCCCGCCTGCGTCGGGAGAGGTGGTGTAGGCTGGGGTGACGGCTGTGGCTGGTGATGCCACGACGAGCCTCCCGCCTGCGTCGGGAGAGGAGGACGTGGCTGGACTTGCGGCTGCGGCCGCCACGACGACGAGGACTGCCGTGAGGGACGGTGTGCATGACGACTAGACCGTGTAGTCTCGACGTCTGAAGCGCGCCCACAAGTCAAAGTCTCGTAGATCTTCCGTAGCTTGCCGTTGAGACGCTGCCACGCGGATCGATGATCGGACGGACTGATCTCAATCCCCATGTCAAGCCGGTTAAGGAGTGCGGCAACCTCCTCCTGAGCCTCCAGCGTCATCTGCGCCTGCAAATGCGAAACGAATATTATTACTTGCTCAGTACTTCTGCAAATGGAAAACAAAAAATTCGTGACACTTACGGCGTGGTGCCTGACGCCAACAACAGAAGCAGCCGGGTAGTGATCCGACGTCTGGCCCTGCTGCATCTCAGCTGGGTCGGCACGCGGTATGTAGTACAACCTCGTGCCAGAGCGGTACCACCGGAGGTACGCATCGTACTCGACTGGGTTGAAGGGCGTGTCCTCTTGCCAGAGATCTGCGCTTGCCGTCGTCCACCGTTCGACAAACGGAGCAAGGTTTCGTGCCCAAGTTGTTGCCGTCTTGCTTCCACCCTGTCGGTTGTACCTACATTTCATGATTATTCATACGAAGTGAGCAAAACAATTACAATACTATTATCAAACCATAAAACCTTAGATGCTCTTACATGTGGATGTGAGGCTGAAGCGTGGGCGGTGCTGGGGGAGGACACAACTGGCGTTTGCCAAATTGCCGCATCACACGGTGCACAGCGGTTACCTCCACAGTGACGTCGAAGACTACGGTAGCCTTCGTCATCCAGTAGTCGAGGTCTCTGATACACAAGGCTGAAATCCCGCCAGGCGCTCATCGCATCATCGCGTCTTCACTGTACGGCTCCCAGATCACCTGACTAGGGTGCAACGTATCGAACTGCGACGTGAAGGCTGGGTAGCAGTTCCTGACTTGTGCGCTAGCATATCGGACCTGTCGACAATGAAAGTAATTAATACAAAGGAAAAATGAAGTACTTCTGATCGAAACCATATTAAGTATAAGACTCACCCGTCTCCGTGTCCAGAGTGTCCCGAAAGTAGGCATGTCGATGAGGTCCCCGTGGTACTCCGTATCGTCGTACGGTACGTCGAACTGCATGTCTGGCCGTCCGATCGGGAACCGCTCGTACTCCCAAAGCTGCAACAAAAGTGGGCAACCCAGTACCGCCGACTTCTCGGCGCGCCTGTTGCAAGCATTGCACATGGCTCTCAAAGTGGCGGCGAGGACAGCTGAACCCCAACTCCTCTGAACTATGTCCTCGCGGCAACGTGCATCCGCGATCTCTCGCGCTATTCCGATGTAGCGAGCGTCCACAGTGTTCACGTGATTGGACGTGAACATCACCTTGTCGAAGAGCCACAAGACATACGCCTCTAGACAACGGTCAACCTGCTGCTCCGTAAGCGCAACACCAGGGTAACCTAGCGCTCCAATCTACATGAAAAATTTAACATAAGAACCGAAATAAAATTTTAATACTAAGTTCGCAATGCATAACAAAGGCAAGCGGAGTTACCTGAAAGCTGCGCAACCACCGCCACGTAGGGCCGTTTGCATCTCGGACCAACTCCCCGACCCCATGAGCAACACCTGCGAAACGGGCCACTATGGCGTCGTGCCAACCTACTGGAGGCTCCAACGGTCCAACTGCGGCTCCAGCCAACGGTAGGCCCAGCAAGAACGAGACGTCCTGCAGAGTAGGCGCCATCTCTCCCCAAGGAAAGTGTAGTGTGTGGGTCTCTGGCCTCCAACGGTCCACTAAGCAGGTGATCAGTGACCGGTCGTAACAAAAACGGCGAGACCGCTCATTGTACTGCTCTATTGGCTCCTCGTCATCGTCATGTTGCGGCAGAAGCCTCCACTCTGCCGCAGTAGCCTCAACCATCCGTGCCAGCGGTAGGAGACCCGCCCAAGCCAACCTGTGAAACAAGTACAGAACAACAAAATAAGCGTCAAGTTATGTAGTAAAAATTACTTCAAACAACGTACGTAACTACGAGACCCACCTGTCAACCCAATCTGGGTGTATCATCCAATCCTCCTGAGGCGTGCGAGTGACGAGCACGGGGAGGTTTTGGCCCTCCTCCAGTAGCCTCCCGCGGTGTCGTATGTCAACCGTAGGGTCGAGATGACGATACGTCGCCATACCTGTGGTAATAATGGATTCATAGAAATATAAACGTACCAGAAATGTACAAATATAAACTTACACGAATTCCAAACTTACAAACTTAAGGATTCTTAGACGAATTATGAGTTTACAAACGTAAGGATTCTTACGTAAATTACAAACTTACAGGAATACAGACTTACAGAAATACGAACTTACAGGAATACAAACACAATTTTAATTCAACACATAGGGAATAAATATGTTATTGTACGGAACAAACTTAGTTGAAAGTATATAGCATTTCAACGTTCTCCTGCTGCGCTTCCAGGCACCGATGTGCTAGCGCCACCTGAAGTATCCCCTTGGCCTTGTTTCCGTAAGTCAGGACAGTTTTTCATTCTGTGCCCATACCTTGAGCAATGCATGCACTGTCTAGTTGGACCACCAGCCTCCGATTGGTCCATGTCGTTACGAATACGACGAACCTGCCGTCGACCTCGTGCAACCCGGAGTAGTCTAAAATCTGGGATGTATTCCCTTTGCGCCTCGTCTACCTTGTTGAAGTTGCCAACCGCACGGAATCCACTTATCTCGCCGCTCCAAGTATGGAGCACGGACTGCTTCAGATAGTAAGGTGACACGAACGAGATTGAGTCCATCCCAATTTGGCCACATGCAGCCAGCACATGAGAGCAAGGCACGTGTAGCAGCTTGGGTTTGTTGCATGTGCACTTGCAAGTGGGCGCGTCTTCCATTCCAATTGTAACCTCATGCATCTTCGTCTCATTCGCAGCCCCGAAACCAGATTTATCCCTCAGACGTACTTCGTACCTCCTTTCTAGATTCCCAATGCTGTAAACTGTGTGCCCTGATCCCTTTTGAATCTTATCCTCCATGTACTCCATGACCTTTGCACAGTAAGGGGTCGCAGGAAAATTATTCATATGCAGTGCAACATTTCTGTACCTCTCTTGAAAGTACCTCACGGTGCCATGCATCGCACCCTCGACGATAGCAGTTAGAGGTAAACCCCGCTGCCCTCTAAGCACAAAGTTGTACACCTCCGCAAGGTTGGTGGTCATGATGCCGTACCTAGCGCCATGAGTGTCATGAAGAAGAGACCACTTCTCAGGCGGCTCTTTCTCTATCCACTGAGAGAAACTCTTTATTTGTTTGGCCTTCCTCCTCCTCGTACCAGGGGGGTCAATTGCAGGAATAGCAGAAAGCTCCCGTGGCTCTTCTTCCGGGGTAAGTACCACATTTTTTTTCTTGCGATCAATGATCTCGCTCTTAGTAAAGTCATCGAGCTTCCGCCACAAAGTTTTATACTTCCTCTCCTGGTTCTGCTTGCACAGCCTCTTAAACAGATTCATCAGGCGCTTGTTCCTAAACTGGCTAAAAAAATTAGCCCCTAGATGGCGCATGCACCAACGGTTTTGCAGGTCCGGCCAAGGGTGATCCTCATCAGCCGTTGGCTCCTGGAGTGTCTTCACTGCTTTCAGTATACCAGGGTGCCTGTCGTGAATAACACATACATTCTCCCGATTCTTTACTACTCCATGCTTGAGCTGCCTGAAGAACCATAACCAGCTTGAGAAGTTCTCACCCTCCACGAACGCCATCGCCAATGGCAGGATCTGATTGTTGACGTCCACACCAATCGCCGTCAGTATCTGCCCCTTGTACTTGCCTGTCAGAAATGTCCCATCCACGCACAGCACTGGACGACAATGACTGAAAGCTTCAATGCATGCACCGAAAAAGAAGAAAGCTCGGTTCAGCACTTTATAGCCTGGAAAATGCGGGTTCACCGAGTGCTGAATATCAACATGTGTCCCTGGGTTCCGGAGGAGGAGTGTGTAAAGCAGCCGGGGCAGGTTATCGTACGAGTCATAGAAAGTGCCGAAGCGCATCTCCATGGCCTTCTGCTTAGCCCTCCAAGCCTGGCCATATGGGATTTCGTACTTGTACCTGTTCTTTATTGCAACTTGTATGTGCTTTGCTTCCATGTCTTTCTTCTCCACTATCTCGCTGTACATCAGTTCTGCGATAAGAGTGGATGTCAGATTCGGGTGACGCGCTAGCACATTGCTTCTGACGCAAGTGTGCGGCACGACGTTGGTCACGACCCAATTCACTTCATACTTGGGCACATGGGCGTGCACCTTGCTTTCGCAGCCATGAGCAGTACATGTTAAAGTTAAATTATTCGGAGAAGATATGTCGGTCCTGAAAATCCTCTGCGTGGACATGGCCCATTGCGTGACTGCGTGCTTCAATTCTTTCTTGGTGGCATACATCGAACCAATTTGGATCTGGTTCTTGTTATATTCCCAACAAGAATCATGGCCATCATTCATACTCATGGCACCAAGAAATTCCTGGTTCCATGCAATTGGAATCGGGGATGCATGAATGTTATCTTCTTCACCGCTATCTTCATCCACATCTTCAGCCATTCCATCTTCATCTTCCTGTTCCATTACCTCCTGCATGCACTCCAAATCCTCTTCTTCATCCGCCTGCCCCGTGGGAACTCTTTCTGCCGGTTGACTGCTTTGCCCAGCTTGCCCAGCTTGCCAACCGGGATCAACTACCTCGTCCACCTGTGGTCCTAGATTGTTCTGCTCCGCTTCGTACCCACCGCCTTCTGACCCGCCACCCTTCATGATGGCTTGCACTAGTGCGACCGGAGGACTTTTTCTAGCATTGCAAACCCGTAGCCACGATCTCCAGTCTCTAGTACTCTCGATCGGCAACAAGTCTCATTTAATATCATTGCAAGACTTGGTAAACACTGCTTGAATGGTCACAGCATACAGTGTGGGATCCATAGAGAAGGTACATGTAAGCCAATGATTGGCTTCCTTGAAGTTCAACCTTTCCGGATCGGAAATAGGCAAATCAACATGGCTGAATTCACTAAGATCAACCCCGCTCCGATTTGATCGAACAACCCCAGGACCATAGTACACCGTCATATTTACTAACTCCGACATACCTGCCGTAAGATAAATTCACATCTTCATCACGTACTCAGTAAAACATGTAGTTCTATTACGTCGCACGACCGCTAAATTCTTTCGTGCTAAATGTAGGTCGAGTACACGCGTACAGCGTGTACAAGGGTGATCCGGAACACACCAGGGTTATCGACCGATAAATCGGGATAGAACTTTTAGCACGATAGAACGTAACGGTCAACACGAATACGAAATAATTAACCTAACTACATACTAATATTCTACGTCTCTAATAGTAGAACTAATTAGTTCGACCTAATTTAATAACATTTTTCCCCATCGTCTAATCAATTATAGACCTAACTGAACTACGAGATTTAATTTGCATAATCTATATTTACATACATAACCTATAATGATATACAACCTAAATAATATAAATAATTCGTATTAAACAACCTAAATAATATTTTCATAATCAATACATAATCTATATTTGCATAATATAAGTAACCTATACATAATCTATATTTGCATATTTCGTGCTAAACAACCTAAATAATATAAGTAATTATGAACTAATACATACTAAACTAAAAAAATACAAACAATACCTAACTAACAAAATTTTAAAAAAATTACCGAAGATGCGGAGTCGGCCTCCCCGAACTCACCTCCTCCTTCTTCCTCTCCTCCTTCCTCCTTCCCCTCCTCCTTCCTCTTCTCCTTCCTCTCCTCCTTCTTCCTCTTCTCTCTTCTTTCTCTCCTTTCCCTCCTCTGTTCTTTCTCCCGCTGGACCTCTGCGCATGCGCTCGGGTGATGAAGAAACGGCCGCACCGATGCCACGCAAAAAGGAAAGGAATCATGGGTGCGGCATAAAGGCGCTGTCGTCCGGCAGTGGGACGATAACGCGTTATCTTTCGACCGTGGGACGATAACGGGCTGTCGTCCCACCGTTGGACGACAGCGGTCGTATCACGCGTCACGTCGAACTGTTGCGTGTGCTTTCGGCGGGATTTCGGTTATCGGGAAGACGAGAACGAGTTATCGTCCCACCGTTGAACGATAGCACCCAAATCGTCCAACCGTCCAACGACGTTCTGCTAGTTTTGTAATTTCTAAAATGAAACCTACATATCTCAAATTTTTAGTTTTAAAAATAATATTTATAAAAAATTTTCGAAGAGAGAGGCTGATCGGCACGTATCGGGGCGCTCGGGCAGTGTAAGCGTCCGTGTCGCGTTCGCGCGAACTCTATTCTCTCCCTGTTTAAAAATGTGTGTGGCTTGCGTTGCGGCAGCGGGGTGCGACGGCATGTGAGCAGCCGCGCGCGGGCACATGCCAATGAGATCGACCAGCGATGGCTGCTCTGCTCTGCGCCGGCGGCCAACTGGGTAACGACTAACGAGCGGGCACTGAGACTCTGCGAAGTGTATATGGTCTTTTCGTTTTCGCGTAATCCTCTAATCGGCGTTGGGCTAGAATTGATGTTCTAAGAAGTGATGGCATTCCTGCTCTCTGCACCTGGGTTCAATCAGCAACGCATTTCCGGGATTTGATCCAATAACCTCTTGTATTGAGCAAAGGCTTTAGGGGATGTTTGGTTAGGCCGTAGCTGTTGTAAAAGCTGTCGTTGGCTGTCTGTTTGGGAAAACTGTTGTGACTGTTGGTACATGAGCCTGTGGTTTAGGATGTTTGGTTGGGCTGTGACTGTTGGCTGTGTATGAAGAAAATGTCTGAAATACCCCTGGAGTAAACGGTTCAATTTTCTTTCAATTCATTTGTGGCTAATTTCTTAACTGAAGTTGCTTTTCTGCTGCTCACCTAAACGTGTTTAACATTTGCATTTCATTGTCAACTTTTCTAAAACGTTGATGGATTAGCGTTTCTATTCACTAATTTAAGTGATTAAGTAGCATCAACAAAGCCCAAACTAAAGCATTTTTATTCCAACTGGAAAAAGAGCAACAAAACCAAATCACAGAAAAATTGTCAACCCCTTCAGAAGAACAAAACCTTAAGCCATTGCTACTCCTGAGCTCCAACCCTTCTCCTAAACATCACCGACAGCGAGGCAGGGAGGCAGTCGTTGATGGCGTGAGGAGGGAGCAGCTCTGGGACGAAGGCGTGAGGAGGCCAACGACCTGGAGGCTCGGGGTGGTCCACCGGTTGCGAGCCGCCCTTCCTGGCGTCAGTTGGACGGAGTCCTGAAGGGGGAGCGAGGCCAGCAGGGAGGGTGCTCGGCACATCGGGAGGCAGAGCAGGAGCAGAGTTGGGCCGTGGAGGGGCTCATCGGTGGTGGGCGGCAAGTGGAGCTTAGTGGCAGTGGTGGCCGCCGGTCGTGGGGGAGCAGCACGCTGTGCGGTGGTGGTGGCTGGCGGTTGAGGCGCGCGATGGGTGGAGGGGCGCGGCCGGTCGAGGCGCGAGGCAGGTGGAGGGGTGCGGCCGGTCGAGGCTCGCAGCCTTGGAGGGGGGCGCGCCAGTGGAGACGAGCAGCGGTGGAGGCACTTGTCGGTCGAGGGCCGCAGCCGGTCGAGGAGCGCGGCTGGTGGAGGCTCATGGCTGAGGAGGCTCGCAGCGCTGGACGGGAGTGGCGGTGTTGGGCGGTGGTGGAAGCGTGCGGGTGGAGGCTCGCGGCGGTGCTGGGCGGCGGTGGAGGCGTGCGGGTGGATGGATGCGGTTGGTGGAGGCGAGCGGGTGGACGGGCGCGGCAGTGGTGGCCGGCGGGGGAGGCCTAGATCTAGCACTGCAAGAAGGGGATCGGGTCGCCTCTTTTGAGAAGAAAGAGGATTTCGGGAGCAAAAGGGCAATTTCATTGTAAATCTTTCCAAATCGAGGGGGCAAACTCGGTGGAAAATAAGTTACCACTGCGGAAAGCTGGGTTGGACCAGCTTTTTGGTGTGGATGATTTTACACTGCGCAGCTGCTCGGTTGTTGCGAAAAATCGGCCCAAAAGTCAGGTCTTTGGTTGGGCTTCGGCTTTTTTTAGTGAAAAGCTGTCCAAAAATTTAACCAAATACCACCTTAGTTGGTTGAGACTGCGGGCTCTTTCTTTTCTCTAGGAGATTGGGTGTTCAAGTCTCATGAGGTTGACCTTTTCTAGGTTGCAAGAATTTTAGAGGATTTACCTATATAGCCCTTTGTAATAAAGAAATGACCTTTTAGGAATCCTATGAAATGTCTCATTCCATAAAAATTATGGAGAAATAGTAGCATGAGTTTAGACTTCATGTAAGATGCACTACTTTATTGCATGACTTTAAACATTGCCCTTTCTCGCTGTACAAGTTCCTATAAAATTTATGTGTTTTTTTTCATGATGTTCTTACAATTTTAGAATATAAGAGGACCTTTAGACACTAGTACAGAAATCGATATTCGAGGCGGTTAAAATAGCACATCCGAGGTGGTTATAGCACCCGTCTCCACGGAGTGTGATGAGGACATCTCCCACACTATCATCCAAGGACCAATCACCCGTTCCCGTGCCCGACGACTTAATCATGAGGTGCGTTCGTTTCTTACTATCCATAATTATGTGGCTAAGGATGGGATGCTACTTAATGGTGATATTTTGATTCTTAGGAACATGGGAGAAGCACCACTGGACCAGCCACAAGAGGATGAGGCGCCACCCCAAGTCAAGTCGGACTCCACTTCAACTTCGAATTCGGTTCGGTTTTCAGCAGACAGCACCTACATAAATGGGGCATAACTTTCTCATACGGAGTCCGATTGAAGAGTTCTTGTATGCGTTGGAAAGCTAACAACGACACATTTCCAATGGATCAGATGCCACGTTATGAATAATTACAGAGACATTGAAATTGTCAGAACAAGTCGTCAGGTGCTGCGACACCGTTTTGGGCCACTTCGGGCCTTGTTTTCGTTTCGGGTTTTATGCCCAGGTTTAGGGTGAAACTCTCAGAAACCCTAGGTATAAATACTTGGTAGCCGTCATTGTTTAGGGTGGGTTTTGCTTAGAATTATTCTGCCATCGCAGTCTCGCTGATTTCATCAGTTTGTAGAACCCCACTTCGAGTAATCAACAATCATCTCGTTTGTGAGATTGCTTCTACTGTGTTCTTGCTTGTGTTCTCGATTCGCATGCAGGGATAAGCCTTCTTGGCGAGGTCAACCGCGTGTGCGCATGGTTGATAACCAACGGAGCCGTGGTGTAGCGAACGCAGGGTTCGGATCAGTTCTGATTGGAAGCTGGATCGTCAACGTCGAGTTCTCCACAATCGTGATTATCCCTTCCTGACGGAAGATCGGGCACCCCCGTGCGCATCAAGTGGTATCAGAGCCAGGTTGCCCGTCAGGTATCATTGTATCCAATTAGTTTTGCCATCGTCCCAGAACTCCAGATATAGCCAAAAAAAAATTGTAGTCCTATAGGGCATATCACCTTCACTGTCCAAGAGCTCCGAGCCGTTGCAATTTCGTCACAGTGTCGTATTGCTGAGTTTTGATTCATAGTCAACGTCCGGTTGCTGGTTTAGACTTGTGTTCTTAGTTGCGAGTCGTTACTTAGGGTTTGAGATATCCGAATACAACTCTGAACCCAAGTCGGAGTCGAATTCATAGTGCCTCGGTAAAACGGCCGTAACTTTGTCATACGAACTCCGTTTGAGCTCTACCACCCGTCAAAACGACCGGAACGAAAAGTTACATCTGATTCCCACCAACTTTGTCGATTTTGACAAAATCTTCGAGGCCAAATTCGCCTTGGAAAATAGAGTTCTGGAAGTTTTATTCCCATATAGTCTGTTTTTTTCCCTTTCGCTTGATTCTTTGAGCAGTTTTGTGAAAAAAAAGAAAAAAAAGAAAAAAAATAGTGAAGAAAAAGAGAAGAAAAAAAGAAGAAGAAGAAGAAGAAGAAAAAAAAACCTTGGTATACTTCTGTTTCTTGGTACTTTGGTATACTTCTGTGCCTATACTCGTTTCTAGGAACACGTTTAGGCCAGCAACTGAGACAAGTACCTTGAATTATTATTGAGCTTTACTAACTGTTGTCGAACTTTGCTAATCCTTGCTACCAAATTGACCTTTCAAGCTCCACTCTCTTCTGATCAGTACAGTTTCAACCCGGCAATCGCTACACTCACGTCTTCAACGGTATCACAAACAAGCCACCGGTTGTACCACCTGCTACGTTGGTAAGAACTTTGCAAGAGCGTGGTTAGACGCTTGAGTGAGAGCGACTCCACATCCTAGTAGTTCGTAGGAGCTTTAGACATTTGTGTGTTCCTTGTTTTCACTAACCATGACAGGATCACCAGCGGCACATCAAGATGATGGAGATGAATGTGTTTCTAAGTTAGAGCTTCAAACGATGCTGCGAGATATCAATGCAAATATTAGCAAGAGCAACCAAGATAATGAGCATCGATTAGAGAGGATCGAGAGGAGTATCGCCACCCTCATCACCAGGATAGATAACCTAGAGAAGCAGCCACCTTCCGATAGAGCTGAATCAGAGGATCTCGAGGCGGATGACACTGATCAAGATGAGGATGAGTATGACCGAGCTGCCGCCAGAGCAGGACTTCCAGCTGGAGGTCGCCCCGCTCCTCACGCGGCACATCAAGAACGACGACAGCCACGTCGACAAGGTAAGGGAGGTAACGACACAAATCCTCGTCCTAGACGTGCACATGATGATTATTATGCTAATGTTAAGTTCAGTATACCATCTTTTGCTGGTTCCTATGATGCTGAAGTTTATTTGGATTGGGAGATGACAGTCGAGCAAAAATTCAATTCCCATCTAGTTCCAGAAATTCATAGAGTTAGACAAGCCACAAGTGAGTTCACCGATTTTGCTATCATTTGGTGGAATGAATTAGTAAAAGCTGGTTTAGCACCTGATACATGGCCTAGTTAAAGAGAGCTATGCGTAGTAGATTTGTTCCTCCCACCTATAAACGTGAAATGCGTAAAAAATTGCAACGCTTAAACCAAGAAAATAGATCTGTTGAGGAGTACTACCAAGAGCTACAAATAGGAATGTTGCGTTGTGAAGTAGTTGAGGATGACGAGGATAAAATGGCAAGATTCTTTGGGGGATTAAGGCGTGAGATACAAGACATAGTTGACTATAAGGATTATAACTCTCTCAATAGATTGTTCCAGCTTGCTATGTTGGCAGAAAAAGAATTGCAGGGAAGGCAGCAAAAGCCAAAGAGCAACTTCGGCGACACAAGATCGATGCCTGGAACGGTCAAATTAGCTCCACCTCCTCCTGCACGGTCTGCTGCCCCCTACATGTCTAGGGCGCGTTCAGCAGCACCGGCATCGTCACAAGCGCCAGAAGAGAAGACTAAATCAGCAGGTTCCCCTGCCCCGGTAAAGAGTTCTTCATCGGTTGCTTCCACGGGCCGCTCCCCCGGGACTATCTGCCATAACTGCAAAGGGAAGGGCCACTTTATGAGGGACTGTCCAAGCCCGCGACGGACATTCCTTGCTACAGAGGACGGTGGGTATGTTAGTGCTACTGATGTTGAGGATGATTCTGCCATTGGGGCTAACCATGCAGGTGGCGATGAGACGGGAAGTGATGGCGAGGAGATTCTAGGCACGGCCGCCACAGAGAAATATCAGGCCTTAATTGTACAACGCGTGTTGAGCACTCAAGTGGAACAAGCGGAGACCTACAACGACATAACTTGTTCCAAATGTACCTCATTGTCAAGGATCGCCGCGTTCGCGTCATAATTGATGGAGGAAGCTGCAATAACTTGGTGAGCTCAGACTTGGTCAACAAACTTGGCTTGACCACACGTCCACATCCTCATCCATACCATATTCAGTGGTTCAACAATAGCGGTAAGGTTAAGGTAACACAATCTGCGAGAGTGCACTTTTTCATTGGTACATACCATGACTTTGCTGATTTTGATGTGGTACCTATGCAAGCATGCTCACTTTTATTAGGACGTCCATGGGAATTTGACACCGATGCCACCCATCATGGTCGAAGTAATAAATACACGTTTATGCATAAGGGAAAGAAAATTACTTTACTTCCTATGACACCCATTGAAATTATGCAATGTGAGAAAGAGGGAGCTGAAAATAGCAAGAAGGAGAGTGCACTGTAATCTAAAAATCAGCAAGTTGCTAACACCGTTTTCCCAACTAAGAAAGAGAAGAAAGTAACAAGCTCTAAGTCTGAGGGAATTAAATTGAAGGGGGGTGTTATGCTTGCTACCAAATCTGATCTTATTGATATTAATGAGCTTGATTCTCCTTTCTATGCCTTGATATGCAAGGAAGCGTTGTTTTCATTTGATGATACCTCTAGTTCTTTGCCTCCTGCTGTTACTAACCTTTTGCAGGAGTATAAGGATGTGTTTCCAGCAGAGATACCCCCGGGGCTGCCACCTATTCGAGGTATTGAGCATCAAATCGACTTAATCCCAGGAGCAACATTACCAAACCGTGCTGCATATAGAACAAATCCGGAGGAGACTAAAGAAATTCAGCGCCAAGTCCAAGACCTTCTGGACCGTGGGTATGTGCGCGAGAGCCTTAGCCCATGTGCTGTTCCTGTTCTTTTAGTTCCTAAGAAAGATGGCAGTTGGCGTATGTGTGTTGATTGTAGAGCCATTAACAATATTACAATAAGGTATCGTCATCCTATTCCTAGGTTAGACGACATGCTTGATGAGTTGAGTGGTTCTATCATTTTTACAAAGATCGACTTGCGTAGTGGGTACCACCAAATTAGAATGAAATTGGGGGATGAATGGAAAACAGCTTTTAAAACTAAGTTCGGTTTATATGAGTGGTTAGTCATGCCTTTTGGATTAACTAATGCACCTAGCACTTTCATGCGTCTCATGAATGAAGTTTTAAGAGTATTTATTGGAAAATTTGTGGTTGTCTACTTTGATGATATCTTGATATATAGCAAGTCTAATGATGAACACTTGAACCATTTGCGTGCTGTTTTTAATGCATTGAGAGATGCACGCTTGTTTGGTAATCTTGAGAAGTGTGCCTTTTGCACAGACCGTGTCTCTTTTCTTGGCTATGTTGTCACTCCACAGGGTATTGAGGTGGATGAAGCGAAAATTGAAGCCATCAAGAGCTGGCCGACCCCTCAAACTGTCACACAGGTGAGAAGTTTTCATGGACTTGCAGGATTCTACCGGCGGTTTGTGAAGAATTTCAGCACCATCGCTGCCCCATTGAACGAGTTAACAAAGAAGGGAGTTTCCTTCCAATGGGGTCCAGCACAAGAACAAGCTTTTAACATGCTTAAGGAGAAGCTTACACATGCCCCTCTACTCCAACTCCCCGACTTTGGTAAGACTTTTGAGCTTGAATGTGATGCCAGTGGTATTGGGATAGGAGGAGTGCTGCTACAAGAAGGTAAACCCGTTGCTTATTTTAGTGAGAAATTGAATGGGCCAACTTTGAACTACTCTACTTATGATAAAGAGTTATATGCTTTAGTTCGGGTGTTAGAAACTTGGCAACATTATCTTTGACCTAAGGAGTTTGTCATTCATTCTGATCATGAATCCTTGAAACATATTAGAAGTCAAGCAAAATTAAATAAACGACATGCAAAATGGGTCGAGTTTATAGAGTCATTTCCATATATTATTAAGCACACGGGGTAAAGACAATGTCATTGCTGATGCTTTATCTAGGCGATTTACTATGTTATCTCAACTTGATCATAAAATTTTTGGCCTAGAGACAATAAAAGAGTTATACGCCACTGATTCAGACTTTAGAGATGCTTTTGAAAACTGTAGAGAGGGTCGAACATGGAATAAGTATGTGCTGAATGAAGGATTATTATATCGTGCTAACAAGCTATGCATCCCAGCTAGCTCCATTCGCCTTTTGTTCTTACAGGAAGCTTTTGTTCCAAATATAGGAGGTGGTTTGATGGGACACTTTGGAGTGAAGAAAACAGAAGACGTGCTGTCCACACACTTCTTTTGGCCAAAGATGCGGAGGGACGTCGAGCGCTACGTTTCACGCTGCACTACATGCAACAAAGCTAAGTCACGCTTAAACCCCTATGGTCTTTATATGCCCCTTCCTATTCCTAGTGTTCCTTGGGAGGATATATCGATGGATTTTATCTTAGGATTACCTAGGACAAAGCGGGGGAGGGATAGTATATTTGTGGTGGTGGATCGATTTTCTAAAATGGCACATTTTATACCCTGTCATAAGAGCGATGATGCTACAAATATTGCTGATTTATTTTTTAGGAAAATCATTCGCCTCCATGGAATTCCCAACACCATTGTTTCCGATCGGGATATGAAGTTCTTGAGCCACTTTTGGAGAAGCTTATGGAGCAAGTTGGGGACTAAGTTGTTATTTTCTACTACATGCCACCCACAAACCGATGGACAAACGGAGGTTGTTAATCGTACCTTATCCACAATGTTGCGGGCTGTTTTGAAGACAAATTTAAAGATGTGGGAAGACTGTTTACCTCATGTGGAGTTTGCATATAATCGATCGGTACATTCTACCACCAAGGTGAGCCCTTTTCAGGTAGTGTATGGATTTAATCCTTTGAACCAGGCGATCTTGTTTGGTTACACTTGAGGAAGGATAGATTTCCAGAACTAAGAAAATCCAAATTGATGCCTCGAGCTGATGGTCCTTTTAAGATAGTTAGGAAGATTAACGATAATGCATACAAGCTTGAGTTGCCTGCAGGTTTTGGGGTTAGTCCCACTTTTAACATTTCAGATTTGAAGCCTTACTTGGGAGAAGAAGATGACCTTGAGTCGAGGACGACTCCAATTCAAGAAGGGGAGGATGATGAGGACATCTCCCACACTATCATCCAAGGACCAATCACCCGTTCCCGTGCCCGACGACTTAATCATGAGGTGCGTTCGTTTCTTACTATCCATAATTATGTGGCTAAGGATGGGATGCTACTTAATGGTGATATTTTGATTCTTAGGAACATGGGAGAAGCACCACTGGACCAGCCACAAGAGGATGAGGCGCCACCCCAAGTCAAGTCGGACTCCACTTCAACTTTGAATTCGGTTCGGTTTTCAGCAGACAGCACCTACATAAATGGGGCATAACTTTCTCATACGGAGTCCGATTGAAGAGTTCTTGTATGCGTTGGAAAGCTAACAACGACACATTTCCAATGGATCAGATGCCACGTTATGAATAATTACAGAGACATTGAAATTGTCAGAACAAGTCGTCAGGTGCTGCGACACCGTTTTGGGCCACTTCGGGCCTTGTTTTCGTTTCGGGTTTTAAGCCCAGGTTTAGGGTGAAGCTCTCAGAAACCCTAGGTATAAATACTTGGTAGCCATCATTGTTTAGGGTGGGTTTTGCTTAGAATTATTCTGCCATCGCAGTCTGTAACACCCTGATTTTCCGAAACCTAAAATTTAGGGCTAACAAAAACTTTTTCGTTAACAATGTCAACCAAAAATGCACCTAATTAAAATTTTAGTTCAAACCCTGTCGAAGCTAAATACCAGGCATGAAAACCCCTGCCCTATTTCCATCGATCTCCGTTTCGTCGAAACCCTGGATCCGAGCTCCGATCCATGCTTCCCCTTCTTAAACCTAAATTCCCCCAAAACCCTAACGCATCGACAACTTTGTCTCACTCCGTCGTATGTATGCTTAAAGTCCCCAGTGTATATGGGCACATACACCATGAAGCCCCGGCATGTCGCAGCTTATGTTCCTTGATTCCCGCCATCCCTTCTCTCTCCAGAATCGTTACGCTCCTAAACCCTCTATGTTGCCGCCCAGTACATATACGAGTTTACCGGTGATATTTTCCGAACACCTTCCCTATAATATTTATCTCACATGAAATCACGTTAATGTTTCTGCCAAAGCTGTTCAGGCTTAACATGCGGTCATTTTCTTTCATCCTGAACACGTGGTCTTCCTGAGCTTTCTAATTAACTCTGCGCCGTCCTGTTTCCCCTCCTGTCACAGCATGGCATTAAACCAAACAGAGCTCCTCATGTCTGCCCTAGAGCAAACTGCTCCTTATCGCCACATCTGCTGCGTGCCATAAATCCCAGTAGTGATCAACCACAGCTAACCCATTTATTTTACTGCCAGTTCATGTCCTTGCAACAGCTATATACACCCCCTCCTTAACTCCTTTCCTTCTGTCATTTCATTTTTCCCCGTTGCATCACCTCCCTGGTACTGCTCCCATGTCCACGCGTGCATCCGCGTTAACTCCAGCATGACTCATCTGCCTCCTCCCTCTGTATGCTTTGCCCCTTGCCTTTAAGAGCTGACTGGACTACTCCTCATCCTCGCGTTCCATCCAACAGCGAGCATATTGTGCATGCACTCACACCTCAGCAAAAATTTAATGTCCAACCCCATGCGCTCCTGCAACTCAGCACCATCACCAGCGCATGCAAAGTCAGCTGCCCCATCACCTCCTTTATTTTCCCTACTCCTTCCCTTCTCCACATTGCATGCACTGTCAATTCCCAGCAGCAGGACAGTGCCTATTTCTTTTCCCTGCCATGTCCAGCTGCCACGCGCAGCTCCTCTTCTCCCTAAGCAGAACAGTATTTCTCCTGGACACGGCAGCATCACGAGCTGAACTCAGAGCCCACCTTCACTGTGTAGCAACAGCAGCGCTGCCACCAGCCCGCCGCTTTAACTTGGTTTGACAGCTCCTTTATTCAACCTCGCTCACAAGCCCCAACTCACGTCTGCCCTCAGCCCCCTCTTTCACCTACAAAGCTGCTCTTTCCCCAATCTGCTCAAACCGAGCCCTCTTCTCTGGGTTCTTCTTCCCCACTAGCTCTCCATCTCCTCAAACTTCAACTCCGAGCTCCATTGCCCTTCCCCTTGCTCCATTCACCCCAGCCGCGCCCTAGCCCTTGCTTCCTCCTCCTTTGCCCATCTCCATTCCTCCTCCACTGAGCTGCCCGAGGACTCCAAGCTCGAGCACCTTGCTCCAACACCGGCGTCCGCTTCGGAGCCAAGCAACCGCGGGCCAAGCTCCCCAGTCGCCGCCGTTTCCCCCTTGCCCACCTGAGCCCGAGCACCAACCTCCGTCTTCAACGCCCCAACGCCGCCCCCTTGCTGGCCGCCGCACCGGGGAACCTCCTCGAGCTGCTCCGGCCCACCAGACGCCGCGGCTCCATCCTCGGTCGCCGTCCACCTCGAGCGCCTCACTGCCGTGGGACTCGCCTCCAGCAACCTCTCCCCAGCACCCAGCCGGGCCGCCGCTTCCCTTACTCCGACGAGGCCCTGTCGCCCATGCTTCGCCACCGCCTTCCCCGAGCTCGGATCTGAGCCGACCAAGCCCCGAAATACCCAAGCGCGCCGCCACCTAGCTCTGCCCAAGCCGCCGCCATCCCCTGCTTCCGGCGAGCTGCCGCCTCCGCTCTCTACCCCAGGCCACCTTGCCACTACCCAGGCGCCCTTGCCGCCTCCCGTAGCCGGGCCAGCCTCCGGCAAGCCCCAAGTGCCATCGGGCACATCGCCGACGACCACAGCAGAGGCGAGCAACCGCCAGCATCTACTCCTCCTTAATGCGCTAATTACCGGCAGTTAGCCCTAAACCGCACCAGTTAAAAATGGTCCAGTCCGAACCGCCCGTTTCCAACATTTGTGGTTCAAATAGGATTTCAGAGTTTGGATCCATTTTGATTGAAACCATGAGGAATAGACTTAGGGATTAGTTTCCTTTCTGTTATTAGCATATATGTTGTATATATAAACGCTGGAAAACCCTATCAAATTTCTCAGACTCCCTAGGTGTTCTAAGTCATCCGTATCATTCTATAAGCTGAGTGACCAAAATCTTTAGAATTGAAAACTCATAGTTTCCTCCGCTCAAAAAGACCCCATGCTGTGTAACAGTTGTTCAATTTCTATCCTTTTAAGATTAAGTCCTGGACCCTCGGACTCTGTCTTGAAATATCAACGAGCCTGGTAACTTGAGGGTTTTGGATCAGCTTATAGCCAATTCCGTTTGTATAGCTGCAAGAGTTATGTTAATGGAAACCCTAGACTCAGGACCATGCCAAATGGGTGTCCATTACCTCTGGTCCTGAACAAAGAATCAGAACCCTAAGAATCATGCCATTCATTTAATACCTAGCTAATCGCACCTAGTGGTGTAGGTGCAGCTTATGGTTCCTGGTAAGTCCTCTGGTAGCTTTGAAACCCTCATGGGCATGTCTTGGTTAAAGACCAGTAGTATACCATGCTCCTCTCGACCCATAAAAACCCCTAGTCCCGTTAGGAAAGTTCTGGAAAGAAAGAGGGAGACCCTAACCGACGTTGTGCCTTGAGCTAATGCTTCCCGTCAAGATAATATAAAGCACCCAACCCTAGCTCTCAAGCAACTGCTTGAAATCAAGTAACTAATCAAACGCGTCATGATTGCATGTGTTGATTCCTCCGGTTCAATATTTGATGTTCTTGGTTTTTCCTCGCACCGTGGATTTATTCGCCGTTCTTCGACGTGTAGATACCGACGCTAGGAGAAATCGCGCAGAGGATTCTGGACAATTACCATTTTGAGTTCGAGATCGAGACTCGGCCGATTTGCCAGGCAAGCATTCCCACCTTGATCATGCCGAATCCTATATTTTTGAACTATATTATTTTGTTTGAAATCCTGCATTGCTATATTGGTACAACGATATTTTATGTAGTATTAGTTATTCCCAGTAGCTGCACTGTACTTAGGTCCGAATATCCGACCTTTGTAACCCTAGGTATAGTAGTCGGTCGACTCACGACTGACAAGAATATTAAGGTTATAGGCGTTAGCCGTGCTCAGACCTACTGTAGTTAAAAATAAGTTTTCCTCGGTTTATAAAACCCCAATCGGGATATGGGAACTAAAACCCTCGGATAACGTGTGTTATCCGGGGTGGTGTTTAAAAGAATGTTTATCAAAACCTCGAATGAAAATCGGAGATGATTTGGATTCGGGCGAGAATGTTAAGGGCAGCCTGGGGCTGTAGAGGAATTGATATTGGCACGTTCGTCCGGGACGATCGTGGGTTGAGGAATGGAGTCTCGCTCGAATCAATTAAGGACCGGGCCTAAGTGCCGCTAAACCAGTTCCACCATCGTACGTCCACATGTCCTTTATGGGAAGGACTTGGCTTGGTACCCCGCCAAGTATTAGGGTTTGGACCCGTGGGAAGTTAGGAGTCGTGGCTAGGTGTTTGAAGTCCTAGAGATCCACTGCCGCGTAGCGTTTGGGTGTTGATCGACACAAAGGTGGAGAGCCCCAATTTGGTGTCTGGGGCATTGCAAACTTGGGTATTCACCTAGCGGGTCCAACTCTAGTATGGAAGCGGGCGACGGTCTCGTTGTAATAGCCCTGCCAATATACGTCGCGAAGTATTTCCAGGGTGACTTACATCTTGTGGGTAAAGCCGTACAACCTCTGCAGAGTGTTAAAAACTATTCGAATAGCCGTGTCCTCGGTCATGGACATGAACTGGTAAGGCCACACACTGGTTAGACTAAGTTTTGGTTGCGAAAGCCGGGAAATGGGATTAAGGACGTGGGCCTGATGTGTCCACAGTGTGCAATTTACGCTACAGGCTGGTAGCAAGGAATTGCAGGAGGAGAGGCTAGCCGTATTGTCCGGGACGGTATGGGCTGAGCATGGAGTCAAGCGGGAGCTAACCATGTTATCTGGGATAACAGGGGCTGAGCACCGTTCTAAGGACGCTAGCTGCACTATCCGGGATGGTGCAGGCTGAGCAGTGAATCGAGACGCTAGTCATACTGCCGGGGGTAGTATGGACTGAGCTATCTCGAGATTGAGAAAAGGAGGTAGCCGGGTCTACCTCAGGAACAGTTTCGTTATTTTACTTCACTTTGATTTATGAAACTGCTTTGGAATCTACCCTTATCGTATTTGAATTATAAACTCACATTTCCGCTCAATCAGCAACTTAGGTTAGAGCTGTTCCTTGATTAAACCTCTGCATGAACTATTGCCGTGTAATCTCTCCTGTGGGAATAGCTTGCGAGTACATTCAATGTACTCACCTGGCTTGTTGATTTGGCCAGACAAAGGAGGACATCAATTCCGAAGATACGTATACGAACGCGAAAGCTAGGGCGTAACCCCCAGTCAGTTGCCTGTCGGGTATGGCATACTGATGGGCCACCTCTCCGTTGGATTTCCGCTGCAAGTTTATAGCCGTTGGGCTAAAGGTATCAGATTATCGACCTTAACGGTCTATTTAATTGTAAACGCATGTATGACAATGATATACAAGTTAACTCGTGTGTATCGGCTACTGATCCAGGGACCGGTACAGTGATCACGAGGGAGCTCCCGGCCTTAAAACCGGGGGCGCCACACAGTCTCGCTGATTTCATCAGTTTGTAGAACCCCACTTCGAGTAATCAACAATCATCTCGTTTGTGAGATTGCTTCTACTGTGTTCTTGCTTGTGTTCTCGATTCGCATGCAGGGATAAGCCTTCTTGGCGAGGTCAACCGCGTGTGCGCGTGGTTGATAACCAACGGAGCCGTGGTGTAGCGAACGCAGGGTTCGGATCAGTTCTGATTGGAAGCCGGGTCGTCAACGTCGAGTTCTCCACAATCGTGATTATCCCTTCCTGACGGAAGATCGGGCACCCCCGTGCGCATCAGAGTGGTTGCAGATATGGGGGCATGCATCGGAGGCGGTTATGCAAGCGCCTCGGATAAGAGCTCATCTGAAGCGGTTTAAAATGCATAAACTGCCTCGGATAAGCGCTCGGAGCCTCCGATAAGTCATTATCCGAGGCGGTTAGGGAAATATAACCGCCTCCGATAAGCGCTTATCCGAGGCGGTTGAAGTACATATCCTAGGCGGTTGTTTAGTTGCAACCGCCTCGGATATGTTTTTAAACATGCATTATTTTGCCTGATTTACTAGCCTCCCTGAAAAAGTAAATAGTTCATATATATGATATATCACAGCACACACAACAGATTTATATATATATATATATCCAAATCACAGCACACACAACAGATTTATATAGCACACTTCAATCATTCATTCTCGTATCGACCACAAGACATAAACTACAAACATTCACATACATACGCATACGAGTTAATAAATATTACAAAACTTGTTCACTTGAGTCATATACTCAATTCACAGCAAAGATATTGATCAAATTCAAAAATTAGACCTCTCTTAAGTTCTTCACATGAATAGAACCACTCGCCAAAGCCTCCATACACGATATCTGTTGATAAAGAAGTCTCATCTGTAAAACAGTGACGTTAGCAGTGAGAGGAAAAATGAACAAGACATTTAAAAACATCAAGTGCACTTATCATTTGAAACCACAGGTTGGATAGATAATTACAAAGTTCGATTGTAGACGTTAATGGAGTAACTAATGACCTAACTAAAAACTTAAGTAATGATCTAACTAATCGCAATCCTAAGTTCCTAGCTTGCCACCGGGAAACTGAAGCGTCCTTCGGGACTAATGACCTCGTTGTTTAGGAAGCTAGCGATGTGCGACCGGATCTGGGCGAGGTCCATATCTTCCAACTATTTGATTGTCATGGTTTTCGCTCCTCCCTAAAAACATGAGGCTTACACTCAGAGCGAATAGCATGATTAAACACTAGACACTAGCATGTGGAAACACACATAATACCCACAGAGGTCGGTCCCTTCGGGTTGTTGCCGGCACTACAAAAGGGATATCGATTAGGTATAGAGGGCAGAAGTATGATGGCATTAGTTCGAAGAGTCAAGGACATTACGGAATACCTTAAACTTAGAGTCATGCCGTAACTCGACGGGCACTCCTTCCTTGACTTCCTTGTGCCTCCCTCCTTGTTTGACGTACGTGTCAAACGCTCTAGGTGATTTAAAACAATTAGCATCGAACTGTCTTTTCCTTTGTGAAGAAGAAAGAATTGGCATGGACGAAGTCAAAAGTTTTGGTACTCACTCGTCGAGTAGACGCATGATGTCCACGTACCCTTGCTTGCGCTCGTCAATGCTATGCCTCATGGAATCAAGGTAATATATCTTATTCCATTTCGGCACGATCACGAGGAGGATCCAATGACCCTGGTTATACGATACGAAGTTATTACATGTTTAGCCGTCGAACCATGAGAATTTGCAAAGGATGTGGCTTACCCGATGTTATAGGCAACCTGGATATGATCTCATGCGGAGTACTCATAGAGTAAATGCAGGACGTAATCCCGCACCATGTTCTTATTTGCCGCGATGCTTTGGGCCGAGATCAAATGTGGGTCGCCGAACCCCACAGAGTTCTTCATCTTTCTTGTTTTTGCTCAGATCAAGCATGTATCTGAGTATAGGAGAAGAACGAGTTATATTGCCGGCAGTTAGCTAGAATAAAACAAAACGGTGCTGTGCTGTAAGGACTTACAGCGTGAAGCATCTCATGAGACTGGCGTCCAGCTCACGGAAATGCATCATGTTGAAGATGTCCGTGAATTCCACGGGAAACATATATCCGCTACAGTGCTTGAAATGCTCCTCCTTGAAGAAGACCATGAGGCCGACTCTTGTATCTAGGAACGGCCTGTTCGACATCTCGAGGTAATGATCATAAAGCTTCCGGCAGGCTATGCCCAGATTCACGTCAACGTCCACCATAGGTTGTCCCGGCACATGCTGGCAAGCTAGCTCCGCTAAAGGATATTCCACATCATCCGCCAGTTTTGAAGCAGACTTCTTGCCTCTGTATACTTTCAGCTTGGATGTGGCCCCTTGACTCTTCGTTGGAACACGGCTTGGTCGTGAGCTCTCCACTGGTGGTAACTGCCGGGAGTTGAGGGGGTAGCGAACGATGAGTAACCTCCACATGTTGCACTGTCGGCACTGGCTGAGGAAAGACGAGCTGCCTCGAAACCTCTAGCGGAGATGGAGCAATCACCGGTGAAAACCTCAGCATCCCTTGATCCGGCGAGCATGGAGGAATGGACGGTGCGCTCAGTGCTGATTCGAGGACTATGTCCTTCTTCGGCCACTGGATGAACGATCCTACCGCGTCGCTTAATGTCTGCATCTCATCATATTCTTGCGCGTTCGGCAAGGGACAGTTAGCGAAGGTCGGGTTGATTGACTCGACTTGCACTCGCGCGAAGCCTGGCGTTAACGGGACACCGTGTATCACCGTTCCAGAAGGAGATGGCCACACCTGACCGTACGCGGCGTCCATTGAGAAGTTCGTCGTAGCGAATTGTATCTGCATCTTGCACCACGTCGGACCCCCAATTTGGTCGATAGGAGAACAATCCTCCGCACCCGAGGCGCAGCTACTGCGGCGGGCACCCGGGCTAATTGCGACTGGCGCCCTGTCTTGCAGGTACTGTGCTGAAAGCCTCTCCTCCATCACCCTCATTCTTTCCTCAAATTGCGCCTCAAGGGACGACTGTATCTCCGCTTTCCTGGTGAGCTTGATTGGCTAGAATGAATGGGTCATCTTTGAATTCAACACGTTCAAGGTCTACTGTTGTGAAGCTGTGGAGATCGATCTTCGTAGATTGCAGATTGACCCAACGACACCGGAATAATGGAAACTTGAAGTACGCATAGTCTAACTCCCAAATATTCTCGATGAACCCATAGTACCAGCTCCATTTCCCGCTCAAGTCAGAAGCCTCTACGCGGACCCCACTATTTTGAAATGTGCTTTTCTTATCTTGATCTCTCGTGTAGAATGTGTATCCGTTAATGTCATATCCTTGCCAAGTGACGACTTTGAATGTTGGGCCCTTCGCATACCAGGTAAGCATGTCGCTAGAGGCACCTAAACGAAGACGCTCCTTGAACCACTTGTTGAATTCTTTGTTATGCTCTCTTGTCCTCCACGCATCGGTTCTATTTGGATGCTCTTGCCTTAACTTTGCCCTGTGCTCGTCCATGTACGGGGCAACGGCGGTCGTGTGTTGCAACACCGTGAAATGGGCAAGAGCGTGTCCCTGCTTGATCGGCCGTTATAGATTTCTTTCCGATGGTCCCAACACCGTCAAGCCTGCCTTTGTGCCGAGAGCGTGGCAGGCTAATCGGTTGGTTCGACTCCATGTAGTCAACACAGAACTCGACAACCTCTTCTGCAGCGTAACCTTCGACAATACTTCTCTTCGGTCGATACCTGTTTCACACGTAGTGCTTCAAGATTCCCATGAATCTTTCGAATGGGTACATGCTCCGAAGGAAGATGGGCCCGCACATCTTGATTTCGTGCACAATGTGGACGATGAGATGCACCATTATATCGAAGAAAGACGGGGGAAAATACATCTCTAGCTGACAAACAGTCTCCACCGCCGCTAACTCCAGATCATCTAGTTCGAGCACGTCCATCACCTTCTGTGAAATCTTGTTGAAGAAGCAGAGGTTGGTGATTGATTCTCGGATGTTAGGCGGCAGAATATTCCTGATTGCAATTGGGAGCATCTGTGTCATCATAACATGGCAGTCATGAGACTTCATACCGATTAGTTTCAAGTCCTGCATCGAGACGAGCCTCTTGATGTTGGCGGAGTAGCCCGAGGGAACCTTCACGCCATGCAAGAACTTGCAAAACTCGGTTCTCTTGGCCTTGGATAAAGTGTAACAAGCAGGGGGGATGTATGTCTTCCGTTAGGCAGAAGTACAGCGCCAGCTCGGGTCTAATTCCCATGTCAACCATGTCAAGTCGGGCCTTAACGCCGTCCTTCGTCTTGTCCTTCATGTTTAGCAGTAGATCCAGCACGCTGTCACAAACATTCTTCTCTATATGCATCACATCGATGCAGTGCCGAACGTCTAGATCCTTCCAGTATGGAAGGTCCCAGAACACCGATCGCTTCTTCCAGTATGTGAACTCATCAGCGGCCTTCTTTTTCCGACCCTTTCCAAGCACGACATTCACATCGCTAACCTTATCGAATATCTCTGCACCGCTTAATGGCCTTGGTTTCGCACCGTTCTCCGTTCTCCTGTTGAACTGTGACTTCCAGCTCCGATAACGGTGCCTTATAGACAGGAACCGCCGGTGACCCATGTACACGACTTTCCATAATTCTTGAGACTTAGGCTCATGGTATTCTCCATGCATATGACATAACCTTTGTGTCCTTTAACCGTCTGACCGGAGGTGTTGCCGAGAGCGGGAAAGTTTTGGATTGTGCAGAACAGTATGGCCTGCAGAGTGAAGTATTCCCTTTTGTCAGCATCCCATACCTGCACTCATGTGTTCCAGAGTGTTTGTAGATCATCCATCAACGGTTGGAAATACACGTCGATATCGTTACCAGGTTGCTTAGGCCCTTCGATAAGTATGAACATCATAACGTACTTCTATTTCATACAAAGCCAGGGAGGTAGGTTGTACATACTGAGAAGTACGGGCCAGGTGCTGTGACGGCTGCTCATGTTGCCAAATGGATCCATTCCATCCGTACTCAGCGCAAACCTTACGTTCCTAGTTTCCGCAGCGAATAGGGGATACTTCCTATTGATGTTTCTCCACTGGATAGCATCGGTAGGGTGTCTCAGCTTTCCATCGGATATCTTCCGCTCGTCCGCATGCCAGCGAAATAGTTTTGCTTCCTTCGGGTTTGCAAACAAACGCTTCAAACGCGGGATTACAGGCAGGTACCAAGCAACCTTCGCGGGAGTCCCCTTCGTCACCTCGACGAATTTCTCAGCTCCTTCTACTCCAATCTTACCCTTGTACCGAGAAGCCTTGCACACAGGGCATGAATGTAGCTTCGCAAACTCTTTCCGGTATAAACATACAGTCGTTCCGACATGTATGTATCTTTTCAACTTCCAGTCCTAAGAGACAAAGTACCTTCTTGGCTCTGTATGTGTTTATGGGTAACTCATTCCCCTCCGAAGCATGTCACCTAGGAGGCCCAACAACTCGTTGAAGCTCTTGTTGGACCAGCTGTTGCTCGCCTTCAGCTTCAATAGTTCAAGCACGGCATATAACAAAGTGAACTTAGCCTTACATCCTGCGAATAGCGGTTTCTTCAATGCCCCCATCAAGCCTAGAAATTGTTGGTACTCTCTGTCGGTTTCGTGCCCTTCGAAATCACGCAACATCTATTCCAGCTCAGGCATCGAGTTGGGATCATCGGACATCTCATGGTGTGAATTCACAAGGGATATCAAATGGCATATCGATTGCTTCTTCATCGGCGAAAATATCATCATCTGATACTACGGCTTGATCTTCACCGTGCTTGGTCCAAGTTGAATACCCTTCCGTAAAACCTCTCTTGAAGATGTGTACTCAATATGATGGAGCTCAAAAATCCTTACGTTACCACAGTCTAGGCATGGACAATACGTGTCACCTCTACCCTGTCTCAACATGTCCGCCTCGGCAGCTGCCATAAATGCACTCACTCCATCTCTATACGCCTCTGTGTTGCGAGCTCCGTACATCCACGATCGATCCATCTAAGCCGTGCATATGGAAAGTTGAAATTTTAGTTAAAAATATGAAGTGCATCAACTTCGTGACATGAGTTTAACACGTTTCTTCAATTACTAACATAATCGAATTCTAAAAATAATTACTAACCTAACTAACTAATATAATTAAATAGCCATACTAATTGACTAATATAACGAACCTATACGCGTCGACTCTCTTCAATTACTAACGTATAACTAACCAAATTACCACTTCTTGTGTATAAAAATTAATACGCCACAAACTAATCCATCATTATTTTTTTCCTTTTTACCCACAAATTTTAGAATTCCTTCAAAATTTGCATACCTTAACAACAAATTTCTATGCATTCAAACATACGATAAGTCAAACATCTCCATCGATCTAATTATGATCATATAATTGAATATTCTCAATGTCCAAGAAAGAAAGCAAATCAACAAAAATTATTGGATAAAATGACTCAAAAAGTAAACACTAACCTTTCGTAATCAACAAGGAAGTATTATCTCCAACTTCTCTTCCAAATGTAGCTTCTCCACCGAAAAATCGCTAGCAAATCGCTCAAAAACTCGCCAGCATATAGCCACATTTAAGACATAATCATCCTCTGGTCGTATGTCTGCTCGCGCAGCACAATAAATACTGTGAATCATATTGGAGGCGATTAAATCCAAACAACCGCCTCGGATATCAACTAAATCGAGGCGGTTATATATCGGCAACCGCCTTTGATATGTACTCGCTTATTCGAGGCGGTTGACGGTATATAACCGCCTCCGATAACGTCCATATCCGAGGCGGTCAGGAATAATTAACCGCCTCGGATAACATTGGAGGCGGTTCTTTATTTCTAACTGCCTTGGATGTGGTCGTTATCCGTGGCGGTTGCTCCCGAACTCGTTATCTGAGGCGGTTTTTTCGTGCTAACCGCTTCCGACATATGTTATTCGTGACGCTTTTACTTAACCGCCTCGGATATGGCGCCTCGGATAGTCGATTCTGTAGTAGTGAGAGGACTGTAACCCTTATGTATTTTCTATATAGGGTTGTTTGATTTGTAGTATTGTAATCCATATGAATATTTTCTATAGGCTCCTTCGCACTTAATTTCATAGGACAATCCACAATTACTCGTATCTCTTAAAAAGTTCATATGTTTTTCCTAAGCTGCAATCAATCTATAGGACTTAAGAAGATAAGACATTGCAATTGTACATATCTCCTCTTCGTAGGTTTTTTGAATCCGGTGTAACGAAAGACCGCTAATATTTTGGAGGAGATAAAAGACATCTTGAACACCGATATGCAGATATGTGATCGGATGTCATGAATAGGTTTCGCAGTGCTGAAACCTAAAATTGGCATGATTCCAATAGATTTCCTCTGTTCCTCTAAAATTCCAACAAATCTCCGTTTCAAATGGACCTGGAGCTTGTAATTTAACCAGCCACGTGCTAGCTAGGACCCTATTTGAAATGCAGCAATTTCACAGTACGATTCACTCATTCACATCTGTTTCGGCAAAATTCTCATATCACGAACAGGTCCTGAAACTATAACTAGATCGTAGGAGCACTCGACCTTTGGATAGTTTCCTGGCAGGCACAGGTGGCCAGCCAGATGTGTCCGATGAACGTGCCCGAGGGCCACACACCTTGTAAGGATTAAGCAGAGATCGTACTGCAGGATCGACTGACAGATCGAGAACAGAGTACATGAATGATGAGTTCCATGCCATCCAAAACGAAGCGACGCGATTCAATGCACGATATAAAATACGTAGCAGCATGCATTCGAAAACCGTATGTGGTGATCGATGGCGAGAGCGATCGATTTCAGACCGTGCAGCCCTTAGACGTGTTTTGGCCCACCTTCTTATCATCCATGCGTTTTCCCTCTCTCTTCTCTTATCCACTCATCCCAACCGTACTCTTTCTCTCTTTTCCATTATTTTCCTCATTCTCCTCTCTCTCATTCTCCTTTCTCTTCCTCGCTTCCTCCCATATGCATAGCACTGTACACCGACCAGGATCGAGCATTTGTCACCGTCCGGATCCACCGTCGCACCTTTTACCTGCCGTCGGGGCCAGAGAAGGTGCCGAGGGAAGTGCAGCTACCTTCCGCCTCATCTGGTGATCCTAGCACGTGTCTAACCGCTCTAGCGCACTCTGTTCAGGCACCTCCGTGAGCACAACACCGGCCGCCTCCACGCCGCATGCCCCAGTCTGGCCACCTTGTGGGCAGGTGGCTATCAATGGACCCATGGTGGAGTCCATGTCGCGTGGCGCCTTCAAGCCCACCGGAGACACTGTCATGGCCCACCGCCACCATGGGAGGAGGTAAGGGATGGTAAAGGGGATCACTTTCATCTTTGAAGTCTTTTATTTCTTCGATGGAAAGTAGGTTTTTGAGGTGTTGAAAGCTATGAATTTGTTGGTTGAAAGCACTAAATCTATGATTTGGAAACTGAAACTATGAATTTTTTGGTCGAAAGCTCGAGGCCTATGAGTTGAAAGCTATGGATCTTTTGGTTGAAAGCTCCTTGGAGTTAAAGCTCTAGATCTATGAGTTGAAAGCTGTGAAATTTGTATGTGTTCTTTTCTGTCTCGGCAGCGACGGCTCTAGAGCCGTTCGCCGACGACTGTCGCCGGAGACGATGGTGGAAGTAGAAATGGTCTTGTGTGTGTGTGTAACGAGGGAGGAGGAGTAGGTGTTATGTCAAAGAGAATGAGGAAGATGCCACAACAAAGAAAAAGGGGGCACGTTTCAACAGGGGATATGAGGCTTGTCGGAAATCGATTGTCGGGACATTCACAAGTTAGTGACTCCTATGCAATGTACTCACCGGAAACGGTCAGGATCACCCGCGGTGTCTGAACGAGGGTGCTACAGAATAGGTGAATCTTACAATGCTTCCAATTTGAGGGCAAATACATCAGGCAATTGAACTGTATTCGAATAGGAATATATGCCCTTGCCACCGGTGGCCTATAGCACCCTTTCGTCCACCGTTGATTCGTGCTTTAAGTAGCATATTTTATTTCTCTACACCATGCAACATTGTGCTCTCTGTAATGAACAATTAATATCTAGCTTGTACTAATAAATTTCTATGCATGCCAGACATTGAAAATGAATTACCCCCTTTAATCACAATGTAAGTAGTTTTAGAATCTCAGACATTCGAATATTTTTTAAGTTTGACCATCATTCACAACCGCAAATCAATACTACTATATCCATTATGAAACATATTTTCATACACAATTAATTTTACTTAAAACAACATATTTTTTTAAAAAAAATTGATGGTCAAAATTTCACTTTGGAGACGGTGTCAATGTTCAAAATTACTTACATTTGTACTCCAGGGAGTAACAATTAAGTGATAGTCAAACCCAAACCACATTGACCATATTCTAGACACAACAGTAATATAAAATTAGATTTATTGAGGTATGAAATAAAGATGTGCTATAGTGAAAATGATGAAAATGTATGAATCTTAGAGACGAACCACCGGTGGATAGAGGGGCATAGCTCTCAGGGGCAACAAATCTACACTATTCGAATATCGGTACGTGGTAAACCGAATGGAAGCTATCAAATCACGAAATAAATAGCATGACTTATAAGACCTTTGGTACTGTAGGAGTTAAACACTTGAACTAATGCAAACAAGCATTGAGCAAAAGTATGTTTGCGTTTGGGAAGATGAGACGAACCTCAAACGAGTTTAAGTTGGTCACAACACTCCAGGACTTATGTACCACAAAAATTAAACCCAGGATAGACGGGCACAACCTATACATAGAGATAAATACCCAAAATATATATGTGAAATGAGCATTCATAAGTTATAACACCATTCCACGGGAAAATTTTTACCATTTACAAAAGCATCCGCTGTTATCAGGTGGTAAGTGCTAACAAGTTTTATAAAGCAGTACAATTCTCTGGAGGGTCTGTTGCGCCAGTAAGTTACAATGGTGAGGAGCCTCTGCTCTTGTGCATGTCGTCGTGAGAAGCAGAGCGGGCAAAGGAGGGTGATGACATGGCGGCATGACAGGACGACGAAGCCAGTTGTGCAAGGGCTGGTATTGTACCACCTGTAGATAGAATTAAAACTTTAGCTCACCGAATGTACAAAAAACGAGTGATAGCAGTGGCACAAATCATCCATTTAAATGCTATATGTGAGTTGCAGAAGTATCAGTTCCTTCTTTGCTTAACTAGAGAATCCCTAGTAACTTAATCTAAAGATGAACGGAATCTTACAAAACACTAAAGCAACTAAAACAACTAATCCCAAAACCATTTCTTGTCTCTAAAGAATAGTGACCAACAAACTACATTCTATCTGCTGCAGCCTACTGCAGTACATCCTATGTACGTGAATGGTGGCCACTGTTATTACTCCAATGTCTTAGAACTCGAGTGATTACTGTAACTGGACACATTAATCCTCACATTAAATCAGCAGTTCAAATGTAAATCTTTGAAAAATAAAATTACCCAATAGATATACGACTATATGAGTTTGTTTGGAAATGCATATCAATTCTTGTTCACATCAATAGGTAAAACAGATAAACAGGGGCACCTACTTTCTAGAAGAGAGAAAAGAAAATATTTGTTGGAAGTAAATACGATATTCCTAACATAAGATATTTACTGTACAGAAGTACTAATCCATTGCTTCCTTGCTTAGCCAAGGACTGGTTCAAGAAGGTGAGGTCAGTGCTATGAATTTTAATGATTTGTTGCATGCAAGTACTGTGGTTTAATGTTCGCATCTTACAATTGCTCGATGTGCTATTGGTTTCAGAACTAAATGTGAGATTAGTTTGTATCCATACCTCACACTATTAAAAAGATCAATGGCCCCCTTCTTTTTTGTTTTTGGAGTAGCTTATGGTGGTGGAAAGCTGTAAGCTCAAAAGAAGAAAATATAGCAGAAAAAAGCTTCTCCAAAAACTGTTGGTAGCAGGAAGCTGCAAATTTGCAGCTTCCCGAGCTTATTTGGTTTCTCGGTTTGAAACTACCCCTCAAGTTGGTGGAAAAATTACGCGGAGTGCCACCGCCCGCCCAACGCATCACCCCCTCGCCTCTCTCCCCCGTCGTGACTCCAGCACTCTTGCCCTCCTCCTCTCGACTGGCTCTCCCGCCGCCGCCGCCCTACCCTCCTCCCCCAATCTCTGCCCTCCTCTCTCCTGAACCCCCCGCCAGCTCCCTCCCCAACCCCGCCGCCAGCGGCCCCGCCGCCGCTCCCTTCCTCCTCTCTCTCCCGAGGCCAGTGCCCCCGGCCGCCGCTCCCTACCCTCCTCTCTCTCCCCGGGACGCGCCGCCAGCTCCCTCCCCGTCGCCGCCAAGCCCCGTCGCCGCCGTCGCTCGGGCTGGATCCGGTGAGCCCGACCTCCCCTATGCCAAGCTCCCCATCCTCCTCCCCCCACTGCTGGCCCCGCTGTCCTCCTCCCAGCGCCGGTCCCACGCGCCTCCGCCCCCGCCGGCCCCACCCTCCTCCACCGGCCCTGCCGTCGCCCGAGCAGCCCCTAGCCCCTCCTCCACCGAGCTCGGCCACCTCCGCCTGCCGCTGGTCCTCCCCAAGCTTGGTCCTCTGCCGCCAGCAACCCCGCCCAGCTCAGCTCACCGCCCGACCTCCTCCAGCTCCCCGGATCTATCGCCCCCTGTTTAGGATTTCATTTTTTTTCTGTTTCCAACATGATCCATCTGTGTATGATTGATGAGCTAGTCACTGGATGATGCATCGTAATCTGGTGCTTGTTAAGTGATATCCAATTGCATTCAATTTGTGCAATGTATATGTGAGAAGAGATTGAAATTTGTGTATGTGTATGTGTATGCAAAATTGGTGTAGATGATGCCCTCACCCCTACTGATTTATCATTCTTGTTCCATTATGTGTATGCACCGAATTGTTTATGAATGTATGAATGTGTATGCTTGTTTTGTTAGCTAAGAAGTCCTCTAAAATGATATTAACAATTAAACATAGCATAAACACTGCTAAGGGTATTACAGACATTGTGCAGTTCAACACAGCAAATAAGCTCATATCTCATAAGCCGAAAAGAAGGGAATTAGAGTTATCAGGGCTTTCCCTCACCGGAGCTTCTGTGGACAGAGAAGCTTAAGCCAGAAACTGCATAAGCTAAAGCCAAAAAGAAGGGGGCCAATATCTTCCTCAAAAGAGTTTGTGCACATAAAGCAAGAGAGAGAAAACCGATATAGCCCTGTCTAAAACACTCTTCTATAAACCAACCGCAGTTGCCCCGCTTAGTCCTCTACTTGAAGGCTTTGTCTGCTCGCGGCTTCCAACTCGATGGCGCACCAGCGAGCAACATATCTCTAACTTCCCTACTTTGCTCGCCTTGCTGAGAGCTATGGAAGTGCAACTAGCCCCTAAGTATGGTTTTGGTAATTAATAATAATTCCTATGGACTAACGGTTTTCTTGAGTTGGATATGAGTTTTATGTTCCATAGATGATACACGAAGGCTATTGGATGGATTCGAGGATGAATGCAATCAAATCAAATATATGCATCGAGATCAATAAGTTCATGAGGTAAATGTCATATGATCAAAAAGAGAAGACGAAGATGGATCAATGATTGGATTCAAGATGGTCAACATACGAGCGTAAAAATTATACCACTTGTCATAGCATGATCAAGTGGATAGAGTGAGCAATTATGTGTTGCATTATTTAGACTAACCCATTATATCATTCATGGGTCTGAGTATCAAGGACGATTCTTAAAAGCTCATGAGAGGATGACATCAAGTGACGATGGTCATCAAGTTGAGAATAGCAAATTTCAAGATGAGCATCATAAAAAGATATGTGCTTGAAGCTTGTGGTCTATCGAGTGAGGATGGACAAGTGAAGATAATTGCAAGAGAAAGCCTCCCATAAGGATTATAGGGGAGTTATATGAGAGACTTCACAAAGCGGCCGTGATCAAAGTGATTCTTTGGAGCAAAGACGTCGGACGTCATCGAGCTCAAGTGGAATGTACAAGGCAAATGTATGCATAGATTATGGTTTTCTATTTTATCGGTCTCAAGATAGTTGGAGAGAAACCGGATTATAGGCTAGATAGCAATACTATAGAGGGGCTATCGAATGAGTAACTTGATCATGTCACGTGTCGAGTACTCAAACCATTGCACGTGTTACATGTTGTAGTGTTTCCTTTGTGGTGGAAGTGCTAGAGTTTGGTGTTCTAGCTTGTCCGAAGGTTTCGAGCTGTGAGTGCTTGAAGGCTTCGGACGTGGTTCGTTATTGTGTGTGTTGGCCCTAGACTATTGTGTCTGGGTGTGTGCGATCCTACATGCCTAATTGGTTGGTTTGACGACCGAGTTTCACAAACTCCGAGAGTTCTATTTTCGGAGTATATGGACTAAGACTAGAGTACCAAGGTGTTACTAGAGTGTCCGGAGAATCGGCACAGGAAAACTAGGGTTTGTCTACCTGGACCACATGGCAGTTTGACCGACCAAGGAAAGCGGTCTTACTAGTCCTTCCGAGCAATTTGATCGGCCTTTCCTCTATGGTTGGTCAGATACTTCGGGTTAGGCCCAGAGTATCCGGAGAGCCGGACACTTCGGCTTTGTCCTAGAGTATCCAAGGGAAGAAACAGAGAGTTTGGTTTTTTTTAAGAGTCGTCTGAAGTGTCAGTGGTTCGTCGAGTGCTCACAGGAAGTTTTCCTCCGGAAATCCGAACCCTCCAGATGGAGATCCGGGTTTTCCAGTATAGATCCAAACCCCTATCTGGACCCTCTGGGTGAAGGTTTTGGAGAGTCCAACGGTTGATTTTCCGACCGTTGGTGTGCGGCCGGTCTGACTAGCCTTAGAGTTGGTTTAAACCGGTGGTGTTGTCTAGAAACCTCAAACGGCTAGTTTTCGAGGGTTTGAGTATATATACTCACCTTGGCCAACTTGGGGAGGTTGCTGCTGCCATTGGAGGCATTTGTTTACCTTCTCCACTTGCCTCCTACCTCTTTAAGCCCCTTGTGCATGAGTTGTCATTTATGAGGAATGAGAGAAGCTTTTGCATCGGTCGCACTAGGTGATTGCATTTGTTGCATCGGTTTGAGCTTTCAGCGTCGATTTGTTCGAGTGAGAGTCCAAGAGTTTGTTACCCTTGGAGCCCATAGTCTCCTAGACGGCTTGACGGTGTTGCTCCGTGATCTCCTCAAGAAGCTTGTGAACAGGCCTGGATGGATTGTGAAGTGGTTATGGAGCTCGCCATCTCCAGAACGGAGGAAGGAGCTAGCCACAGTTTTACCGGTGCACGCTCGCTACACCCTCGAGGAGGAAAGCGCACGATTTGGTGCAGTCATGGGTCTCGGTGATTGGCATTCTCAACAGAGCCGTAGGACATCTGAACTCCAAGATTAAACATCGTTTGTGTTTCTTGACTCCTTTCCATTATCACAATTCATACATGTACTAGAATAATTGTATATCTCGCGTAGAATTGAATTGCATGCTTGTCACACTAGGCTTACAAACCTTGACATATATATAGGGTGTTGGTGCACTTAGTTGAACATAATATATTTAAGATTTGAGCTTGTGAAAATCCGATCCGACTAGTTTAATTTCGCATTAGGATTGAGCCAAGTAATTGTTTTTAAAACGCCTATTCACCCCCTCTAGGCGACATCTAGGTCTTTTTCTTTTAGGTCCTTTCAAGCTGCCATAGGCGTGCACTAGCACCGGCAATGGAGTGAGTGTCCAGGACCGCAACGGACCATTGACAGCAAAGAGTAGGAGCAGAGAGCTGCGACCCTGGGCCTAGTGAGGGAGGCAGCAGCTAGCGGCGGTGCCAAATGATTAGCTCGTCATTTTCTACGACATCAGGAATTCAAGATGCCATGTACCTTCACTAATCAAATCCCGGGATTCTCCCTTGCTTCTGTGATAAGGTGTTTGGTTGGTTTGCGGTGCTAGCTTGCCTCTGAGCTCAAGTCATTCATTCATGGCGTGCTTACTACTTGTTCCACTGTGCTTGATCGATGCTAAACTGCAGACAAACATCAAATCCGAAATTGTACATCCCAGACCAGAAATGTAGCCGCATTTTGGGCAGCAAGTAGAAGGAGAGAACATGGGGCAGCAAAGAGGAGAGGATATGGATCAATATGCTTCTAAATTCTCTGCTGAAATGGGCGCAAGCAGAGAGCAGAAGAGGAAAGAGGGCAGTTAATGTTATGTTCCATGTTGTAAAGAGGTAAGGGCAAAATTGTCTTTTCTAACTCCATTAGCTTCCGTTAGTCAATGGTGGTAATTTGGGTAGCAAGCTGTGACTTTAGTGGTATTTTGGAGAGAGGTGATGTTTAACTGGTACTTTGGAGTGTGGCAAAAAACTTAATGGTACTGAGGCAATTTCCTCTTTTAATGTTGTTAGGCATTACCACTATCATACGTCATAATTACTCTATAGTAATATGTAATACACCTATTTCCATTTCTACTCATGTTTCCTCGATGATACCACAAGGTTATACTATACGACAAGCACAGACGCCAAAATCACAAAATGTGTTGTTCACATGGTAAAAGGGAACACCCTTCACTTGCATGTGTTGTGTTAGGCTGGCATCACATAACTGGTTATCCAGGTGCACAAGTACATGCCAGTTCTCCAAGCACATATGCCCATGGGAGCATGCAGCCTCCCGGCCAATATTCGTTGGCAGCTATACCATCCAATCACATCAGTTAGGATCTCATGAACCTCCTGTATATGGAGAGTTTGTTCGCCTGTATGCATCCACTACCGCATGCAAATCAACATGAATCACCTAAGTCAATTTTGCAGCATGGTATCAGAGCGGGTTCTTGCCTAGCCTATTCTCCGCGCCATGAGCACCGGCGATGTCCCCTTCCTCTATCTCCTCTACCACTGCCTCGTCCGTCCATGCACTCAACATTGTCAACATCAAGAGTCTGGTTTCCATTGTCCTTGACCTCCACTCTAGCAACTACTCCAAAGGCGTAGTCTTTGAGCTTACCCTCGACAAGTTAACCTTACCTCTCACATCAACAGCGACGGTACTAGCCACGACGATACGGAGTCAGCCCAGCTTGACCTCTGTGTCAAGTGTTGGCTCTATGCGCCAACCTCTAAAGAAATCCTCGACATGGTCATGGATCAAGTGAGCACCATCTACACCATTGATGTGAGAGGTAAGCGTGAACAACTTGAGGGTGTGCTCGAAGAGTCTACGCCGTTTGGAGTAGTGGCTAGAGTGGAGATTAAGAACAATGGGAACCAGGCTCTTGATGTTGACAACACTCATGATAGGAGGAGGGAGACGAAACACTAGAGAGGCTCATGACCCGTGAACAGGCTTGACAAGAACACACTAGGATATCATACCAGAAAACTGATTTAGGCTATTCAAGTTGGTTTGCATTCATTCACATCAACAAATAAGAATACAAGCCGGCAGTAGTGGATGAGCACATGCGAACAAACTCTCAACATGAGTTAACGATACCATAACTAATAGGATCAACCGGTACAAGTGTACTACTAATAACGAACATGGGCAAGAGGTTGCATGCTCCTCTAAACATGTGTGCCTAGAGAGTCAGCATGTAGTTGTACACCTAGAGAACCGATCATTGGATGCCAATCTAACATGACGTCAAAGCCAGCCATGGTATACGCATGTCAGTTTGATGTACATCACCTATGCTACTACCTATGCAAGTATGCATCATGGTGCCATCCTATTGGTGTTGGATCATTGCTTCATTCTACTAAATAATCTTGCTCAAAATCATGGGGTTCAATTCAGTGCACAAGCCTTAGTGAAAATTAAACTTCATTGCAAAAATAAAAAAATAAAAATAACTACTACTTAGAAGGGGACATCAAGAAAGTATACAAGGCTAAGCCAAAACAATTGCACAAGAATTGTTTGAGCAAGAAGCCAAGAACCATTTTGATCTAATGGTACAACAGTAAATGCAACTTGCCATGGGGTATCTTGCCAAGAATGGTCATTGGAGCATTATGAAAAGCAGCGATGAGATGACGTTCTATGGCAGTAACATCAAAGATGCTTACTTTAGAATCCCAAAAGGTAAACGTGTGCTCTATAGAAAGGACTAGTAATAAAAACTGTCAAGTGGAGCCAAGGAACGAAACTATTCAAATAGACAACATCTCTAGAAATTGATTATAACTATGTCCAGCGAAATATATAAAATGGAAAATTATTCTACCAACCATGATATCAAGAAAATAAAAAAAAATAACTTTTTAGAGAACAGAATTTTTTCGGGAAAGGCAAAAGCTTTGCCTGATTGAATTAATATAGGTGAATAGTTATTATTTACAGATGAGAACAGAATTATAAGCATACAATTGATAAATAGACTAAATAAATAAATATATAAGAGTATTGCTTGACCTGCTAATCCAGCACATGCAGAAGAGAACACAATAACTGGAGGGGCCTGCAGGGGAGAAGCAGATCAGACAGAAGAACCATCAGATTCAACTAAAAAATAGCATTCTTATGCATTGTTTGCACCAAATACCATGAGAGCATATTTTTAAAAATTCTCAAAAGAAAGGAGAATGAAGAGAGAAAGCATTCCTGTAGAACATTTTGTCCCAAACTTCTGTTGGGGTGCAACTGTGGCTATACACTAAGCTATGTTAACCTGGGAGGGATCCCGTTCCTACTGATGTAATGGAATGGAACAAAATGGTTTGAAATTGAGCACAGGGCACAATACATATTCACTGCCCTGTCCAGAAACTAGACTACATGACTGATGTGTGTTTAGAACAATTTACAAGGAAACTAGAGAGCTTGATGACATGTCAAGAAAAGAAAACATAGTTACCACCGAAAAGTGTTCAGGTGGTTGATGACCATTAGAGCATCAAATGACAAAAAAACATCTTAGAGCTGTATCACTCAAAATAATTCATGCTAAACAGGTCAATCATAAAATAATATCCACATTTCGAAAAAGAAAAACGAAAATTGTACTTACACCAACAAGAAAATGTATCCACATTGGCCCTTTTACGTAACGCCGAACAACAGGCATAGCTACATCAAAAAAATTCAAAATAAATGTTATCGAAAGATATTATTATTCTATAATAGCATAACTATATCAGGGCAATAATGGCTAATCAATTTCATTCTAGATCCATTTGTAAATGAAGGTGAGCAAACAGGAAAAGAAGCATCCGTTCATGTAGGCATGTACAGGGACGGGCTTTACAAGAACAACACAAACAAAACTTTTTCGACACAGCACAACACTAAATGCATGTCTCCATATTTTCCAGAGATTTGAAATGCTATTGAGGATCACGATAAGACGAATGACAGGTACTACCATGCCAAATTAGCAACGCCTCTCAAAAGTCACAACCAGACAAACGAGGTGACATGACTGCTACATATTGACTACTCCGAACTAACTAAATTACAATTCATTAGAAACATGGCGAGGAAAAAAAAACTATCGCTCATAACATAACAAATTATTTGTCCCACAAATACGCCAGCTTGTGCACAAGTAACTCAATGTCAATCACTCGCTGAACAAAAGAGTAGCGACATACCATGATTAAAAGCATAAAACGCGCCTGCAGTACCCCAACAGCAGAACCAATCTGTTGCAATGTGATCACATATTAGTATACTAAACAGTCACAACACAATATAAAAGATCTTACGAACAATGTAAGTGTCAAACTCAAAAAGGAATAACTTGCAGTAGAGAGCAGTAAGAGCGAAGAACAAACCATAGAGAAGCTATCTCGAACCAACGGAGTCACCGTCCAGCTGCTTGTTTCCTTCAAACAATGCCAAAACATCCATCAGTCCAGTTAATCGCATAAGTTGTATTCAAAAAAATAGAACAGCACAAAATCGCATCAGTCCAAAAAAATTAGAACAACATAAATTCGCATCGCTCCAAAAACAATTAGAATAGCACAAAATTGCATCAGTTACACCAGTCCAAAAAAAATTAGAACGGCACACAATTGCTTCAGCAAACACAAGGCGCTGGCAGAACTTGAACCACCATACAACCAGAATCATACCAGAATTGGGGCCAAACCGACAAAAAGCAAAACTAGCAAAGACTTCAACACCACCACGATCCATTATCCAACCCGACCCCGACCAGCAAACAGATCACAATCCAACTCGGGAGCATGGCCAGGACGAAACTCCCACGACGACGCGGGTGGCAACCACCGAAAGAGATAAGCAGCAGCGCAGCAAACTAACGTAGCACAACACGAAGGCGGCGGCGGCGGCGGCCCGTCCGAGGAGGTAGAAGGAGAGAAGACGATCTGGGATGGTTCGTCGCCGTACCATGTCCTTGGAGAGGGGGCCTGCGCAGTGGTGGCACCTCCTGGAGAGCTCCGGGGCGGCGGCGTGTCCCGCCATGGCGCCGTCGACTCTTTCTCGAGAGAGAGAGATGGATCGATCCGTCCGAGCTCGCGGGAGGAAGGGAAGCGTCTGGCTGGTTTGTGACCTGTCGCCGCTGTTGCAGCCGCAGGAAAACCCAACCAAGCCCTGCTTTAAAACCCGGCCATTTTGAGCGGCCGCAATTCGGCCACCGCTCGAGCCGCCCGCCAACCGCAGCCGTCCGATTGCCTCTTTCTTCGTCTCCAAGGCTTGGTGGGTGGGCTTAAGCCCTTTTGTTTTGGACGGATGGGCCCAGAACAAGGCGGGGGTGGAGTGGTCGAGGGTTCGACTGGATCGAGAGAAGCCTAATTGACCGTAACAGGCGAGCCTGCCTCCTGGGTGAGGTATCGCATGGGCCATACGTGGTGGGCTCGTGCCAAATTGGCAACAACAACAAGAAATGGGCTGTCTGTAGCCTGAGATGGGTCTAACGCTGGTTTTTCGCAACTTGTCTCCACACTCAAGCAAACACGAACCAAACCGCCGGCGAGAAAAAAGAGGAGAGAGCGACGACCGTTTCTTCGTCGGCATTCTCGCCGATTCTCCTCGTCTCTGGCAGCCGATCCAGTGTTGAGAGGCAGAAGACTCTCGGGCCAGTGTATGGCTTGTAAATTAGATTCATACTATAGTAGATTTATATGTATTTAACAACAGTATATCCGTTATCAGTGTATGGAATAAAGGTTCCCTCGTTCTATCCTTGTCCTAGTGTGGCCACCAAGAGGTCAATGGTGTTTTTGTTCCTTGGATCGACGACTTATGATTTGGCAGATTGTGCTCGGCACCTCAGTCTAACGGTGCCAAGTTTTTTTTGTCACTGGTTCTTCTATTTGTTCTTTTATTCTCTTGATCTTTCCTCGGGTAGTTCGGCGACGAAGCAGTTGTTCGGAATCCTACCTTGTGAGGGATATGTCGCTGGTCATAGCATGTTCAGTGGTCCTAAATTCCCACCTCTTGAGATGGGCAACACTTGTAGCTCTTTAAAAAATTTAAGGTTAGTCCAGTTTATACAGGTTTGGGCTTCGCAGTTTACTTCACTAGAGACTTGAAGAAACGCCGAGACGTGAAAGATAAAATTAGAGATGATAATTTTGAAGGACCATAATATACCTCTCGTTTTCATAACAAGGCTCTATCGTCCATGTTCGTCTCCTTGATCCATTGTACTCTTTTTTAACCAATAAAATCAATTGGTTGCTAAGAAGAAGTAGTGTCCGTACTCCAAGTATTTCGAAGATTCGAGACAATTAAAAAAACAATGGTTTCACAGCGTACCAAGGGTGGGCCTAGGGCCGGGACTAGGAGGGCTGTAGCCCCGGTCAAGCCCAAATACATAAGAAAGTGATATGTATTATTTGTCTCAAAATATTGAACCATGAGTAGCATATCACTCTTTTGGCCCAGCCTATCCCCACTTGGCCCAGTCATCCCCTCCATTAGTCATTCCTGGTTCCGCCACTGCAGCGTACTGTAGCATACGAGCTTACAAATAGATAAGAGATGAATGACCATATAGCAACTCTATACGTTTTCTAGATAAAGGACGAAAGATCTCTTTTGACCGATCAATGCACACAACCTTTAATTTTATTTCAAATGATGTTAAAGATATCAAGTCGAACAAATTAGCTATTGAAAACAATTTCAGTTCACAATGATCACACGCCAAATTGACTCACTTAAGTGCAAATGCCAAGATCGCCAACAAGCTAAGCTAGGTATTGATCTCATCGAGTTTTCCATTGAACGAACATCGTAATAACAGAGTTGTTGGTCTTACACATCATCAAAAGAGAGATTGATCAGTGGAAGCGTTGTCACCTCTGAGAGGCCGCGTCATTCTATTAATAGACCTGATCAAGCCAACGGGAGGCAGTTACAGGGATTAGTTACAATCTATAACAAGACGCACACGTTTATAGCTCATATACAATAAGGATTGATTTCATCTACAACCAGATCCTTGGCTTACACGATTACATGCTACAACTCTTAACACTCCCCCTCAATCATAACTTATCTAAGTTAAGATTGTTTCTAAATTCTTCCAATTACCAAACTGAAAGAGCCTTGGTGAAACCATCTGCAACTTGAGCACCTGTTGGTATAAATCGAATGACCAGCAATTTTTGAGCAACACACACTCTCACAAAATGATAATCTACTTCAATATGTTTGGTTCTTGCATGAAACACCGGGTTTGCACAGAGATATGTAGCTCCAATATTCTCACACCATAAACACGCTGCACGGGGATGTGGTATACCAAGCTCATCAAGAAGTGTTTGTATCCACATTACCTCAGTTGTTCCATTAGCTAATGTTTTATATTCTGTCTCGGCACTAGACCTTGAAAATGTAGCTTGCTTCCTTGCACTCCATGAAATGATATTAGAATTAAGGAATATTGCAAAGCCACCAGTAGACCTTCTGTCATCAAGACATCTAGCCCAATCTGCATCTGAGAAGGCACTCACCAACATAGAATTAGATTTACAAATTTTTAACCCAGTGTTTGGTGTACTCTTAAGATACCTTAATATCCTTTTAACTGTTGCCCAATGTAGCTCAGTGGGGGAAAGCAAAAATTGGCATACTTTATTGACTGAAAAAGCAATGTCTAGACGTGTTAGAGTAAGATATTGTAATGCACCAACTATGCTTCTATACCATGTCGAATCCTCTGGTCCTAGCACTGTACCCTCCACAGTCGAGAGCTTCTCAGAAGTAGAGAGTGGAGTATTGACAGGTTTGCAATTACTCATACCAACACGTCATGGATTATCTGAAGTATATCTTGTTTGTGATAATAAAACACCATCATGTACCTTCTTTACTTCGATTCCTAAGAAGTAATGCAGATCAACTAGATCTTTAAGAGAAAACTCAAGCTTCAAATCTCACAACAATGCTGCCATTGCATCTTGACAAGAGCTAGCAACAATTATGTCATCAACATATATAAGCACAAAAATAGTAATCTTGCCTTTACTATAAAAGAACAATGAGATATTTGCCTTGGAAGGAATAAAACCGAGATATTGCAATTTCATGCCTGATGATGTATAGTACAATATCTCGTATATGAGGAAGTATCCGTATACGATTCCCTGGGTTACCGGAGTACAATACGTGTCTGGTAAGGATCCCAGGAGATAAGGTAGCCCTCCGTAAGGAGGAAGAACATCCCTTAAACTAGGAAGTCAATCCTGACGGTTAAGGAAGCCAGAGTTCTACTCGGGCATAAGTCCAGGTCCGGTACGACTCGAGGAGCCCCCTATAAAAGGATCAGTAATCCTATAGGGGAGGGGAGGAGAAAGTTAGATCCAATAGGCCTTAGAAGGAAGAGAGATCCCAGCGATTCCCACGAGAAGACCCACCGCCTCGAAGGAGTCGAGACCAGCGGAACTAGTCATCGTAGTCTCCGATTAGGTCTAAGATAGTCACTGACATATACATCCCTTGTAAAGACATTCTCTGATCAATATATATGAACATGACGTAGGGTTATTATCCTGAGGGAGGCCCGAACCTGTATAAAAAGGACGTTTTCCTTGCCGCAAGATCTCTTGGCTTTGTGCCCTAGAGGTTCCTACCCCCAAGTATCACTGTTCCACGAATACTGTAAGATCAGCGGTTTACCGATCGTCGACAATGCTCAACCTAGAGTACCATGCCCTTGGTGCTTGTTTTAGTCCATATAGTGCTTTGTCCAGTTTACACACGTGACGTGGTGCTAATTTTACCTCACACCCAGTGGTTGTCACATGTACACATCCTCCTCCAGAACACCATGAAGAAATGCATTCTGCACATCTAGCTGTTGAAGGCCCCATCATCTGGAAACTGCAATAGACAACACAAGTCGAATGGTAGCCGCCTTGACCATCGGACTAAAGGTGTCCTCATAATCAATGCAATATCTTTGTTTGAACCTTTTTGTAACCAATCGAGCCTTGTATCTATTAATAGTACCATCAGCCTTTCTTTTTATCTTATAAACACATTTACAGTCAATGATATTTCTTCCCTTGTCTGGTGGAACTATGTGCCATGTTTTATTTTTCATAAGTGCTACGTATTCATCATCCATTGCCATTTTCCAATTATCATTTCTAAGGGCTTCCTCAAGATTTTGAGGTTCACCTGTTGTAGTTAAATAACCATACCTTAATGTTCCATCTGTATATTACTTGGTTTGACGTATACCATTCTGTAGACGAGTCCTGGGTGCTGTGTAGGCAGTGCTGTAGCCGGAGCCGGTACAGAGGATCCAGCAGGATCTCGTGCGCCAGCCACAGTAGATCCGGGTGAACTCCTCTCTGTAGTATAACTCGGCGCAGAAGACCCAGGCGTTGCAGTCGACGTTGATGCGCCTGCTTGCTCGCTCGTGGTACTGTCGGGGACAGGCCAGGACTCGTCCCGCAGCACGCCTGCCCCTGATTGGCTATGTGAGCTGCGTGCTGCTCCAGATGGGCCTGCACCTGGAGTAAGGCCTGTAGTTGCGCCAGATGGCCGACGTGGAGAGGACGCTGGGCAAATCGAAGTTGGTGACACGGGACAATCTTCCTCGCAGGCGATCTGCATGCCGCTCTAGATTTGCTCTTCACCATGCATGGCATGCACGTCAAGATGTATAGGATCCATTTGCTACTGCTGCATGACATCAGCGCCATTTTCTTCAGGAATTCCTATACGTGCAATATTGTCTCCAGGAAGCACTGCATGCTGCTCATTAGTGTTAGCGATAGGAACATTACCCATAGATGATCGCCTATTTAGTCGCCCCCACAATCAGGATTAGAAGGATTCAAAAGAACTGAAGGTAACAAGGATATTTCAGCACGTAAGAGAGCTCCAGCATTGGGATTAAGTGTAGCAAAGGGAAAAACATTTTCATCAAAGCTGGCATCTCGCGAGATATAGACACGCCCTACGGAAATATCCAAGCACTAAAACCCTTTGTGAAGATTGCTATATCCAAAAAAGGCACACTGTTTAGATCGGAACTGAAGCTTATAAAAATTGTAAGGGCGAAACTTTAGCCAACATGCACACCCAAAAACCCGAAGAGATGAGTAATCAGGTTTTTCCTCAAAAAGAAGCTCCAAAGGAGTGGTGTTTTGAGTAACCTTGCTAGGGAGACGATTAATCAAATATGTGGCAGCAATAAATGTTTCATCCCAAAATTTTAGAGGCATGCTTGCACGCGCAAGGAGTGCTAGGCCAACCTCAACAATGTGCTGATGTTTTCTTTTGGCAGAACCATTTTGTTGGTGCACATAGGGACAAGAAACATGATGGAAAATTCCTATCTTCTGGAAAAACAAGTTCAGCTTCTAATATTCACCACCCCAGTCAGTTTGCATGGCAAGAATTTTTCGATCAAACCTTCTTTCAACGAGGTTTTGGAACTCATGGAATTATTGGAAAACTTCAGACTTGTGTTTAAGCAAATAGATCCAAATGAATGCAGGACCCCAAACATTGGAAAACACAAGTTCTAAAGGCACAGTGAAATACTAAGAGACTTTGGATAGGTAGTTGATGACTTTTGGCCTTTTGGCACGCAGCACATATCGACTCTTTGTTGGACTCACCGGAATATGGGAGATTATTCTTGCTAATAGTTTGATGAACTATAGATGGTGCCGAATGTCCTAGATGACTGTGCCATCTTGCCGAGGAGGGCTTGATCGCACCACATACTTGTTTCCTTGGAGTGGATGAAGGAATGGATGACAAAGGATAGAGGCCTCCTTTACATCTATCGCGAAGCAGAGTTTTTTTCGTTGCCTAATCCTTGATAAAAAAGAAGTTAGGGTGAAATTCTAGAAAAGCTTGGTTATCAGTAGCTAGAAAATGAACGAAAACAAGATTTTTGTTTGCGCTAGGAACATGAAGAACATTATTCAGGTGAAGATCACGACAAGGGGTGCGAACAATAGTATGACCAATATGGTTAATACTAGTGTGCACTTGATCGTTGCCATTGTACTTGTCGCGGATGGTCAACTTGTCAAGTTAGCTTGTATTGTGGTCGGTGGTGCCAGTGTCAGTATACCAGTTGGTATCAACACCATAGAAGTTCATCACTGCCGCGTTGCCACTCCTTTCTTGTGGCACGAATTCGGCGTTAAACCGATTCCAGCAGTCAATGATAGTGTGTCTAGGCTTGGCGTAGAGTTGGCATATCGGGCGTGGGTGGTTGTTGTTGTTGTAGTTGCCATGACCACGGCCATTGTAGGAGTAGTTGCCCTGGCCACGATCGTTGTTGGAGTAGTTGTTGTTGCCACCATTTGCGCTATTACCGCACCCACGTGTAACATCCTGTTTTTTCAGAGCTTTTCAAATCTTGTACTCGAAAATCAGAGCTAGAAAATTTCATTTTTATTTCTCAAATTAATTAAAGTTTAATTGGAACTTAGTAAGTTGGATCGGAGTTAATTTGAATTAATCTGACTTGAATTGGATTGGCATTTTAATCTGGAATATGTCTCCTGGAGGTTCCTCAGAATTTCTGGAGTTCGTTGGTGTTCAATCACGGTTTGTTGTTCTTTACTTTTATTTTGGTTTGCTGAAAAAGAGAGTTATTTTTATTTTTCTCCTTCCCTTTTTGGCCGTGCCATCCCGGTCCATCTCCACCTGGTGCCCCGCCGCCTCATTCCTCCCTTGAGCAGCCACCCCGGCGAGTGCTGTGTAGCGTAGCCTATGTCATCACCTCTTTTCCAACAGGATTTGAGCCAAATCTCTTTCCCCTAACACTCCTATACATACTCCACACCCCTCCACCTCTTCCCCACTCCCCCACACCCTTTTCCCAAGAAACCCTAGCCCCAAACCCTCCAAACAGCCGTCACCCCACTTTTCTTCCCGTGCAGTTTCTAAACAACACGTACTGCCTCAGTACTTTTCCAATTCCTGTCGCCTCGGACATATTTTGAAAAATTGCATCAGTGAGATTGTGCACAATGTTTCCCTCTACCTCTCTGTAAAATTTGGTGAAGATCCAACGGTGAAATCACCGGAAAACCGCCAAATACTGACATGTTGTTTGCACCAAGATTTTCTACGCATGCATCTAGATTGGAATAGTGCCCTCGTCGACTCGGACCTCCTTTTCAAGATCCATTCGGTGGGATCTTGAGAAATGTTGTCAAGATCATCTCCACAAAATTTTGAAGGCAATCCAATAGTCCAATCTCCGAAAAATCAAGTTTCTTTGTGCTGCTGTTCACATCCAGATGTTTCTGCACGAACGGTACAGCGACATTATCACCTCTTTCCCATTGATCCGTTGAGTATTTTATCAATCCCTTTGGTCAAATTGAGTCTTACGTTCTTATGAATACCTCTGTATATTTTCACCTTGATCCATATAGCCGTTTGTCAGGAATTCATTCATCTCCGATGTGCTATCCGCGGACGTCCAAATTCAAGCTGCACAACATCTGACTTGTCTGACCTTTTCCCGTTGATTTGGTAAGAATTCTCCAAAACCCTTCGTGTGTCTAGTTTCTAACCCAAGTGGCGGATTGCGATTTCGTTAAGCGAGCATCGTGCAGCATCCAAACCCTCCGGTCTGTCCAGAACCGATATACATCCAAGTCTGACCGTTTTGTGTCGCGAACATCGCCACCACCCATATAGTTAATCTTCTATCATCTTGTTGTAAATTATGAAATTATTTTCAGCCATTATTCTTTATCTAAAATCACCCTCACCACCATATGATCACCTCTAATGTTTTTCATCATTGTTTGAATACTCAATTTAGTAACATGGTATGTTAGCCTATAGTTTCATATAGTTATGTATGATTGTTATATAGTCCTTGCTTTCCCTTTACTTAATGCTCATGCTTAAGAGTATTCGTAATGTTGATCAACCATGTTTAGTTCATTAGTAGGTGTATTCGTGTTCATATAGCTACATGTTTCATTGTTTATATAATTGAATATAATATGCATATATACAATATAATTCTATTTTAATAGTCATTAGACATAAGGTGGTTCAACATATTAGTTCAATCTTGTTTATATCATGAATAAAGGTGTTCATGTTTTACAAGGTTCATATTGCATGATCATATGCCTGTACACATATAGTGTGTGATGCATATGTATAACAAAACTTAATACTACAAATATCTATAAATGTAGAAGCATAATCTTTGCTAAATTAATATTAATATGTCCTACTTTATGTTAGTTGATCTCTGTATAATGTATGCCTACTAGCACACACCAGATTGTTATTGCATGTGGCACATGATTGCTCACTAGCATGTTAGTGTCTTTAATCACACGTGCTGAATGTTTAATAAGCATGTTATGATTGCCATGTCACTATGTGTAGATAACATGATGAGATATATGTGTAGATTTAAATAGGAGTATGACATGATGTTATGCAATACTATAAAGTTTATTACATATATAGTTATTGTTGCGTGATATATATTGTATAGTGGCATGTGTATATATATCCTTATACATCATAAACATAAACATAGTTTAATTCTTGTTTATTGAATGATTGATATATAATAGTTGATCATGTTATTAACCTCTGTTTATAATATGGTTAAGAATACGCATATGATTCATATTTGTACAATGCATCTCATATGGTTTGCATATAAAGTTGTGTATACATACATCGCTCATTCCCTGTTTAGATAATAATTTGTTGTGAATTGGTGTATCACATTATTGTACTCTTGTTTATATTCTAATTATTTGTTTGAACAATTAAGTTGTAAATGTTCATCATGACTTTACGTTGCATAATCATGCAGTTGCATATAATTATATATATGTATGTAATTGATTAGACTTAATATGGTCGACAGTTGATATGTTAAAATAATAATTATCTACTGAGTTATTATTACTAGATCATGTTGCATGTTAGTTGGTTGTTATATAATGTGTATGTACTAACACGCATACGTTGTTATTTCATATGTGATAGTAACAGGAAGGATTACATGTTACCGTGTGTTATATAGCATGATAATTTATATATCTACATATTATCGGTGTATAGGTATATACCTACATTAGATAATGTTATATGATATTTTAGTGTATTATGTCCTAACGTATACTAGCATGTATAGCTTATTATCTTATGTTGCATGTTCATAAGGTGTTATATAATCACACATATATGGTTAAATTTTAGGTGTCGATTATAATATATATGTGTATGTTGCCAATAATTATTATTTACTAAAATAATGCTATTATTATGTGAAGTATTTGTAGATTGTTTGCTACATTGTATGTACACAATAGCATGAATAGGGTTGATATTATTGTATGTGGCATATGATTGCATATATGTATTGTGCATATCATATCGATGCTACTTTGAAAGGACATCTAAGCTCCTAAGTGGATTTTGGTGTAAATGACAAATAATTAGGGGGACTAACTACGTTTACAAAGTATATGAACAGGTGTTAGTCTAATGGTTGATAAGCAAAGATGGTCGAAGACCCCCTAAGCAAAAAGGAGAGAAGAAGATGGCATATTTAAAATATGCATTTTATCTCATGCTTGAGTCATAGGAAAGCCGGACTATTAAGAGGGGTAAAGTGATGAATAAGAGGGTGGAAACATATATCCTATGAAATCTTACATCCACAACCCATGTTCGAGAAAAACCACAAGAGAGAGCAAGTGAGAAGCCTCATTTTATACCCTGCTGTTTGCTCTCTATGTGCACCCAGAGTCTTGGTCCAGAGGTTCTAGACTAGACCTCCGGGCTACCTGGAATCCGGATGGGTTTCCGAATAGAATTTCAGACCAATCCAGTAGCTACTGGACTGGCCCGGAAGGCTGCCTGGAAGGCAGCCCGAAATCCTGTATGCACCCGGGGTCTTGGTCCGGAGGTTCCGGACTAGACCTCCGGGCTACCCAGAATCCAGATGGCTTTCCGGATGGAATTCCGGACCAATCCAGTAGTTCCTGGACTGGCCCAGAAGGCTACCCGGAAGGCAGCCCAGAATCCGGGTGGTCCGGAAGTTTGGCCCAAAAGTTTCGGATGGACTTCCGAACCATGCACGCTGCACCCCAACGGGCAAATTTTGGTGGGCCTATAAAAGGCCCACCCCTTATTCCCCAAGGGGTACCGGTCTGTCACGTCCTGAAATTCTAAACCTGCATAAAATCATGACACCCTGCATGATAGGAATACTTTGCGCATTTCATGCATGCATTGTCTCTAAGTTTCCCCCTCTCGGAATCTTCCGATCAAAACCCTAATCCAGAAATCCTCTCTCTCTCTCTCCCCGTTCGATCGATATCCGGTGGTGCCCTCGCGGCACCTCCCCACCATTTGTCCCCGGGCACCGTCCCGGAACTCCGGAAACGTTTCCATCCACTCCTCTCCTTGCCGCGCTCCGAAACCCAAGTTTCGACCCCCGATTTCTTTTTCCTCTTTATTTAATCCCCAGAAAATTCTGATAAAATCCCGCATGGCAAGCATCGAGCACCTTTGTCCCGAATGACAACTCGCATGCAATAGCAGTAATTGCTTTGCCAGGGCTGCTCCCAAAATCAGTGAACGGTCACTCAACCCTGCCTCACCTGTCCTAATCCCATTTAAACCTCCTGGCAGCTCACGTCTCCATCTCCCCTCTGTTGAAAGCTAAGTCTTGTCACTCCTGGCATGCATAGTCTGCCACTCATGTACTCCATTCAACGCCGCTCTTGCAAAGCTCTCGGTCAAGCCTCCACAGTCACCATTGACATGGTTGTGCACGTGGAGAACCCTTTAGACGCGCGGTGGCAGGGGCATGCCACTCTGGGCGCGACTGGACGCGTCCAGTCCAGCCACAGCACGCGCTCGCTGACTTCCCTCGCTGCCAAGCCGCCGTTGAGCCTTGTCCGAGCACCACCCCCATGCCTGAGACGTCGCTCCGCTCCCCTGTAGCCTGCCCAGTCGCCCTGAGCCGTCTCTCCACCCTCCAGTAGCCGTCCTCGCCTCTGCACCAGCTGAGCTTCGCCATTAATCTCTTGAGCCGTCGCCTCACCTGGAGCAGCGGCCACCACGTGCTCCAAGCCGCCGCCGGCCTATAAGAGGTAGCCGAGCACCCCCTTCTCATCAGCCAAGCTACCCATCTTCTCCAAGCCTCCCTCGAGTTCCCATCTGCTTCCCCGAGCTCAGCTCCCCTGCAAGCTCCTCAAGCCATGGATAGCTAAGCTAGCTCCTCTGTTCCACACTCTAGAACCCAGCTCCCTTTCCTCCGCCGCCCGAGCCTCCAGTGCCCTCCAGCTCCCTCTGCCGCGCCAGGTCCAAGCAAAGCCGCCGCCGCCGAGTAAGCCGGCCAGTGCATGCGCCGCCGCCCCTTCTTCTTTTATTTCTTCTCAGCACATTGAGTGAGCTGCCGGCTTGCACTATTGCATGTTTGGCTATTTAGCTCATTAAATCAGTGCTGGTCCTGTAGCATGTTTGAGCATTTTTAGTCTTTTCTCTCAGCACACTACGTGAGTAGCTATTGGTCTCCTGTAGCATGTTTGGGCATTTTTGTTCCTTTTTCCAGCTAGCTCAGCCCTTAATCACCCGAGTAGTTTCCTTATCGCTCTGCTTAAGTTCCTAACTGCTTCTCTAATCCAGCCAAGCAGCCATCTAGCTGAGTTAACCCATGCCCAGTGCTTTGCCATCTTCTTTTCTTTTGTTTTCAGCTCAAATAAATTCTCTAACTCAATTCCTAGCTAACTGCAAACCCTAACCCAGCCGAGTGATATCCTATTAGCCAAAGCTCTTCTTAATTAGATGTTAGCTCTGGAATCCTTAAGCAAAATTCTAAGCATTAGCTCTACCTCTTCGCCAAAATACAAATGTTTAGTATAACTGTTAATTAGTAGACTAGGGCTAGTTGTTCAAGTATTTAATCGCATGCGTGCAAGGTATGCGCATGCGTAAACCTCTGAGCAGCTTAGGTTAAGGATCCCTATTCCCAGCTCGTAGAAATAAAAACATCAGTAGCCTAAACTCGTTGAACCAAATTAATTAGTTTAAAACTTAGCGATAACGAATTCCCCGTTAAACGCATCGTCATTTTATGTGACCATTTTGTAGATAACCCTCGCCACTGTCATTTGCTGTTTTCCTAAACCTAAATCGTGAAGTCGTAGGGTCGAACCCTGAGCCTAGCTCCTTTCACATTAATCCTTTGCTAAATCGCCGTTCGAAACCCTACATATCAACTCGATCGTCCGAGGGCAAGTACCCTCTTTAATTCATCCTGCTATCCATCATTTATTCCGTCATGCATGCTGCTCGATTTTCTTGAATTGTTTGGATTGCTCTTTATTCGATGTTTTCTTCCGACGCGTAGTCCACGGAGTGAAGTACGTGCGTCAGGACGAACCGGCAACACCCCCACCTCAGGAACAGGAACAGGAACTGCCAGGCAAGCAATCTCCCGCCTTGACCATTTCGCATCCTATAATTGTGAAGTATATTTATTTTGATTTCGAAATATGCATGCTATGTTATAAACAGTATTTTATGTAGAAGTAATTATGTCCGATAGATGCATATGGACTAGGGTCGAACGTCCGATTCCTTGTAACCCTAGAGATCCGTCGGTCGGTTTCCAACCGCCGACATACCAAGGTTATAGGCAATAGCCAATGCTTAGCCCTGCTATAGTTAAAATTAAAATTTTGTTTAAACCGGGGATGGGAATATCAAACCCGCGGATAGCATATGTTATCCGCGGTGATTTTAAATGAAATGTTGCCAAAACCCAAAATGGAAATGGAGATGATTTGGATTCGGGTAGGAAGTAAGGTGGTTCGAAGGGAGACGAAGTAGCTGGAGGCTATTCGGTGATCGATGATGACCTGGAGTCCTACTCGAATCAATTAAGGACCGAGCCACCGTGCCGCTAAACCAGTTTCCCCCACCGTACGTCCACATGTCCTTTATGGGAAGGACTTGACTCGGTAGCCCGCCTAATACTAGGGTTCAGACCCGTGGGAAGTAAGAAGTACGTGCTAGGTAGTGCATTGGGCCCCTAGAGAATTCTCACGACGTTATTTGTGTCAACAGTCCTAGAGGTGAGACCAAGGCGGGTGTGAGAATTCGACACAAAGGTGAGAATAGTCCCAACTTTAGGATTTGCGATGCAAAATGTGAAGATTGGGTAAAACATCTAGCGGGTCCGACTCTAGTATGAAAGCAGGCGAAAAGTCTCGTTGTAATAACCCTGTCAGTATACGTCACGAAGTATACCCAGGGTGACCTACATCTTGTGGGTAAAGCCGTACCACCTCTGCAGAGGGTTAAAATCTATTCGAATAGCCGCGTCCTCGGTTATGGACATGAACTGGCACAGCCACACCCAGGCTAGACTAAGTTTTGTTTGCCAACGTTGGGCAAAGGGATTAAGGACGTGGGCATGATGTGTCCACAGATTTGGGCAATTTTAGGCCACGTGTCGGTGGTAAAGAAATTGCCGAAGTAGTCCGCCGTGTTGCCGGGAAGGACCGGAATACGGTGGGGTGTTGGAAAGCCTAGTTATCTGATAGGGTGAAGCCACCGTTTGATGGGCGGAGCCATTGACGGTGAGTGGAAGCTATCAGGTAGTAGGTCGTGAGGTGTTAGCGGTGTTTACCGCACAAGCTGAGAAAGGAAGGGATGTGATGGGATGCTGTTGATTTGCTACCAGCTTTTCCAGCTGCTTTTACAATCTATTATGCCGTATTTACAAATCCAGAACTTACATTTCCGCACAACTGCCAACATAGGTTAGAGCTGTCCCTTGAAATCTTCCTGCATGAATTATAGCCGTATATTCCCCAATGGGGATTGCTTGCGAGTACATTCAATGTACTCACCTGGCTTGTTGAATTGGCCAGAGGAGGAAGAAGACCCCGATTACGAAGAGGGCGACAGCGAGGCCGAGGGTTAGGACGTTTTCCCCCAGTCAGCTGCCTGTTGGTTCGGCAAGCCGATGGGCTATCCACTTCGTTATGTTTTTCGCTGCTGTTTTATTCGGCCAATAGGCCATGTATCGAACCGCGACCATAATGGTCTAATCGTGTAATAAGAATTCGGTATTGTATGTGAATGCTATCAAGTATTTGTGCGTACTGGCTACTGATCCAGGGACCAGTACGGTAATCACAAATGACGTGTCCGGCCTTAAAACCGGGTGCGCCACACGGTCTGAGCTTATTGAAACTCTCTCTCCTCTACCATTTTTGAAGCTCAAAACTTGAGAAGCTCCTCCCCTAGTGTTCAAATCCCATCAAGCCTTTGAGGGAAAAGAAAGAGGAGCCCTAGATCTACGATTCCACCAAGCCAAAGTTGAATCCCCCTTGAGTTCATTGCGTTGCTTGTTACTCTTGGGATTTGCGCTCCGGGATTGTTTGTGAAGGTTTGGAGGCCGCCTCAAGGTCTACCACTAGTGATTTGAGCTCAGGCTTGGTTTGTGTGGCGTACCCGGTTTTTAAGCCGGATACTCCCTGTGATTACTGTACCGGTCCCTGGATCAGTAGCCGGTACACACAAGTTAACCTGTATATCATTGACATACATACGATTATAACATAGTACGAAATATATGAGCAGACTGTCAAGGTCAATAGTCTGATACCTATAGCCCAACGGCTATGAACTTGCAGCGGAAATCAAGCAGTGATGAAGCCCATCAATATGCCATACCCGACAGGCAATTGACTGGGGTTACGCCCTAGCTTTCGCGTTCATATTCGTATCTTCGGAATTGATGTCTCCTTCGTCTGGCCAAATCAACAAGCCAGGTGAGTACATGGAATGTACTCGCAAGCTATTCCCACAGGAGGAGATATACGACAATATTTCATGCAGGGATTATATCAAGGAATAGCTCTACCCTATGTTGTTGGTTGTGCGGAAATGTAAGTTTTCATCGTAAATACGATAGTAGGTTTCAAAGCTATTTTGAAAACAGAAGTAGTTCGTAGTAACAAATCATCATTCGAGGTAGAACCCGCTACCTCTCTTTTCCCTTTCCTCAGCGTGACAGCTCCGCCTATCACGCCTACCCTTTTTGGCTCCCACTCGCACTACCCCGGGCAGTGCAGCTAGCCTCCTCTTCTGCAATTCCTGGCTACCATCCGTGTAGCGTAAATTGCACTCTGTGGACACATCATGCCCACGTCCTTAATCCCTTTCCCAAGCTTTCACAAACAAAACCTAGTCTAACCAATGTGTGGCCTTGCCAGTTCGTGTCCATGAAATAACGATGTTATTAACATAGCATGCAAGGTTCGCAAACAAAGTAATTACGTTTCACAAATATGGGATTCAACATGATCAAAGTGGGAATGCTTGCCTGGCATTATTGTCCGGGGCTTGGTCTCGAATCCGATTCGACAGTTGTCCGTAATCCTTCGCGCGATATCCCCTAACGTCGGTATCTACACGTCGAAAGAATGGTGACTAAGTCAACATTGCAAGGAACAGCCGAGAACTTCGAATGCAAAACCAGAACAACTCAACTCGTGCAACCACCACGTGTTGGATTCTTTATTGTGATTTCATGGAGCTTTAGAATGATAGAGATGGTTGCTTTAGGTTTTCTCGGCGAAGGTACCCCCCTTCATGTTTATGTCGTGTTAGGGTTCCAGTGCCTCGTAAGATCGTTAGGGTTTGAGAAATATAGTCAGGTATTTTCTTTTAACAGAATACTACGCGTGTTATGGTTCCTTTGCTAGCTTTAGGCCACATGAAATGACGATACTTTCTTAAGTCTGTTTGTCCCTAATCGAGAAGTTATTTGGAACTTTAGTTCTTTTTAGGTTATTAAGGCTCTGGAGTACTTCAAGGTATTCCATTCTCATACCTTGGATATCCTAAAGTTTTATTCTGGACATTCGAAATCTCTTTTTTTTAAGTTTAGAGAGATAGGACTACGTCCTCCTAATCTCTTTGTTATCCGATGACCTAAACTTTCAAGTTTTTCACGCTCATGGACACTTCATGATGGGGCCCGAGGGTGATGTGTATATATGTGTGGAACTTATTTACCTATGGATACTACAAAAGTTCTGACCTGTGTGGGGATTGCCAAAAATTATATTAGGGGACATTGGGACAACATACATAGTGTATATGCTAGTTTAAGGAAAAAGGGAAAACTAAACCCTAAGCTTATTACTTACTGTTTTAGCATGAGTGGATTTGTACTTTGAATTTCTTTTCTGAACCTAAGGCGCGGCCAATATTTTCTAGGCTTCAAAACCGGTGGAGGGAATAGTAGAACCGGTAGAATGAGGGTGAACCGGCTACACCAGTGCTGAACCAGTCCTGGATTAATTAAAACAGAGGAACCGGTCAAAACACGTCTTCCGACCGAGTAATTGCGCCTTTATCATGTCGGAGGTGGGACGGGAGTAATGCGCATTTTACGCACCGGATGCGGAAACTCGGTTTAGGGCAAACTAAATGCGCGTTTAATAGGGGAAAATGGCAGCTCAGTCGGGTGCCGACCGCTTACCGGTCTGTGGACCTTACCCAAGGGACGGGTCCGCGTGTCAGCGACGCTTTTCCTACCGGCTCGGTCCTGGTTTGGTTGGTGGAGACCCGACGGCTTGGATGGCAGCTCGGACAAGGGACGCGCCGGCGAAGTCCATAGCAAGAAAGGAAGGAAGCTCAGTGGCTAATGGGGCGGCTTACCAATGGCAGCGGTGGCTATTCGGCCGGTAGTCCGGGGCACTTCCCGTGAGTGCGGCGACGGCATGAGGATGGGGACGAGCTCGGGGGTTGGCTCCGTGGCTACCGGCAGCGGTGGAAGTGAATCCCAGGGGCGGCGGTGAAGCGATAGGGGCGGGACGCTCACCGGCGGCATCGAGCAGAGCAGGGACTGGCGGCGGCGACCGAGAGGGGGCTTCAGGCGGTCCGGTGTTCTGCTTAGGAGGAAGGGATTGGGAAAAAGAAATAGAGGGAAAGGGAGACTGGCAAGGCGGTGGCTTGAGGGGCGCTCGCCGGTGATGAGAGAAGTACTAAGGAGGGGAGATGGGGCGGCGCGTAGCTGGTGCCGGCGGCAACTTGGGAGCTTTCTCCGGTGGCGAGCGGCGGGCTGGCCGAGCGGGGCGGCGGCGCGCTCGGGCGATCCGTCGGCCGCGGCAAGTGAGGGATCTTGCAGAAACAGAGGAAGAAGGGAAGGGCGAGCTGACGGGGTGCTTGCTTCCGCCGCGCCCATCGCTAGTGATGGAATGGTCTTGGCGGTGGCCTGCAGCTGAGGAGATGATGGGGCTTGAGAGAGTTGCTCGGATGTTCAGCTGCCGGTTGGTTGGGGGAGTGTAGAGGAAGGGGAGTAGAAATGGGGAGGAAGCTCAAGCTAGTTGCTGCTGCTGTTAAAGTGGAGAGAGGAGACTCGGGAGGTGGTGCCGCACTACTGCGGTGGTCCTTGCTGTTCGCGGCGAGGAGCAGGGAGCCGGGAAGAGGGTGGTGCTGCCGGAGCTCAATGGGGCGGTGGTTGAGAAGAGCTGGAGCGGCGCAGTGCTTGGGAAGGCAAAGCTCCAGGAGAGATTTGGGGAGGATTGAGGAGGATGGGAATGCAGAGCTCGGTTTGGTTGTAGCTGTGGTTGCGATGGGGAGAGCTCAGAGGGGAGTGAAGCAGAAGAAGGAAGTGGAGAGCTCGGTTTGCAGGCCACTGAGGAAGAAGGGAGTCATAGCTGATTTGATATATCAGGCATTGGTTCAGGTGAGCTGTGAGCTGGACATGCGTAGAAGATGGAACTGCAGGGCAACGTGTTCAATAGAAACAGGGGAGTTTGGCAGTGTGCAATAGTGTACTGGCAGGAGAGAAGTCAGTTGGTACGCCTTGGGTAGCTTTAGCAAAACAGGATGAAGTTAACAGGAGTATGGCACGTGGGTCATAGCCCATATGGTAGAGACAAACATGCAATCTAGTTGGTACCGCTCGAGTAACTCAAGCAAAGTATGGTGGAATAAGCTGCAGCGAGGAGCTTGGAAAATGGCAGTGCCACTTTTCTCATGATTTTTCTTACAGAGGAATTATTTAAGGATATTAGAATTTTATGGCTAAAATGGATTGTTCACATAAGTGTGCTGGCCTCTGGAAATTATGAAGAGAGGGATGGGAGCTCGTCCAGGGGTAGGAGGATCACCCAAGAGAGTTTCAAGAAGTTTGGATGTGGTTTGCTTGAGGCCTCATGCTAATAGAGAAATGGGACAAACTGCTCGATGGATGGTATTCGAGAATTTTGAATTGAAGAGTGTGATGTTTCTGTATTTTTGGTATTCTAGGAGTATAGGTGGTGATGTGGGATTTTGCAAAAAATTTCTGAGCTTTATTCTAATGGGTTGTAGTGCAACATATATTCCTGCCCTAGAGTTTATTATTTCCATTTCTTGATATTTTTGAACTGGGTGGCTTTGTTTTAGTTCATATTCGAGGGGAAACTAATTTTAGGTTGCCCCACGAATATTCTCAGGATTTTCGGAAAGGCCAAAGGACATCAGTTTTCACGATTAGGGGTTTGGAGCACTTGGGTTTAATAAGAGAGAAGGGGTCGTGGCAGGGGACGAGGGTCTTCCGGGTGCGGCAAGGTGGATCAGAAACATGGAACTTGAGATGAAACCTTTATGTCGGCTTACGACGTGTTGGTGGTGAGGTACCGTCGACGCGGTGGCGTATACGACACGTGTATTGCGTTAAGTCCTTTTACGTGTTAGGGTTATTCCGGGTCTATGCGTGTGTGGCGGGGTTGGGTCTAATGAATGCATGTAAAGTTCAAAACATGCCAGACATATGTTGGTTCGGGTTAACACGCATATTTTTGAGTATCGGGGTGTTTTAGGGTTTTGCCCTTTCGTCGAAATAGAGAGAAAGGAAATTAGGGTTTTGCGTATAGACGTATATGCAAAAGCAGTATATACGTGCACATATCCCTGATACAACATGACGAGGTAGTGTGCAGAAGATTGTGTCATTCGGAAGAGTTTCAAGACGTATATATGCTCCCATTTCGCAAAGGTGTCGCGTGGAAACTTAGTCGCGGAAGTTGGTCTAGGTCACACCAACTAGGAGAGGGGAAAGGATGCCAAGGTGTGCTCATGGCAGGAGTGTAAGGGCGAATAGCTAAGTATGGAGATCAGGTATTGAATGGGGTTGCTCACGTTGTCGGACAAGTTCAGAGAATTAGGGTTTCGGCAACACGGAGATCAAGAGAGAGATAAGAACAAAGTTTTTCGTGTTTCGGTATTTAGCTACATCACGATTTGAACTAATGTTTTGGTCGAGTGCATTTTAGCTAACATTATTAACGAAATTTTTTTTATAAGCCCTAATTTTTGGGTTTCGGAAAACCAGGGCGTGACAGTTTGCCGAGGCTCAAAGGAGAAGAAGGCGAGACTTGGTGTCGCGAGGTGCTTTGTTTGGCCTCCGCCTCTCCAACGGAGATTAGCACCCCTCCCAAGGGTGTGAACTTCGAGATAAATCTTCGTCTCCAACTTTTAGTTATTTCATTCCTAAATCTCTACTTTGTGTTTATTTATGATAGCTTGTTTATCTTGTGATTGTCTTTGAGTTAATTGTATCTTGACATATAGGTTGATTCATTTAGTTGCACATTTAGAGAATTTATAGTTCCGCACTTCTCTAAAAGCAACTGATAAAAGGCTAAAATTTGTAGTCGCCTATTCATCCCCCCTTCTAGTTGACATCTTTGGTCCTTCATACTTCTTATTTGGCCATATAGTTTAATCACTGTTTGCATTATCAATGTTCGTTATTAGATTATAATTACATAATCATATGTTATCTTATGCTACGCCCTGCCTAATCTCTATTTCATGTCTAGTATATCTAGCTGGTTGCATGATGTCTAATTGTATGTTGCACGCTAGTTCATATAGATTGTCATGTCGCATATTGTCATTTTTTGCCGACTAGCATGTCAAGACCTTGTTTGTCTACTAGTATGATAGGCCATACTTGTTTTGCTACTATGCTAGGTTTTCATGTTTGATCGTATGGTTGTGCTACGGTCATCATCGACCATATCCTGTTCTCAAATGCCCATCTATCTCTATCTTCTATGTGGATTAACTTTAGTCCTTTGACATGCAAACTCTATCTTCCATAAACCTATCCCTTTTCCAGAATGAGAAGACCATCTTGCAAGTACATGTACTTTATCCGGTTGAGATACGTAATCTCATACCATTCTATTTTATCCTTCGACAATCCTATCTCTGCACCTTTGTCCTTTGACACCTATCTGTGGCGTACCCGGTTTTTAAGCCGGATACTCCCTTGTGATTACTGTACCGGTCCCTGGATCAGTAGCTGGTACACACAAGTTAACCTGTATATCATTGACATACATACGAATTTAAGTACAAAGACCATGAAGGTCGAATGTCTGATACCTGTAGCCCAATGGCTATAAACTTGCAGCGGAAAAACAAGCGATGATGTGGCCCAGCAATATGCCAAATCCCGACAGGCAACTGACTGGGGTTACGCCCTAGCTTTCGCGATCGTAGTCGTATCCACGGAATTGATGTCTCCTTCGTCTGGCCAAATCAACAAGCCAGGTGAGTACATGGAATGTACTCGCAAGCTACTCCCACAGGAGAAAATATACAGCAATATTTCATGCAGGGAGTAGATCAAGGAATAGCTCTACCTTATGTTGCTGGTTGTGCGGAAATGTAAGTTTTCATAGTAAATACGATAGTAAGTTTCAAAGCTAGTTTGAAAACAGAAGTAGTTCGCAGTAACAAACATCATTCGAGGTAGAATCCGCTACCTCTCTTTTTCCTTTCCTCAGCGTGATAGCTCCGCCTATCACGCCTACCCTTTTTGGCTCCCGCTCGCACTACCCCGGGCAGTGCAGCTAGCCTCCTCTTCTGCAATTCCTGGCTACCATCCGTGTAGCGTAAATTGCACTCTGTGGACACATCATGCCGACGTCCTTAATCCCAGTTCCTAGCTTTCACAACCAAAACTTAGTATAACCAATGTTTGGCCTTGCCAGTTCATGTCCATGACCGAGAACGCGGCTATTCGAATAGTTTTTAACACTCTGCAGAGGTTGTACGGCTTTACCCACAAGATGTAGTTTGCCCTGGGTACACTGTGCACCGTGTACTGACAGGGCTAGTACAACGAGACCTTTCGCCCGTGTTCACACCAGAGCCGGACCCGCTAGGGGGGTAACCCAACTTTTGCATCCCGGATGTCAAAAATGGGACTCTCCACCTTTGTGTCGAACCATAATTTCACGTACTCTTGAGACCCACCGAGAGCTTTACCTCCATAGCGTGGAACTCATCGAGGGCTTTACCCCCACGTAGTCCCGTGAAGATCCTCTAGGGATCCCGGATCTACCTAGCACATCACCCTAACTTCCCACGGTTCCGAGCTCCAGCATTAGACGAGGTACCGAGTCAAGTCCTTCCCATCAAGGACATGTGGACATACGGTAGGGGAACTGATTCAGCGGCACTTAGGTTCGGTCCTTAACTGATTCAAGCAAGACTCCATGTCCAACCATCTCCTCAGGTAGCAACCGGCTACCCTACCATTCCATGCCTCAGGTAGCAACCGGCTACCCTACCCTTTCCTGCCTCAAGTAGCGACCGGCTACTCTACCACCCCAAACACACTTAGCCTTCTTGCCCGAATCTGAATCCTCCATCCTTTCTTTTGGGAGTTTGGTAAACATTTCCTTTTAAAAAGATTTCCCGGAATGTATAAACAAACCGAGGGTTTTTGTTCCCATACCCATCGTACCGATAAAACTTAGTTTAACTACAGTATCAACCGAATATCAACCGACTAAGTATTCCTAGGGCTACAAGGATCAGATTCCAGACCTACGTCACATGCATCTATTAGGCATAACTACTCTAGCATAAAATGACGTTGTTATTAACATAGCATGCAAGGTTCGCAAACAAAGTAATTACATTTCACAAATATGGGATTTAACATGATCAAAGTGGGAATGCTTGCCTGGCAATATTGGCCTTCGTCTGAAACTCGGTCTCGAACCCGATTCGACAATTGTCCGGAATCCTTCGCGCGATATCTCCTAATGTCGATATCTACACGTCAAATGAACGGCGAATAAATCAACATTGCAAGGAAGAACCAAATAAGAATCAATTATACACTCACGAACTAAAAAAAATATGGCTCAGGATTTAAATGTGTATTAGGGTTTGTAGGAAGCGGGAGGAATTCACCTCACATGAACTAAGGATTCTTCGCAAGGTTTGGAAACTGGTTGATTAAGCTAACAGTGATCACTGGGGTATTACTCGCGTTTTTAATAGGACCAAGCGGTAGCGTAGTAACGGTGCTGATGGATGATCAGAGTGGTATCAATCGGACTTATGTGTATGCATAGCGGCAAACGTCTAACCGGTTGTTAAATCAGTGCATTGATTAACATTAGAACAGTATATTCATGAGCATATTAGGTTAAAGTTAGACTAAGCTCCTCTTACTTCGATTCTACCATGCCTAGCACATAATTGACTGCAGTAATTCAAGGGTCAATTTTGGAAGTTTGTCCTGACAGGAGATAGCAGCGGGCATTAGAGTTGGTTAGTTCCAAGTGCAGTAATTAGTTCAAGGTGATTTACCGATCATTGAACAGTGTTTTCACTAAGGTTGTACTAAAGCTTGATTCTTTAATTAAGGCTGCTCACATCCCTACATATTATTTGAATGTTTCAACATCAATCAACAGAATACGTAGCACGAACTAGTACTAGTGATTAGCATACCGATTGAAGACTGATCAGAGATTAACCACTATACTTTAAATTATTGATTAGCTATTCTTAGTGAATCCAAATGGCACTATAGGGATTAATCAAAGCAGTTAAGTTCAAAGGCTACGTTAGCTATCATCACTACAGCTAACTAATTAACCAATCCCTCACTAACTGCCTAGTTAGTGTTTAGTTGACTCATAGACATGTGGGGCCACCTAAACCGGGAGACTCGCGGCGAAATAAGACCGCTAATAACTTGGTTAGCTGCTGAACTAACCTACCGAGTAATTGAGTAGAGAAGCTAAACTTACTTAGGAGTGGAGCAGGCGATGCGTGCACACTCACAGGCATAGCTAGCAATAGGTTACCGGCTGCTTTGCTTGGTACGCGCGCACGGCGCCGACGGCCAGGTAGCGAGTTCTACAGCATGCATGCAGCAAGGAGCTAGAGCTCGCGCAGCTCTCGGAGGCTGGCAAGGAAACGACTCCACCGTGGTGGCACTGGGTCGGGCAGCCGACGGAGTGCGGTGGCCGTCGACCGGCGATGGCAAACAAGAACGCGACACTGCAGAGCACCGAATCCAGCGGGAAGAATATGCTCTGGCTGCAAAGCTCACCGTCGAGACGAGGAAATCCGACGCTGGGGAGGATTGAGGAAAAATCGTCTCTGCCAATGGTGGCCATCGGAGCAAGTGTCCGACGTTGGGGAAATGATGGGGATTTAGCGGAGATTGCAATAGCTCGGCTGAAGGAAAAGGATTGGGGTAGCTTCACTGGTGTTAGCTCGGGAAGTGATGGAATGCTCGAGTAGTTGCTTGGATGGATAAATTGAGGACGGGATGGAGAAAAAGAGCAAGAGCATGGAGGAAGGAAACGGGTGGGGTGTTCGGTTTTGGAGCAGGGGCCAAGTGAAGACGACCCGATGGGGCTCGCCGGTGGCGGCGGAGCAGCATAGATCTCGGCACCGGTAAGCTCGGGATGGGCTAGCTCGCGGAGGGTGGATCCCAGAACAGAGGAGTTGCGGATTGTGGTGCGGCGGCTCGGGTGGTGGCTCTGGAACGGGCTAGGAGCAGGGGTTGGCGGGCGCGGCCGATGCCGGGGCCGGGACAACTGCGAGGGTGGCGCGGACGGTTAGAGTGGTCGGCTGTTGGCATAGGTTGGAGCTTCGGCAGCAGCGCGGGTTAGGGGCGATTGCCGATGCTTGTGGCCGGTCTTAAGGGGGATGGAAGCTTGGGGAGCCGATGAAGCTCGAGATCAGCAAGAAGGATGGGTCTGGAGCTCGGCTTGGGGAAATAGAGGAAGATGGAGTGGAAGAAAGAGCTGTGCCTCGGGGTTGCGGTGAGCACCGTGGCGCAAGGCGGTATGGCGGACAATGGTCCTAGCGACGGGTCCAACGGTGATAGCAGGTAGTGCTGCTTGAGCATTGTCGAGCTCGGTGGCCGAGCGACGCGACAAGGCGGGAGGGTGAGGAGATCGAGAGGGGCACCGTGGCGCGCAAGGGAGCAACGGAGTGCGCTGCAGCGGCGGTTGACGCGGGGCTTAACGGCGAGCGGCGCGCTGGGCAAGTGATGCGCATGCCACGCCATGCCAGTGCATGCCCCAGTGTGCGTCCAGAGCGGCGCAAGACTGGCATGTGTTGTCCCCTGGTGTCAAGTGGGGTTATAGCCCGTGTCCCTCGCGCCACAGTGTTTCCAGGGACAGGTGTTCAGGGCTACAAGGAAAATTGGGCACCGAGCGTAGATTGAGTGCTATCTCGTGCCATGTACTAAGCTCCAACCGGAAAAGGCATCTCATGATGTTGGCCAGGCAGGTTATTGAGTTGGGTGTGTTAGGAAAACCGAGAAAAGACTCAGGGTCCCTCATGATTTCTTGTGACCGAATAATTTAAGCCACAGTGTTCGATGTTGACCATTTTATATTTTTGAACTAGGCGTGCCCATATTTGTACATAATTGGGGTTCTGGAAGCATATGGAATGATGTGGAATTTTATGAGAATTTTCTGAGCTTTATTCTAATGGGTTGTAGTTCAATATCCAATTTAGATCTAATTCGTAATTTGCATGTATTTAAGAATATTCGTACTAGAACCTTTGATATTATTTCCTGACTTGGTGAAGATTAGTATTTTATTTTTTTTGAAATTTCTGTAGAATTTTTGGACAGGTTGTAATACATGTGATATAGTGTTTAGGGTTTCTCGACCGAAATTAATAATTTGCTATTTTGGTTTTTACGGCAGGGCTTTTAGGTTTCCGATGTCTGGGGAAGGTGTATATGGGCATTAGGGCTTAGGTAGGGCCACCTGAACTTATTTCGAGTCCTTCGACCGCAGGGTGGGTGCTAGGGTTTTGCCATTTCATCGAAACGGGGTGGCATTAGGGTTCTGCATATATGTGCATATGTAAAAGCAGTATATACGCGCACCTACTCGCGATAGGACATGGTCAAACAGCTGGTAGGAGGACATGGCATTTGGAAGTGGTTGGTGCCACATATATGCTAGATTTTGAAATGATGCCGCATGGTAAAAAAACATACGCACATACACATGTGGATACATGTATGTGAGAAATTGCAGGTGTGCATTCGTGAATGCGCAAGGGGTCCGATAGGATGTAGGTAGTCGAAGGTCGCCCTACGTCGAGAGACACTAGGCGGAATTGGTGAAAAGATGAACGCGATGGAAGTTTGAGCACATGTGTCAGGAGGGGGAAGAGATCATCCGGTAGCTATATCAGACTATGGTAAGGTGGCAAAAGAGACAAGGCTTTTAATTAGGTTTGTTTAAGAGAATGCTATTATTAGCGCAAAAAGTTTTTGTTGGCCCTAATTTTTGGGTTTTGGAAATTCGGAGTGTGACACTATCCGACCTTACTAGCCTTATTCTTCTAGTATTTCTATTTGATATTTAATTTAGAGTTATGTTCATTTGCTTTGCACTTTATTGTTGTTGCGACGAATAGGAAGTAACGATATTGGGTAAGGACAAGTTCTTGCAGGAGAAGACCATCTCGTCAACGAAGGCATGCCCCCTCTTCTTGATCATGTTGATCATATATTTTGAAAGTCATTATATTTTATTGTTTATAAACATGGATGCTGTTTTATTCCCGTAGCTAGCGTGTCGATTGACACACCTTTACCATGTTCGCTTGTCGCCTTTTTACCTGATATCCTAAGTAGATTATTACTTTAATATTCAGAATAGAGTAGAGATACTGCTTAGCCATGCTTCAACATATCCCTAGGATGTTTTGACTTGCCTCCTCAGAGGAACGATCTTCAGATCATTGATATCACTATTGAAGCTTTGTTGAGCTCACTGAGCTAGGGCCGGATGCCCATTGTTTTCTCTCTCTCTATTCTTCTTATTCTACTCTGGGTGAAACTTACCATCTAAAAGGTGCGGATGACAGCTGTATCATGAGTTGAAGGAGCAAATGGTCGTTCTTCATGAGTTGAAGAAGCCATTGGTCGTCCGTATCGAACAAGGCTGAAGTCATGATTTTGAGAAATGTGAAAACAGTATAACCACATGATATATGGACACTGACTTGGTTAAGTAGGTTAGTCGAGTCTTGGTGTCAACATTGCCGTACCACAGAAGGGTGGATGTAGCTATGAGGACCTTGGCACAAAAGGGGGGCACGTAGGGTAGGTGGATGTACGCTCCTCCGTGTCGAAACCTAGTGGGCATGTTACATCGGAAGGAGATTAGCTAAAAGACCTCGTCATGATCTCCCCGCCGGTACATCGATGGGCGTGTACTATGCTAATGGTCACTGGTGGGCAACAAGGCGAGATTGTGTCGTGTGGATAAAGTGTACAAACTCTGCAGAGTGTCAAACTAATCGATTAGCCATATCCACGGTCACGGATAGCACATAACTCATTCCTAATGAAAAGGACCTGTCTTTCTTCCCCTTGCTATTTCTCTTTACCCCAGTTCTGGAAATGTGAAAAGGTAGTTAGAACCTATGAGCGAGTTTAGGCCGGATGCCTTACTCGTATGTATTGGTCATGGACCCTCATATTTATGAGAAATACCCCTGGTATTAAAACTAGTTTTCATCAAAACAATACCTTTAAAATTACTGTACTATTACAACCAAAGCTGTTTTTATGTAAAAGAGCCATAAAACCCTCCCTTTGCTTAAGCCTGCACGTAGTCATATGTTTGCTTATGAGAGGGCATGCTGGGTACGTGAAGTACTCATCAAGCATGTTGTTTGTTGGACGTGTTCAGATATCCATGAGGATGATGAAGTCTATGATGCATCTTCTACGTCAATGCTGAGGTCTAGGTCACGTGGCCTCTGTCCACTGCCTGTGGTTGAGATGGAGATATCTATGCTTTATTTTTTGTTGTGTTTTTGAATGGTAAGGGACATAGGTCCTAGTTAGTTTATTTTGTCATATCGCTGCTATAACTCAATTGTTTATCTTTCTGAAATGTTTCATGATGTGTGCAGTGGTATCAATTTGCCTGTGTTCATCAGCTTGATCCTGAACAGATGAGGAGATACACAGGGAGGGTCTGGAAGTTAAGTCCGAATTCTCACACCACGTCCTCACAGATTGTAGCCACCACGTCCACCGCGTGAGGCCACGTTCACGGATGGCTGAGACGGTCCTCCTTGAAGGAGTTCCATCCTCATCTCGAAACTCAGGAGTTGGGTGTAAAGCTCGCCCACGGTGATCGGTTCCACTCGTGCTGTAACGACCGACACAAGAAGGTTGTAGTCGATGTTGAGACCTGCAAGTATGTAGGAGACCATCTCCTCGTCGTCGAGAGGCTTGCCAGCTGACGCCATCTCATTGCCGAGCGCCTTCATCTTGCCAAGGTATTAGGCAACTGTCATGTTGCCTTTTGGTGTCGTCGCCAAGGCAATGCGGATATTGACAACCTGCGAACGAGACCACGAGGAAAACATGTCCTCACCAGCCTTCCACAGATCCACCATGCTCGTCATGGAGACGACTTGAGAAAGAACCTCCCGAGAGAGGGAGGACATGAGGTAGCTGAGGAGTTGTTGCTCCTGGGCAACCCACTGCGCATGAGCGGGATTCAGCGCCTTCTCTGTCTTGTTGTTCGTGGTGACATCCACCATCTCAGGAGGGGCTTTGGCGGTGCCATCGAGAAATCCTCCCATCTGTGCGTCTCTCACGGCAGGGAGGACCTGAGCTCTCCACATGAGGTAATTGTTCCTTGTGAGTTTCTCCATGCCTGGATGACCAAGAGAGCTAGTCATTGCTGATCCAGAGGTGGAAGATGAAGCCATATGTGTATTTTAGGAAGGAGAAGGCTCTGATACCATATCGAAAGAGAGATTGATCGGTGGAAGCGTTGTCACCTCTGAGAGGCCACGTCATTCTATTAATAGACTAGATCAAGCCATCGAGAGGCAGTTACAGGGATTGGTTACAATCTGTAACAAGACGCACGCGTTTACAACTCATACACAATAAGGATTGATTTTATCTACAACTAGATCCTTGGCTTATACGATTACGTGCTACAACTTTTAACATGCATCGATGCTGACCATCCGCAATCTTATCCGTGCCGCCGCAATTGTGCAACACATCCATCGACTCAAAGGGTAAGAACTTCACAGCACCGCTCGCAAAGTCGCAACCGCAGCGCACTATGCAAGCACCGGTCAACGAAAAATCACATATATACTGATTTTTGGCTGTTTTGATCCTCTCTTGAGTACTTTTAGCAATATTAGTCATTCTCTCTTCTTCCACATACAATAATAAATTTATATTCTTGACAACTCCGACAAATAACACGTGGCTTCTATAACAGCTTAGACTATAATGCACATATATTGTGTCTCCGACCCATAATAAAAATAGAACCTGTAAATTGTACCGTGACAAATCACCTATCACGCGGTGGGGTCACGATAGGCTGTCTTGCACCTTTGCTGCATGATAGGTGTCTCCCTGGCGCACGCGTACGCAACACTCCTCCTGTAGAAAGATAACAATCGATGCATGCAAAGATGTCTATGTAGCATGCAGATCAATTAATGCCGGAGAGGCCTTTCAGGGCGCAGGCATGAGATGAAGCTCTAGATCTTGCTGCATGCGTAAGTTTTAAGTAGATGACGACTCCGATTTACCGGCGCGCGTGAGATGCAAGCCTCCGACTTACGCGTGTATGACTTACCTATCGCGCAGCAAAGACGCGACTGCAGCCCACCGTGGCCTCACAACGCGACGAATTCTTGTGAATGTCCGGGAGGACAAGCACAGGAGCGGAGGTCAATCGGCGCTTTAGCTCTTGGAAGCTCCCTTCGCACTTTTCAGTCCACTCGAACTTCTTTTCTTTCTTGAGGAGTTCGGTCATAGGTTTAGCATGTTTGGAGAAGTTCTCGATAAATCGGCGATAATAGCCGGCCAGACCAAGAAAACTCCGCACTTGCGTGACCGATTTAGTTTGTTCCCAATTGAGAACATCCTTTACTTTACTAGGATCCACGGCGACACCCTTCGCCGAAAGCACGTGGTCTAGAAAAGCAACTTCTTCGAGCCAAAACTCACACTTGGAGAATTTTGCATAAAGCTGATGTTCACGAAGTTTTCCCAAGACAAGCGTCAAATGCTCGGCATGATCTTCTTTCGTCTTGGAAAAGATGAGGATATCATCAATGAAGATGATCACAAAGCGATCCAGATATTCCATGAAGATGGAATTCATCAACCTCATAAAGGTAGCAGGAGCATTGGTTAACCCAAAAGACATCACGGTGTATTAATACAACCCATAACGAGTCGTAAACGCTGTTTTTGGAATATCTTCGGTTCGGATCTTGATTTGATGGTAGTCCAACCTCAAATCAATCTTGGAGAAAACGGTGGCTCCGGTTAACTGATTAAAAAGATCATCGATACGAGGGAGAGGATATTTGTTTTTGATCGTCACCTCATTAAGAGGTCGATAGTCAACACACATCCGTAGGCTTTTATCTTTCTTTTCCACGAATAGAGCAGAGCATCCCCAAGGAGAGGGGCTCGGTCGAATGAAACCTTTTGCTTCTAACTCCTGGAGTTGTTTCTTCATTTCGTCCAACTCATCTTGAGTCATGCGATAGGGACGCCGGTATATGGGAGCGGTTCCGGGAACCAACTCGATAACAAATTCGATGTTGCAATCCGGTGATAGACCTGGAAGCTCGTCGGGGAAGACATTCGAAAAGTCACGGACTACCGGAACATCTGGAAGATCAGGAAGGGACTTGCCTTCAAGAGCAGAGATGAGGTTCGACGAACCTTGGAGTAAACCTAACAGTTTCACTGGAGGGATGAGAAAGAATCACTGTTTTCGTCGCACAATTGATTAGGGATTGATGTGCAATTAACCAGTTCATCCCAAGGATGACATCGATGTCCGTAGAGGTCAAGGAAATCAAAGTGGCGAAGAACTCCAGATTACCCACTTTGATGCAAACTCTACGGTATTCTTGGGATGCTCTCATCACAGATCCCGGTGAATGGATAGACAGAGAATTAGGCATTAGCTCATATGGGATATTGTTTTCCTCAGCAAAACCCTTGGATATAAAGGAATGAGAAGCTCCCAAATCGAAGAGAACAGATGCTGGAACGGAATTGACAAAAAGCACACCCAGCACAACGTCAGGTGCATTTCGAGCTTCTTTTGCGACCACGTGATTCACGCGACCGCGATTAACGGACCGAGGCTGCAGGTTTGCTTTCTTGAAAGGAACATTACTCCGAGCTTGAGCTTGCACTGGTTTAGGGCGGGGTGCAGGATTCTGATTTTGAGGGCACTCACGAGCGTAGTGACCAAGTTGGCCACATACGTAGCAGACTCCAGGAGGTGGCCTCGGAACAGGATTAGCCGGTTGTCCTTCAACTGGCCATGGTTTGACATTCTGCTGAGGAGGACGAAGAACAGAACCGGACAGTCCGGAGGAAGAAGTAGCACGATTGAACGCGCTAGCCGGAATCCAGATACATCTCTTCTGCGAGCTGGAATGAGATGATTGAGCTACTTCCTTGGCATGCTTACGAGATTCTTCGAGAGCCTTTCTGCCATGCTCCATCTTGAGAGCCTTATTCATTAGAGCTTGGAAGTTCGGAAAGTCAAAAGGGAGCAATTCATATTTAAGCTCCAGATTCAAGCCCTTGCAGAATTTTTCTTGCTTATCAGCGTCAGTGGTCACGTCACGCGGAGCATAACATGCCAAGTGGTTGAAGAGATGAAGATATTCGGTGACATTATTCTGCCCTTGCACCAAACTGTGGAATTCTTCCTTCTTGATCTCCATCACCTCTTCCGGAATATGAGTTCTGCGAAAGGCAGTGCAGAACTCCTTCCATTCAACAACATAGCCTTCTTTCTGCATGGCGAGGAAATTTTCCCACCATGCTGCCGCAGCTCCATCAAGCTGCTGCGCTGCAAAGTTCACGCAGTCATCCGCGGAAATATGCGCAGTTTCCAGCTTGCGCTCAATATTGCGACGCCAATCATCTGCCTCGAGCGGATCATCTGAGCAAGAAAACACCGAAGGTTGCAGCCGAAGAAACTCCAAGATTCCACCCTGGTCATTAGAGCGACGGGTGGTATTATGGACGAGACGCTCCAACAGATGGGTCTGATCCATCCGGTTGCGCTCAATTTGCATCAATACTTCTGCCACAGATGGTAGCGGAGGAACATTACCGCGACCAGAGTCACGGGGTTGACCACAATTAGCAGACGGGCTATCCTCAGGAAGTCCAGTCATCTGAAGCAAGGAATAGAAGTTGCTTCAAACTCATGATGGAATCAAATAGAATGGAATGAAATTGAGGGAATTCCTCGATTTACAAGATAAAACAGAATCTGAATATATCAACAGAATAACAGGTAGAGTTCGGTAATAACTGGACGAGGTAAGAGGGAAGGTAAGGATTCCCTGCACACGTGAATTCTAACTTTTGAACGGAGCAAAGAAGTAGCAAATCCATTTTTCAACCAAACGAAGAGGTAAGGAGAAGAGCTAGGATTAAAAAGGATAAGGAGGAAATAGAACCACTACTCATGCTTTTCACAAATCCTTTTTAGGTTCAAATAGTTTTCATAACTTCTAGACCCAACAACGACCAAGTCAAAGGTCATCCTACAGACAGTCCTGCTCTGATACCAAAGCTGTCGGGACCCAAAATCCATAACAGAGAGTCTTAAGTGAAACCACCCACTAAGTCAAAACGTCAACCCCGACCTCAACTCCTGGGTATCAATTCCAAGAGGAGTGGAGTGATATGGCTTCGAATAGCCCGAGACGTCAACTCCGAACTTTCTCTGGCAAACTAATGCACAGATCAAGTAGGGTGATATGGTCTCCTCACTCTTTTCCTACTGAGCCGGAACGTCAATCCCAAACTCGTCCCGGCAAATTAATGCTCGGCTGGAGTAGGATGATATAGTTCCCAACATCTCAGTAGAAGAGTCGCTTCACATGGGTGATTAAACCTAATGACTCTGTGATATAGACTCTGAAACCCTACCCACATCATCTGCTTCAATAACATACACACATGGCACATGAGGCAGGCGAGAACAACCAGATTTCACAGCAGTAACTCTACGACTGAAACTGCAATATTATAAGTTCTTGAAACTTAACAACATATATTCACATAAGGGATCCGAAGATCCAAATCCAACTACATAGCGGAAGAGTATATATGGCTACGAAGCCAAAAAGGTCAGGCCAAAAGTGGCAGCAGAACAAACCAAGCTGCCAAACCCCGGGGGCAGGACCACTGCCTGGGATTTCCAGCGGCTAGTCGTCGTTGGTGTCGATCTCTAGGTAGAAACCACCCTCGGGAGGGTAGTTTCCTCTACAACAAAAATGTCAACGATAGCAGGGTGAGTACAAAAATTGTACTCAGCAAGACTTACAGTGGGAAATTAGTAATAGATGTGACAGGTATCAATAAAGGGTCATAGTGGACTATTTTGCGGAAAGCTAATTTTACCTTTGTCAATAGAATTTAAGTAGATGAAAACCGACTACCAGAATACTTTCAAAGGAGACGAGTCGAACACGTCACGAACATTCCTTACTGCAGATCACCACACCTTAGATTCCCTGATTCTTCCTCGACCACCCTGGGAGGAAGCAATCGCTAACACCACAACCTTAGAGTTGGCAAGTTTTAGAGTTTGTTGTAGTTGTCTAATTCGTTGCGGATTCTTACCAAGCTGTCCATAACCACGGACACGGCTGTTCAAACAGTTCAAGCCCTGCAGGGGTGTACATCTTTCCCTACACGTATTGATCGACTCCTAATGCCATCGACGATTTACACACTTTCACGAGGTGTGCTGGCGGAGGGTGATCGAACACGACCTTTACAATGCTTTCGACCTAGGTATGAGCCACCCTTACGGGTCAGTCCATGTACATCAGTCCGGCCGTAACTATGACACGGTCCCATAAGTTGTAGCAGGTGATACATCCCCGGTCCTCGACCGTGTGTAACCCTTACACCTATATTGAAGCACCACACCACATCATTTTTCACTCACCCAGTGAACAGAAACGGCAAACTATGCAGCTCATACTCTAAGTCTAGGCAAATTATTTAGTCGTGGGTGGTCCATTATCCCACCCGTGTAGAAGTACGCAAATCTTTGTTCGAAAGGACACCGGGAACCGGTCCTTGCGGGAAAACGAGACAACCCACCATGCTCCCAGCCATGGCCTCTCGTCTAACCCAATGATTATTAGTCAAGTTCATTAGACACCTCCCGGTGAACACCCACCTACCACGTAACTCATCCAATGGTGTTGACTCATCTGCCATCCCAGGAATTATGACTTTTACATGTCTAAGCATGTCTAAGCATTAATAACATAGTAAACAAGGTAAAGGTGCACACTATGCTACTCTAGATAGGTTGGGATGGTGGTGGAGTTGATTGAGCGACAAAGTAAGTTTTATGCACAGGAATAGGGTTTCTGCTTAGCGGAAAAATAGGATTTGAACGCATGTGATAATGAATTGGAAAACAACTAATACTTTGCAAATAGTAGGTGTCTGCAATGTGATCAAAGGGGCTGCTTGCCTTGTTGCTCTGCAACTAAACCCCGCTCGTGATCGAGGTTGTCCTCTTCTGGATTTTCCGGCTCTAACGAAGAAGAACGAAAGCACCGGAAAAGAAAGGGCATAACCGTAAATATCAAAATGCTGAACATCGGCATGAGATGAAATGCATGTCATGGCGTGGAGGGTGCAAATAAAGACTAATGCAAGTGGAATCAATTTAATCGGAGTCCGGACGCTCAAAATATCGCGATCCGAATTTCTCCGGCTAATCGAAAAACCCTAATTTGAGTTTTTAGTCAATTATGCTTTTCCTAGCATGCAAACATGAATGAAAATGATATATTTGAGTAGATCTCATTTTTCTGAACATTTTGATATATTACTTGCATTTTTCTGATTTAAACTGAATTTTCTATGAATTTTCTAAGATTTAATCCATTTTTAAATCATTTTTGTATTTTTCTCAGTAAAGGAATAATTAACAAATATTATATTAAATTTTATTATTTATTTTGAAAATAACATGCAGAGGTTGAGATGTGGGCCCTACTGGTCAAAAATTGACCAGTCTATGACATGTGGGGCCCACTATCATAGATTTCCCATTTCTTTTATTCTTTTCTTTAATTTCTGCCTTGTGGGGCCCATAGGTCATAGAGATAGCATCAACTTAAGCTCAACAGTGCATTGATTTCAATAATTAATGTGACTAATCATTGATTAGATATAATTGTGGTCATTAAAGTGTCGAAACACGTTTTAATTGCATACATTAATCAGTAAACCGTGATTAGAATTAATGCCCCTAATTAATGTGCCAGAACAGAGAATTAAGGGTCTTAATGACCTTATCTACGCTGGTCGGGCATGCTGGTCGGCCCGGTGGGTTCGGCCGGCGCTTGGCGTCGGCTCAGCATCAACTGGGGCGGGGGCTGATCGGCAGCGACCACTGCGGCAAGGGGAGGGGAGGACGGCGGCAGCGGCTTAGGGGGACGGGGATCCTGCGACGGCACCGGCTTGGGGAGGCTCGGGCTCCGGGCGACGAGGCAGCGGGGGCTCGGGTCGTCGGGTGCTCCGGAGGGCAGCGTGGCGCGGCGACGAGGAGCACGGCCGGGACGGCGCGCGGTGGAACCGGAGGCGACGGGGAGGCGGAGCCGAACGGCGGCGAGCTCGGGCGACAGCCGAGGCTACTCGGGTGGACGGTGGAGGAGGTGGCACCGGGGCAGGCGGCGCTGGGCGAGCTTGGCGGCGAGGAGCTAAGTGGCGGAGGCGAGGCACGGAGGCGGTGAGGAGGGGCGGCGGCACGGTAGTGAGCCGTGGGGGTGAGCGGCGCTAGGGGCGGCCAGTGGCGAGGCAGCTCGGTGGCAGCCGAGGCGTGGTGGCGGCGTGGAGCGGTGGCGGAGCAACGGTGGAAAGGCGGCAAGGCGGTGGGCTTCGGCTCGGTGGCCGGCTCGGGACGCTGCCAAGGCGGGAGAGGCGGGTGGTGAGGGGCAACCGGGGAGCTCGGGCGGGTGGTGAGCAAGCAAGGGAGGCGCGGGAGAGGGAAAAGAAGGGAGCGCCGGTCGGGAGGGGGAAGACAAGGGAGGCGGCGGCACTTTCCAAGCAGGAGGTGGCGGGTGCGGGAGTCCCGGGGAAGGGGATGAGGACGGGGGCGGCAGGAGGATAAGGCAGTGGGGGAAATGGCTTAGGGAGGAAGAAACCGGGGTGGCGGGCTGGGCCGGGAAGAAATGGGGAGATGGGCCGGGAAAGGTGGGCTGCCAGGGGGGAAAGGAAATTAGTTTAGGTTTTTCTTTTTCATTTTGATTTTCTGTTTGATTTTTGCTCCAACTCAAACTAACTCAAATCCCTTTTGAAACTGTTGAAGCTATTCCAAAGTTTTCACAAATTTAGAATCCGATTTCTAAACCTCTTTATAATGTTTTGCTCCATTATTCTAAAGGTAACCTAACTAAAATTTATTCTCGCGCCCTTAGAGCAAAGTTACGGTTTTTGTGAGAATTTCCAAAAGTTCAAAATTCTTCTCGAATTTCATATGGTGCTAACATGCCATGATGCACATTATCAAGGTTATTAACTTTCGGGATGTTACACACGGCCGCACCACCACCACCAACGGAAACAGCTCACGAGCCAGCGGAAGCTATGCCACGTCGACGAGATTGACGCGCTGCTCACCGACCTCGGCATTGACGGCGTGTCCTCCTCGCTGTAGTAGTCCAGGACAATCCGCGATCCAGAAGATAGACTGGGCGACAAGCATTTGTATTGTGTCATTGGTTATATTCGATGTTATATTTTTTGATAATATATATTGATCATTGTTTAGTATTCCAGAGAAACAATGATGTTCAGTTTCTTTTTACACCATCTCCATTTGTAAGTTATTTTAGCCACTTAAACATCATTATTGATAAAATACATATATAGATAGAAAACTATGTTTGTAAATGTTAGAATATATTTTTTATATTTAATTTATATTAGTCAAGACGTGCATTTCACGTACACGGTTACTATATTTGAAAGGGGGCTAGTATTGCTTAGCTCGGGAGGAGACCAAAACAGCCAAAAGTCCCGCATACACACGTACAGCCTTACAAATGTCAGTGGGCACAGCGAAAGCAAAAGCGAAGAAGTAGCGGAAGACGAGATGGTCGTTCGTGCGCGCGCACGGACGCTGCTAATAGTTTACTAGTACAGATTTTACAGCTGATGACGAGCAGCTAGTAGCCGCGCAATGATCTCGTGGGCGCGGCGCCCTTGTTTCGCGCTCACGGGTACGGGCTGGGGCTGTGCCTGCTGTTGGCGCGTGTCGAGGGGTAGTCCTCGATGACCTCCATCGCCACCCTCGCCGGCCCTTCCTCCTCCGCTGTCGTCGCCGTGAACCCGCGCGCCGCCTCCTGAACACCACAGATTAAACGGGAAAAAGTTGATATTTGCAGTGACATTTATCAAATTTGTCCAGTTTGGATGTGTGTATCAGAAACATTCATGCAGTACTGTGCATCTTCAAACCAATCGGAGGGGGAGAGGGGGGCGCACACCTGTCCTTCAGCCTTCTCCAGCGCCGTCGCTACTCCGTCCTTCAAGTCAGTACTCGCTACAAGGAAGAGATCGAGCTGTAACACACTGGTAGCAAACAACCAAGAACAGAGACAGCTAGCTAGCTAGCTAGCTAGTACCTGCAGAAGCCGCCGCCGCCGCCGCTGCCGCCGCGGCGTCGAGGCGAGCAAGGCAGAGGGAGAGCAGCACCAGGAGCGCCCGGAGTAGGCGTAGGCCGCCGCCGTGCCCGCTGCGCCGTCCTCGTTGCTGCTGCCGCGGCTGCTCCATCACATTGCCGAGCGCGGCCGAACCACCTCTGCTTCTTGTGCTCTCTCTCTCTCTCTCTCTCTCTCTCTCTCGTGTCTGCGCGCGTCTGAGGAGTGAGGACAAATACCTTCTTGCTTGGCTCTGGCTCCCCTTCTTGGCCGATTGACCTATGCACAGTAACCGCTTTATAATGAAAAGCGTCGGCTCGTTGTGCGTATCCTGCAGCGCGTGCGACAGGGTATTGAGTGGTTGGCGCTGCTGCCTGCTGGTCGTAGCGGCAAACGATGATCCGGCCTCTACATTACCGAAGAAAATGGTAGGTACGACTTAGTAAAGTAGTACTCTCTCTTTCTAAGAATGTAAGACATATTTTGATTCGTTAAGACAAGTCTTTGACCAATAATTACTCTATTAATATATAGTTTATGTGATACAAAATTATAATCATAAGAAAGTACTTTTAAAGAGGAACTAATGATATCAATTTTATGTTACATAAATTGTTTATGAATAAAGTAATTATTGGTCAAAGTCTTGTTTTAACTAATTGAAATACGCTTTATATTTCTGGACGGAAGGAGTAATGTTTTGTTTACTATCTGAAGAGCTGTCTGATGAGGGAGGCTGGGCTTGGATACATGCATGCTATCGAGGCCGTCTAGGAGTTGGCGTTTCGATCAAGTTTCAACTCCTCGTCATACCGAGCTGTAATATCTTTTCTTAGTCTATGAATCATCCGTAAACATGTTTTAGCTAGTTTATGGTCCAACCGTCGCTTTGTGTTTTAACATGTGGTTGAACCACCACCGATAAATGTATGCCACGCGTTGGCGCCTCCTGACCCTGCTACTCCCTCTGCTCCTCGGACGTGCCTCCTCTCTCTTAAATGAGTCACATAGTTCAATCGGGATTTAGAGACGGGAGGAAGCCTCATCGGAGTGATTCTGTCGTGAAAGCACTCATTGTCTGCGTTGTCAGAAGTGTAAGAAGAAAATCTCGCCGTGTTCGAATATTAGTCAGAATGAAAGCACCAACTCTGGATGAAGAGCGGCGGGGGTGAAGGGAAACAGGGTTGGGAGAAGGGAATGCATAGTATCCGTTAGCCACGGCGTTTGACTGCAGAGACAATGCTCGCACGGTCACACCCGGGAGTCAACTGCCGCATTATTTTTTATCGGAAACGCCTCTTTTGCTCTGCGCACTGTCGGGTTGGACTTCTGCTCTCATCTGCCGAGATTCCGTGTGCGCGGCAGCCACGGCTCATATTCTATGTTTTCTCGAAACGAAACAAACGCTAACCACCAACCAGGCACTATTTAAGCGTGTGAGAAATGGAAACCCAGGCCTAGGATCTTCCCCACTTGGCGATAACCTAATCGCTACATCGGTCGTAATGCGGACTTGCAGATCACAAGTCAGATAGAGAAACGTAGTTTAGTGTCCAATTATTTGTCAGGACAGGTAGTTTGCTCATGATTCAAGAATTGTCTCATGCTTTGGGCCTAGCTGGCCTGGTCGGTGCATGGCTGTCATATGCGCTCTGATCGTGTGCCCCACATGTTTACTTGATGGAGCATACCGCAACTGTTGATGTATACTGACTGACATTTTTCCGCTGATCGTGTACTCGCTAATAGTGATGTGCTCCTTCGCGCCCTCGATTAATCCGTCTTCACCAAATTCAGAGCAAAGTTTCTGCCAAGTTGCTCTCCTCGGGGCGGTGCAGTTGCAACTAGCCATGCGCTGTACAGATAGAAAAATTGCTGCTGGTGAAGTCAACATGCTTGCACCATACAGACTTGGCTTCGCCTTTCTTCATCTGCAATGGAACAAACCACGTAGTATGGGCCCTCTTAAAAATGACTTAGATTTAAAGTATAAAGGTCCAGATAAACTTAGTGGAAGTAAACTTATCATATTTATAAATGACTACTAGAAACGGTTTATAAATTTGGGCTCATTGTCTATAGTGAAGAGCACAAAATCTGAAATTTCCCTCGACTCGTTTGTTTGCTATTTAATAGATGAAATCGTTATTTTGAGAAGTTTATTTACATAGGTTGCCAAGAAAATTAATTTGAAAGATAAAAATGATATTAATATAAAAGTTTCAGGCACCATATTAAGTACGTACAAGTTCATAATTTTTTTGCCATCAAAATAGGTTGCAAGTTCTACAACTTTTTTTGCCTAAACTCATAAATCTATAGCTCTATATCCGTATAAAAGATCTATTTGCAAAATGTCATACCTGGTCACTTGAATCATCCTCCAGAAGCTTGGTTGCAATCTCAATCTCATCAAGGGCCTCAACCTATGAAAAAGCAAGAAAAGTAACAATGTGAGAAGGTTTTGTAAGTTGAAGAATGAGTTAAATATCTTGGATTTTCGAAATATTACTTGAAGCTTTGCAGATTTGCTTGATTGCTTTGTTTTGATTTTTGGAGCATAAGATGATGCTCTCAATGAACACCACATCCTATAAGGTGTGGGTAAAATGGTAATTTTGTGTATTGATTATCCTTAGGGCGATGGATACGCAAAAAAATGTGAGTTGAATGCCTTAGGGAGTTTCTGGTCAAGAAGGGCTTCAAAATTGGAAGGATTGATTCCATATTGTCCACGAAGTTCATTGGTGTCAAGCTTTTTGTTTGTCAAATATATATAGATGATATCATATTTGGGTCGACTAACAATGTATTAGCGAAGAATTCGGCAGCATGATAGCCGACAAATTAGAGATGCCCATGATGTTTGAATTAAAGTTCTTCCTTGAACTCAAAGTCAAGCAACTACAAGAAGGAAACTTCTTAGCCAAGGGAAGTACATGAAGGACATCCTCAGGAAGTTCAACATGGAGAATGCCAGGCCAATCCGTACTCCAATGCAAACCAATGCGCATCTCGACCTCAATGAGGAAAGCAAATCCGTGGATGAAAAGGTATATTGATCCATGATTGGGTCTCTACTTTATTATTGTGCATCAAGGCCTAACATCATGCTTCGTGTGCTTGTCTACAAGGTTTCAAGCCGCTCTTAAGGAGTGTCATCTTGTGGCCATTAAGAGAATCTTGAGATATCTAGTTCATACACCCAACCTAGGTTTGTGGTATCCCAAGGGTGCTAGTTTTGTTCTGTCGACGATCGGTGAATCGGCGATCTTACGGTATTCGTGGAGTGATGATT